>BMAV01019631.1:143906-161177 GCA_019973955.1 Trichonephila inaurata madagascariensis
CCCCCCCCCCCCACACACACGTATATATATAAACAAGGAAGGAATATTTCATTTTAATCTTTATTTTTACATTATAGTTTTTAGTAAGGTCTGGAATTTTTGTCTTTTTGGGGATCTGAATGAAAATTGTAAGCAAGGATATGAATACAATAGTTATTATTGAGATGCATTCATATTTACTTAATAATATATGGTTTCAATTTTACTATCTCAAACTAACAAAATATCGTAAATTGTCAGGTGTTGAAACTGAAATGATTTTGAGCATCCGTGCGTGCAGTCAGGAGCATTTGCAAGAATGATTGGTTTCTATGCTTTGCGAATAAGATTTGATTGATTGCGTTTTAACTTCTGAATTGAAGTATACTTAATGTATATACAAATTGACTGGAACAAAAATAAAGCATCAGTGCCTACTCTAATGGATAATTTGTATAAGTTGATAATTTTTACAATTCAGCTTTTTAAAAAGATAAATACTTGCAAAGTAACTAGATTTAAACTTGAAAAATAAACATTATTGATATAAGTGAATAAAGCTTTACAAATGTTAAATCTCTTTCATGTTAATTAAAATAAACGCTCAAAACTATTTTAGAATCTATCATACAAAGGCTAATTTTTAATATAGAGTCATTAATGTGAATAATATTCTTAGATCATTCATCAAAACTACGAAATTTTGTAACATACACATACTTTTACTTTAAAACTTAAGACGGTGTTTACCTGAAATCGTTTAATTGCTTGAAATGAGAAAAAAAAAAGAAACACCATGGAATAGAATGCAATGGTGTATAGATGCATTATGAGTTAGACATTTTTCCCTTTTTGATTAGTATCCTCTAATTTGAAAATTTGAACTTTACATTTTTATTATAATTTTTTTTTTAAAAAATTAACTTATTCAACAAATCCAAATGATTTTTTGTTCACTATTAATCCATTCAAAATAAATCCTATAAGCGAAAAAATGCAAAATAAGTTATAAAAAAATCTTCTTGAAAATTGTTTATTAAAATTGATAAGGAAATCAGACAAAATATTTTTATATCTTATTTTCCCTTTCCATGCATAAACAAAGTTAAGTAATATAAAATTAGATTATTTTCACGAAGTCACAAAAAAACAAAACAAAAAAATCAACTTGCAGATCAGTTTCGCTGTTTCGATTTCCGAAGCGATCATAACGATTCCTGAAGAATTCCGTCTACGACAAGTGCTAAGTTTCTCGCAGATAACAGGAAAAAGTTACCAGCAAAGTGCAAAAACACATCGGAAAAGTTTCTGCGTGGGTAGCGACGTGGAGTAACTTCTGACACCTCTTCCATGTTAAATCGATTGCAATAATGACTAAAAGTGACATTTTCTATAAGTCGGAGCAGTTCCATTTTATCTTTAAGACTCCTTTGGGTTATTTCTAAAGACCAGAAGAAAATGAAAACAATTAAGCGATCTGGATTAATGCAGTACTCCCTTCGTTTTGCTTCAAGTGATAAAAAGTTAAGAATTCTTTAAGAGGAATATTTCTATATAAAAGTATTTAAAAGATACATGAAAAAAAAATAGTTTGGTAGTTACAAAAAATAGGAATAGTTTAGATACGTTTGCAAAGACTTGGTACAAAAAAATATATGTAGCATAATAGAATTGTTTAATAAACATATTTTGGATTGGGGAAATGGTATGATAATGTATAATATTTCTATTATTTTGAAACGCGAAGGTACAATATATGTGATTTGTGACTATTTCTTTAATAATAATTTTCTTTAATAATATTTCTTTAATGATCTAAAATAATTCTCACATAAGCAAAACAGTTTTATCATAAATGTATGTTTAGCAGAGTATAAAATGTGTCAATGACAGAAATAAATAAATTTACACGCAACAACTCAGTTTAAGTATTTATAGCATTTTCTTTACAATTATTAAACGAAAATTAGAAAAAAAAATATCTTAATGGTTAACTTATAATATGCTTATATTCCTATTGTATTTTAACTTTACTCGGAAACATTTCCAATTTTTCATACATGCCGAGATATTGCCTTATTTGGAAAACTGCGTTTAATTTTTAAAAAGGCTTCAATGAGGTTTCTTTCTATGTCAATATAAAATTTAAAAAATTTTCTGCAAAATATATTTGTTTAAACTTAAAATCCATTTTCTATTTCGAAACGACAAAACATTTTTATAAGAATAATTGATTCTCCTTAAAAATCTGAAAACCAATTCATGTAAAAAAGAAAATACCCTGAAGCTTTGTTATTGTTAAGGGTTTGTTGGATATATTACTCAATACTGCCTTTTATGTTAGATTTTACTTCATCGGAAATCTGTTTCTGAGAATACGTATCACAGAAATCCTGTTTTTTTTGTATTTCGGACAAT
This sequence comes from Trichonephila inaurata madagascariensis, assembly GCA_019973955.1. Lineage (NCBI taxonomy): Eukaryota > Metazoa > Arthropoda > Arachnida > Araneae > Nephilidae > Trichonephila > Trichonephila inaurata. Next base: position 146,304 of record BMAV01019631.1, read on the forward strand.
AGCTTATGAATACTTTGAGCAATTCAAAAGACGTAAATCAATGTATTATGTAGAGACACATATTGTGTTTATTCTAGTGCATTTAATTTCTGAGAAATTCTGTTTTTCTATCATAGAAGTAAGAAAGTTTCAAAATTTTCCATTCAGAATGTTACATTGAGGCAACGATTTGAAAAAAAAGGACAGTTATGATCTTCAAAAACAATATTTTTTTTAAAAAAATTTAATTTAAATTTCCCCCAACTTTGATGAAAAAACATAATTAAGCTTGTTTTCCAAATATATTTACTACTATCTTCAATTTTTTGTTCTGAGAAATTAATATAATTTAAATTTTCTCATTTATCGTTAGTTTATTTTATTTTTATATAGGACTGAATTTTCTTAAGCAAAATGTGGAAAAGAAATATGTGAACATTATTACTGTAAAAATGCAAATATATTCTAAGGTTGTACTGTATAATATCTAATAAGGTAGGAAAAATAGAATAGGAACATTACGTACATTGAGAGTATTACTGCTTTCAATAAGAAACAAGTTATAGTTATGAATTGTTAAAAATATTTATACTAATATTATGTTTATATGAAGGGGATGGAATTTGTTTTAATTTTAAATTAAAATACTATGACTTTTAATTGTGTTGTTTATCTTGTGATCTCCCTTGCCTTTCCTCTATAATCGTACAAAAATATATATCTTATTTAACAGTAAAAAGACTGAAACTTAATATATACCTACTAGCTGTTATACCCGTTCTTCGCACGGGTGAATCAAGAAATTTAACAATACAGATTGAAGGATAAAGAAGTTTTTAATGAGATAATTTTACGTGAATTGCAAATTAAACAAAAACAAAAAAAGGTTTTGCATATCTCAGCTGAATAAAAAAAAACCCTGTTTGTTAAATTTTAAGTTTGTAGATCTAAGAGATGATAAAAAGGATTTATTATTTTTTATCTATAACTCCCCGTAACTCTCTTGTGGGTCGATTTTTGGAAACACCTTCCTAAACTGATCTCTGCTCGGCAAAAGTAGCACATTGTTACAAATTTTGTGTAATGAATGCTTAAAATAGTATAAATAATTTATATCTGGAAGTGTATTACGTTAATATTACTTTTTGTTGCATTTATTTTATGCTAAAATTGTAATCAGCCTCAAACCCTGCCTGTTCAAGCTTTCGCAGTTCCTGGTGCCTGGCGTAGACAAAACAAAATGCAAAGTTTTGCTTTACACATAAAAGATAGATATATGCTGTCGCGGCGTTTTTGCAGATGGCTGAATTTTTTCCTACTATCTTCACAATTATCGTTATATTTTTTACATTTCACACAATATCTTTATAACTTATAGCCTATGTGTTATTCGGATGTATAAGCTATATTATTGTAAAGTTTCATTAAAATCCATTCTGTTGATTTTGCGTGAAAGATTACCAAACATCCATAGAAACTTTCACGTTTATAATATTAGTAAGGATATTGCCCACACACACACAAAAGCTGTCAAAATAACTCAATTGTAAAAGAATGATAAATGTGTAAAGAAATTTGCATAAAATTAATTTTTAATCTTTTTTATATTATTTAGTCATATAACAAGTTATTAGTAAACATTAACAATAAAAAAAACTTTCTTCACTTGGAAAAAAAATATATTCTAAAAGGTTCTATAAGAAATTGTTCATTATATATGTAATTTTTTTCTAATTGAAATTAAAAAGCAGTCGAAATTACTTCCTTTGGGCAATCTAGTGTTAATATTATGGTGAAATGAAAAAAATATTTTTCAGGCTATATTGTATAAGTAAAATATGTAAGTAATGAGTAAAATTTATTTTAATAACGCGTGTAAAAATACGATGTGGAATATGGGATTAAATTAATTATTACTTAAAACGAAGTTTGAAGGCAAATGATAAGCTTTTTTTTTTTACCATAAATTGAAAGATATTGCATTTAATGTTACATGATTTAAAAATTGCAAAACTTTTTTCCTGTGTTGTTGCATTATATTTAGACACAAAATAATGTTTTCATGTAAAGAGGGAAACAAATAATAAAAAATTCCTTCAGAGCATAATCCCTGAAATCATAAGTCGTACTAAAAAAAATTAGCGTACTGAGATGAAAAGAGACTATCCCTCTTTTAATTCATAATCATAGTAACAGTTTTTTCTTTTAAACTAACAAAAAAAAAAATGAATTCAAACATTATTTATATTGCAGCTTGCTAGCCCTACATTATTTTAACTGTCCGGATAATGAAATTATGTTATGTATAAAGTAATATACTAACATTTGCTGGACAAAAATTACGTTGTCAGAATATAACACTAAGGAATTACGATGTAAAAAAAAAACTTCGATGAATGCGTTAACTTGACTGAAAAATACACATTTAAAAATAATGCTTTCTTCTTCTGCCAGCTTTTGTCAATTTTAATTATACAATAACCACCAGTTTTTCTTAAAAAATATTTTGAAATAGTTTTTGTTGAATATTTTCTCTTTTGAGATAATCACATTTTCTTTTGTTTGTCTATAGCTCCAAATTTATCTATGGTAACATGATGTCCTTATTTTTATTTTAAAATCTTTATATTATAATGGCATTAACTTGAAACATTGTAGATAAACAAATTTCGAATGAAGTTTCAAAGACAAGCTACAAAACTTTGGAATTTTTTACTTTTAAAAATAGACATAAAAATAAGTAGACATTTTTGTTAACTTAAAAAAATCAGATAGTCCTTTTAGCGTGATGCATATGTACCAAAGTTATAATAAAATATTTAATTATTGTATTCAATAAGCAATAAATTATAAGTAATTTAAAAAAAAAAGATTGTTGGTTCTATATTTACATGAAGTAAATTTTATTACTGGTACGAATGTCTATTAATATATCTATGGTAACTTTCAATCAGACTGTAGAGGATACAACATTTTAACAATCTTTGTAGATAGAGTTAAAAATAAACTAAATTCACCACAAACAACGAAAGAGCTATAATATCAACAAAAATTTATCAAAATGCCCCTATTTCTGGTAACATAATATCGCGCGATTTCAAGTAAATTCGCAACTTAACCCTATATATTATGAGTATATGTATCAAATATCGTTACTGAAAATAGCAATAAAGTATATTTATAGCAATTATATTTGAACACTCAAGCAAAATGTACTAGAAGTATAGCTTAGAACAAGTTATTATTTTTAGGAGTAAACAGCAACATGCATAGCTTTTTACAATATATATATATATATATATATATATATATATATACATACATATAAAGTTATGTTAAAGTTATGCTATAATTTGCAACTCTTATTAATTTTTATTTCCATTCTTTTTATACTTTTGTTAAGTGCTACATTTCAGCCATTCAGATGATTTAAATCTGCATTACGGTCCAGAATCTGGCAATAACTTATTTATTGCACTCAGATTTAGCGCGAGCTCTACATTTTTAAGTGCAATTTTTAGGTAAGTTACCTCTATCTTGTAATGGATTTAGATATTCCTATCCATTACTTTCAATAGGCTTTTGCTCAGTATTATTTACATAAAGGGGGAAGGTTGGCTGGCCAAAAAACATGTTCAACACCACTTTTATATAAATTATTTTATTTATTAGCTGTCCTAAGTCAGGAATGCTTATGTTACTGCAGCATCTATTTTATAATTTTTAATCTCGGTTACTCATATGTCCTTCATTGTGTGATTTTACTACTGTCTATGTTATTTTCGAATGTGATTGTTGGATGTTATCTCTTGTTTGTAGAGAATAAGACTATATATATATATATAATCGTATATATGATACCGGGGTTAATCTTAATTTTTTTTATTTATTGGCTAACTAGTCTTTCTCAACTATTTACATTATTTAACAGAATTTCTGAAGAAAGAGGTAATTTTAAACTTTAAGTAAAATGGATTGTTACTATCATATTCACTTGAAAAGCAATTATAAAATACACTTCGAAAAATATTTTTAGTAAGATATCGAATCTAAGCAATAATAGCTGAAAATGTCATTTCGTTTCAAGTTTAATTTAAAAGGATACATCCCTCAGATAAACCTATCTGAATGTTTCATCTTTATATCCTTACTCTGACGTTCGAAGGGTCTAGTAAAATGAAAAATAAAATCACAGAAGCGATTTCAAATTTTGCTCACCATACCTCATGAAAAAATGTGCCTTGTAATCAAAAGTGAAATTTTTCGTATGGTGAAATACCGAGTTCTTTTATTGAACTCTTGGGGAATATGATTTTTCCCAAACCTCATATTCAATGACATTCGCAAATATTGGACGGAGAAAGGTTCTGAGTTCTTTCAAATTAATATGTTTCAGTCCTTTCATTTTTTTCATTTCCTTTTTCTTTTTTTAATATTCAATAACCAAATACCATGATCATTTAAGTTCTTTAGATGAAAAATATAACATTTAATAGTACGACTTTAAAAAAATTTCCCTCTAAATCATACATTCCTCATATATAAAAAATTTAAATCAAAATATAAAGTTACTTTCATGTTTAGATTTTCAGAAGTTTAAATTTATTTCTCAGAATTTAGATGAAACGGTGATAGTATATAATAAATGTAGTAATAGTCAAGGTCTATAAAGTTAAATATAAAGGTACTTTTATGTTTAGATTTGAAGAAGTTTAGATTTCTCAGAATGTAGATGAAATGAAGATAATAAATAATAAATGTAGTTACTGTGTGTCAAGGTCTATAAAAAGATAACTTTTTTTTACTTTATCAAAGACTGATAATTGGTTTATTAATATAAATAAATTTTACACTCATGAAGAAAAACTGAGACTTTTTTCAGAATGTAAGTATGATTTTGTAGACTAATTTTAAAACAATGGAAACCAGTCAGTAAAAATTAAAATTTATGAATAATTTCATTATTTTTCAAACTTTCTTATAAATAAAATCTTACATTTTATATAAATAAAAAACATTTGCAATTCTCGAATCCTTATTTAGATTCTTTGGGTGGAAAATTTACATCAAGCAGAAAAAATATGCACATAAATTTGAGCTTGGTGCATTTTTCAGAACTTTACGAAGCAAAGCATACTTTGCTTTTGGAAATGTTCCTTTCTATCCATCACCGTGACAAGAGATATTTTCGAGGAGTGTGAAAAATGTATTTCTTTAAATCACCGAATCGAAAATATTCAGGATATGCTTTGGTAAATATCTTGAACTTTGAATGTATAAGAAATGTATTTTGTATCGTTTGATATCAAGCTTTACGTTTTTACCAAGGCAGTTAAAACGAATGAATTTGTATTAAAGTTATCATCGTTTCAGAAACTGATGTTTAAAACATTTTATATTTCTGTAACGCATTTTTAAGAGTTTAATAATATATAACAATTTTTCGACGCATTTAAAAAAAAGATTAACACTTAATTAAATTGGTTTAAAGATATAATTTTAAAAGAGTGTTTAACAATCTCAATTTTAATGACTTAGAAGTCTTTAATTACTTTATTAAATTTTTTTTGCTATATTTTTATTCAAATACTTTCATTGTATGTATTAATAAAATAATTAGCTTTTGTAACAGAGTAGTCAAGAAAAGTATTTCAAAATTTTCATTACCAAAATGGATTAATATTACTCATGATTAATAAGGATACGTAACTTTTAAATTTTTTACCCGCAAAGTTTCAAGTTGTCAGATATTGAGTACTTTTAAAATTATTGAAACTACTTTTTCTTTAAAAGTTGGTTCAAAATTGTTTTATGGTAAATAAGTTAATTATTTCTATAACCATTAAAATAGAAATATGAATATGTACTGTTTCTTTTCAAATTTACGTATAAAAAAATAAAAGACTTTTATAAAAAGAATATTGTATTTGGAAAGTAAACTCATTTCTAGTGCCATTCTAGAGCCACTGTACCTTTGATTCACATGACAAAAAAGACTACAGTAACTGAACCCAGAGTTATAAATTGATTAAAATCTCGATTTAAACGTATTTAACCTCCCTTCATATCAAAAAGAAGAAAAATCATGAAAAATATAAAATACCTGGGCAATAGGATCGACTACACTCAAGTTCTCAATTACCAATCAATACATCTTATTCTAATAACTATACAGTATTACATATAGTATTACAGCATTACTATATAGTATTACAGCATAATACATACAGATCTTACGTAAGGTCTTTAACTTCATATATCTTCACTAGCGATAAGAAAACCGAGATCTATGCATTACTCAACGATGCACATGGATTAAATTAATTATAACCAATTTATAGTGTAGTGTTTACTAACAATTATTTAATAAAGATTTTTAAACAGAAAAATGTTAACTTGAACTAGTTTTACTACTTAAAATGTGAAAATTTCAATGAATTTTAACTAATTTAAAATTCATACGCAATCTTTCATAAACTATTTTATATTTAGTTTGATATAATATAATTGGGTAATTTTTAAGGTTTTTAATTCCCTTCAATAATATGTGCAGATTTATTGCAATATAATCAAAACTAAATCTATTCCTACAATATCTTATATTTTTAATTATTATTTTTTTACCTAATTTCTTGATTTCTAGAAAATACATTTCATATACCAGAAAAAAAGAACTGTTAATATCTGCTGAATACAATTATTTTTCGATTCAGCTTTGACGAAACAAAAGCATGTCAGCATAGTTACTAAATTAAATTGTAACTATATATATAATTGTGACATGATATATTTTTTAAAAATAATAATAAGCCTTTCTTTATATTTAAATTCGAAAAGAAAAATAAACAAATAAAAGGAGTAAGCTGTTCATTCAAATAAAAAAATTTTTTTAAGATTTCTCTAAAAATTTAGCATTTTCTTCATTTAAAATTTTTCTATAGTAATAAGTATCATCAGACTATCTTATGAGATTTTCTGGAAGAATATAGGCTTATTTAAAACAAATCGGAAACAAAACAAAATAAATGAATAAGAATTTTCAATTAATCATATTTTATAATTGTACAATATTTTTATTCATGTTCGCATATTTACCTTAAATTTAATAGTAATAACAAATTCCCTGTATGTTACAATTTGATTGAAGATATAAATTTAAATAAATGTAATAATAGCACTCAACTTGCATGACAGGGCTTTGTATAATAATAGGCTACATAACAACAATTCAAAATGTCGAATATTTCCATGATAATTGCAATCAATTAGAATCCATTCATTACCGCTGAGTCATCTTATCATATCTGTACTAGTTGTAAGGAATGGAGTTCCCTTAAATTTTACGTGTAAAGCAATTAATTTTGAATGGGAGAAAATTACATTAGTGAGAAAGTGCTTTACTACAGATTTTAATTATACACATTGTGTGTATGCGTTGTCGTTAATATATAATTCCATTATTAAAGCAAATTTTATATAACAGATAATTTTGTGAGTATTTTAAGATAAGTTTTATTTGTTCGCTCTAAATTGTTTTCATGAAAACTTATTAAATATTATGTTGTATTTAATAAGCTATTATGTGATTGTTAAAATTGCTTAGGAAATAAAGTACTTCTTACTGATACTGAATATTTTTATCAAGCAATACATTATTCTTATATTAAAACTGTCTATTAGTTTTAACGAATCCATTGACTTCATTATGTTGTGTTATTTCTATTTTAATTTAATTCAGTACTGATTGTTTTTAATAATAAATAGTTTTAAGATCATTTAAGGGGATTTGAAAGCTTTTTTATAAGACATTTGTTGCTTTGATCTTTATTGGGTCATTGAATTTATAAAATATTTGACGATTTTAGATACTTACTATCACAACAATATATTCCAACGTTCAAAATAACTTGCTAAGTTGGCAACCCCGATTTCGCATATGTCATACTCGGTGAATTGTAAAACATGTGCTTCCTTTCATATAATGTCGCCAATACGGTAGTAATAATACGTAAGCACCTGATTTTACAACTTAATATAATTTTAAAAAACTCAAAAATGTTTCATTTTCAAGTCTTTAATCCATATGTAGCTGTAGAAAGCTTATCACTAAACCTGGTTTTTATCAATATTGTTAGTTTAAAGTTTCATTTTTATGTTGATGATTAATCGACTTAAGAAACAAATATCTAGAAGTATAACTAAACTATTATATCTGCAGTTATAACTTAGGTCACATAGGCTTCAATGGTATTTTTTTTTGCTTAGAAACATAACACACAGACATTTTAGCATTTCTATTTCAATAACGTTATTGTTTTCAATGTAATTTTTAATAAGAAAACGGATAATTTAAAATTCTCCACTATTTTATATAAAGTAATATCCAACTTATAGTTACATGTTTGTTTAAGTTAATCCATATAAATATATACCGAATAATGTTCATTTACAACTATTTTTATATATTTCACAGCAAATCAATTATGATTGAAACATGACGATATGGAACAAAAGAAAGGTAGAAGAGTAATGCAAGTTTGCCTTAAAAAAGTTTCACCAATTTAACGGGAATACTTCTAAGATAACTTGTCATTTTTTTCTATTCTAAAAAATGTTGTCAAAGTGATAGTATCCGTTCCTCGTCGATCTTGTTCAAGCACTTCCGTCGGTACTTCCTTTGAAGGTGACTTTGCCATCTAAACCAAAAACGATCCTCTTTACTGTCAATGCTTATCCTCTTCTTTCGGGGACTTTCACATTTTCTTTGTATTTTAGAAGATCATTAAATGTCAGCTATCAAATCACTCCTTAGCGGTCAAAAAGTCAAAAAAAAAAAAAAAAAAAAAGAAAAATCGTTTAATACACACAACAGAATGCTTAGAGGGAAAAAATTCTTGCTAAGAATACAATACATAGAACTTTAAAAAAGTTACTAAGTGTGTCTTGAGGTTTATAATAATAAAGTTCTATTAGGGATGGAAATGCTGCTTCAAATCTTCTCAAAGCAAAAAATGTTTAAAAAAATTCAAAATATAAACTACAATTGCTTACTTATTTTTTCTCTTTTTGCATCACGAAAAGTATCTTTTCGTGATGTAAATTGCTTGTAAAAGAAGACAGTAAAGTTGTATTTTAAGAAAACTAAAATAATAAAAATTTAAATTCACGTAGAGCTAAGAAAATTACATATAGTACATTATATGCAAATAAAACGAAGCGTTAAGTAACATTTGATGAAAATGTTTCTTAACATAGTGATGATATAAAACATATGATACATTTTGATGCAAATTTATATGAACATACATAATTTTCAGGGTAATGCTTACATAAAACCTTCCTATATAAATAAAAAATTTTAATCAGTTTTAAAGAAGAAAAAGAAACGACAATTCAATAAGCTTAAAAAACTCTATTTTTGCTAAGATATAAATCAAAAAGAAAACATATATATACATAATGGCGTATTTTAAGAAGTTTCATTTGTCATCAATTATTCAAGTAAATGTTATATGATTGTGGACTCGCAACCGGAATCAACAGACTTAGAACGCGGAATATTAGTTAAAGCTAGACACTTCCTGAAATTGATTGGTACGACAATACCATTCTACAGTGTCAAGATTATGCTGAGAATGCATAACTTCAGGCATTACCCATCCTCAGCGACAGTACAATAGTTGACCGCGTCTATTTAATGACTGAAACCAGTGACGTCTGCATAGAGCAGCCAATGTTTTATCAGATAAATAACTATATATCAAATAACAGCAACAACCATGAAAAAATACCAAATTACCTAATTCTGAGGCCAATTTACACCCCCACGCCAGAACACCTCCACTTCCATGCTGAAGAATGGAAGTGAAGGAGTTCTTGTTCCACATGAATTCATGGGATTAAACTCCTTATTTTTCCATTTACAAGCTATTATAGGCCCATAGGAACCAAAAATGTTGAATTATCTGCCATCCCAATCAATTTGCTGTCAATTTTGAATTTTCTGAAACTTAATTCCAAGAATCTAGTTGGATCAATAAAACATGGAGGTGGAAGTGTTTTTGCGGGGGGGGGGGGGTAAATCGGCCACAAAATTTCGTAATTTGGTATTTTTTGTTGATATTGTGAATTATGAACTCTATTTAAATATTTTAAAGAGAAATTTTAATTTATTCGTCCTAAATTTGGATATTGGAGACGACTTCCTTTTTTAACCGGGTAATGACGCCAAGTGCACTGCTCTCATTGTACGCCACTGGTGTTTCTATAAATGTCCCCAAATTATGAAAACACCTCCTCAATCACTTTATTTAGCCCAGTAGAACATATGTGGTGAGATTTTGATGTAAAAAAAAGAAAACGTGACATATAAACGCATAATGTGAAGTAAAAACAATAATCTTAGAAGAATGGTGGAAAATCGATGCAGAAATTACAAAAAAAACTGATTAAATCTATACCAAGACGCTTAAAAGTTGTTGTGGACACTAAAAGATATCCTACTAAGTACTAAATTAAGAAGGAAATACAATATTTAAAGCTAAGTTGAGATTTTTGTTAAGTGTACGAAGACTTTTGTGGCAAAATTTTTAATAGCTTCTTAATAATTAATTTTTTAAAAAAAATAGTTATACTATTTTTAAAAAATTAATTACATCATTCAATTAAGAACAAGTTGCAGTTATAAAAAAGTTACGATTACAATATATTAAATTTTATTAGTCGAAAACACATTAAATTTTATAAGAATTTGCAAGTGTATGAACACTTTTGTGGCCTACTGTATATATATATATATATTCAAATAGTTATGAACCTAAGTATAACTAGTCTTAACAGTAATAAATATTAGCCACAGCAGAAAATTTGCAAACTTTTGGACTTAGGAGTCAAGAATGCAGGTCTAAACATGTTTTTTGGCCAGCCGACCTGCACCTGTAATTTGTCTATATATAGGTTACGGCCAAAACCCGAAGTCGAATAATTGTCGCATTGGCTGGCCAATTCACGTTTTGGTTAACGTTGCTGTAAACTTACCTACTACTGTCCAATCTTTTCTTCATTTGTACCTTTGGCCGGCTAGTTCGCAAATTGTCTTGGGACGATCGTCCAAAGCAGGAAGAAAGAAATATAGAACAGATGAAACACACTGTTAAAAATGAAGTATTTAAAAATGAGTACTTCTGTGTATAGTTTTTTTTAAGTACAAGTGTTTCAGAAACGGGCTCGAATATAAATGACAGCTCTGAGTGAAAAATGACCTTATAATATGTAAAAAATATGATCTCGTGTAATACTGTTCTCCTATTAAAGCCATAAAAGAAATTATTCAGTGAAAGTATATGCTGTAACAACCTGACAGTGTAAATAACATTAGATTTCGATCCTATGAAATTACTACCGGTTGACCCATCATTATCACATCAAGCTTTGGCCGAGGATTTCCAGTCACTTAACGAAATGGTCAGCCAAAGTAGAATATACAATATTAATTGCAAGTACTTCGGACTTGACCAAAACGTGAATTGGCCAGCCAATTTGCGAACTTTCAAACATCAGGATTTGGCCGTAACACACACACACACACACACACACATATATATATACTGTTTGTAAATAATGCAACATCATGAAGGAATCATCAGAATTAAATGAGCTTTGCAGCAAATATCAATTATAGGATGTTACGTAAAATAGTAAAGTTTCCGAGCCACCGCGCATGCGTGGCGTGCTCAATGCCCTCTGAACTGATGCTGAAAGCGTATTATAAAAGGCTGTAGCGGGACGTTGAAAATAGTTAAAGATTATTTGTTAGTGGCGAACGTTTAGTGAGACTTAAGTATGCTTCTACAATGAAACACAATTAAAAATTCCTACAACTTACGGAATTTTGAACGGGGAAGGATTATCAGCCTTCGAGAAGGTGGATTTTCGTATCGCGCAATAGTAGTTCGTGTGCAGTGAAACAGTTCCACAAAATGATGCTAGTTTGGAAACAGTGGACTGACGAGAACCGAACAACTCGAAAAACTGGCAGAGGACGACGGAAGGTGACGTAGGCGAGCAAAGATAGACACCTGCTCCACATGGCGGTGAATGACCGTACAGCTTCCTCCAGGCTGTTGGCAGCACGTTGGTCTACTGCTACAGAAGTACTAATGTCGGCTTCGTCAATTCGTCGACATCTGCTGATCTCTGGATTGCGTGTAAAGGAGCCTTTATACAGGATCCCCGTCAAGGCAAACCATCGACCGCTGCCTCTGCAATGAGCTCATAAGCACAGAGCCTGGTAAGCTGATTGGCACAAAGTTGTCTTTTTCAGATGAATCACGCTTCAGTTTGTGGGATCATGATGGCCGATTCGTGTTAGAAGCTGTGCCAGTGAACCCTGTCTTCCAAAGTGCGTTATCGAACGACATGTGACGTGCTCACGCGTCTTTTCATTAATATGTCTTTTGGATTCTTTTGGGGCCAGGATTAATAGCAACTCTTTTCCAACCAAAACCCAAGAAGCGAAGCGTATTATATAAGATGCAAATTAGATAGCTTTTAAATATCAGAAGTTTCAGTAAGTGAGGTGGCAATTTCGGTAATGTTATAATAGAGAGTGATACGATTGTGAAGTGACAGCCAACAGAGGTTATCCCGAAGATAGAGCCATTAGGTCAAGGTGCATACAATTGCACTTGAGTAAAGACGCAACTCCCTTATGATTAGATCGGTGATCGGATCAAGGTAGGATGGACTATTTAATATTAAGACTTGCGATGTTATTGGAATTGAGATTAGGCGGTTTAGATATTTATAGTGGTCCAAATTACGTTATTTCGATATTATTTATATTGTGTGTTTGTCATCGTAGATTCTCTCATATATATTATTATCATCTAATCTGTTAAATTTTTAAGTTTAAGTTCTTAATAAAGCCAGATTAAGAGTATGGATACGTCTAGTTCTTTTGTTGATCCTACACCTCTAGCTCACGCAGATAATCAAAGAGAAGGGCACCTTAGGGGGAAATTTCACAGACATAGTAGCCTAACACCCGGAGTTCTGGTTTGGGGTGCGATTTCGTATCATGGACGATCCAATTTGCTACTAATTGAGGGTAATCTTAATAGCAACAGGTTTGTCCGTGAAGAGCTACACCCCGAAGTCGTTCTCTTCCTTCAAGGCATCCCTGGAGCTATCTTTCAGCAGGATAATGCACGCCCACATGTTCCAAAGACTGTACGCGTCTTTTGTTCATCCCAACACATGCAACTTATTATGCTTATTCGCCGTATATGTCATCTATTCATATTGAGCTGGTATTATTTTCGATGCACTGAATCCAACACACTTGAGACCTTTTTTTAGTATAAAAGTACCCTTTATACACAGCACAAAAATCGTCATTATTATCCTCATCAAAACTGTCACCACTAGTATCTAGAGGAATTTCTTCGCTTGTGGATGACAAACTGACATGTCTCTTTTTTCTCTGTTTTTTCGAAGGTTTCTTGATATTTGTCTTGACCTTGCCCGCGCATTTTCTAACTTTCTTCAGGTCTTTTTCCGCATAGCTGCTCTCCTCTCTGATTCATTTAAGACTTCTGATTTTAGTTTCTTTACACCCGGTTGGTTTGCATTTTCTGACTAGAGGAACAGGACTGTGCTCCCGTCTTTTGTGCTAGTGGATGCAACCGATGGTGATAGACCACTTATCATTAATTACATTTAAGTAATATTAATTATAATAATAATTATTATAATTGCATTTATATTTTATATGATAGTATACAGAGTTACAAAATTAAAAAAAAAAGAATTTTAAGTTCATTTTATTTATACTTCTGAATCATGTAGCGTTTTCCCCCAAGTATAGGGGGAAATGCCCCACACACCTATTTCCTGATTGCTACAGTGCTATGGCCCTATATACATGCATTGTATGTGTAACATGCGCTACTCACTTATATTGCTAATACCTTATTTAAAATAACAAGTACGTTTATGAACTGTAAATATGAGGAACGGAATATTGTAAAAGTTGTACTCACCTCTTTAAATGTTAACGAGATCCAAAAATAATGCAGATTAAAGATGATTAATTCAGATAAATTCACAAGCCACACTTAATGTCGGACCAGATTCTACGCACAAGTGGCCCAGTATTGCAATCTATCGAAGCATTAAGGGGTCTCAGGGGAGTTAAAAATGTTTCGAGAGCACAAAATATAAACAACTTTCGACTAGAAATAATTCTTTGAGGTTAAAATGAAATAATTTGATTCTCTTACACATTTTTTATAAAGGAATAAAGTTTCAAAAAAGTATAAAATGTCTAAAATATAATCATAATTTTAAAAATAATAAGCACATAAAAATAAGAAAATTTTTGTAAGAAACAAATTGTAAGTTTTACGACGCGCATGATATTTTCTGCAATAATTATTCTAATTACTAGCAATAAGTTGATTTATAAAGTCAAATATATCTTTATTACATTGTGGCTTATTTTATATAAATAGAATAAAAAATTAAATTTTTAAAAATAAAAAAGTACATTTTTTTAAATTTTTTAAAAAAAATTCAATTTTTTTGAAATTGTTCAAAAAATTAAAAATTTATAATACTATAAATAGCTGGGATTTAAAGATTATGATAGATTTTATAATTCTGTAAAGTTTTATACATCAAAGTATGATAGTTTTTGAAACGCAATGCGCGTAAGTGAAAAAAACACAAACTGAGAAAAAAGGCTTTAAAGTTTTAAATTAAATTTAAGAAAATAAATTTTAAAACTTACATGCTAAAATGCTCCAGGATCATAAGATATGCTTTCCTGTTGCTTAAACAGCTCAATTTCTTTAGTCTTTTTAATTTTTTTGGCTCTGCGAGCTTCAAAAGATG
>BMAV01019631.1:189434-210856 GCA_019973955.1 Trichonephila inaurata madagascariensis
CCATTTACCTGAAATAAAAAGACGTAGCCAAATGCCGCGATATAACATTCAATGTTTGGAAACAATATTTTTTTCCCACTTGGAAACATTTTAATTTCACGAAATAAATCGACGGAGCTTTTAATAAGAATGTTTTTTCTCTGTTTTAGACAATTTTTTAAATTTCATTTGATTCTTACGTATTATCGCAACAATCGCAAACTTCCATGATAACTCGCAAAGTTGGCCATTCCATTTTCGCAGATTTTGTACGCGCGGAATTGGCAATCATGTGCTTCGTTTTACACAATGTCGCCAATAGGTTGCGATAATACGTAAGTACCTTTCATTTGATGTTACTATTGAAATACAAATGGTAAAACTAAGAATTTTTGATTTTAAGTTATCAAAATATTGCATCTTATTTTGTTTTTGATTGCTTTATAAGATTATAAACTTCTTAAACAGATTTCATTAGTAATTTGTTAAAAAAAAATACTTTAAGTTATTATGGTTTGCTTTTGTCAGGGACGTAGAGCTACCGCTGTATCAATGATGCAGGGGCCCCAATGAATGTTATTACAGTTCCACTTACATGATGCTCATATCTGAAAAAGGACCCCAAAGGAATTCGGATACAAGGCCCACTCAGAGCTGTTTTGTAATTTCATATATTTTTGTTTAAACCTTCATTTTTTAACTGCAGTCAATAGGCTTGAGTACATAAAATTGTATTGCAGAAACTCGAACTTAGGTCATCATACTGGCCAAGAAAACGCAGTGCGAGGGGTAGTTGCTCATCAAATTAGAGTAGGCATCAGTGAATGAGCAAAACAGACAGAGGGCTCAAATGCATGTTGAGGAAGCAGGTGGTCATAAGATTGTAATTATTTTTTCAAATTATACTTTCACGTTGATAAAGATAGTTCAGCTATTTTTATGTCAATTAGTGTTAATACTGTATATCGTTTTTCAATTTATTTTTAAGCTCAGGATATTTACTTTGGATAATTTTTATATATAAAATACTAATTTTAATTCTGTACACTATATGGATGTGTTTGGCGTGATTTCAAAATCTCTCCACAAATGAGTAGCGTACCGATTAAAATCTTCCACCTATTTTATCTTTCTCCAATGAATCTAAATTAAATTAATATATAGTTGTTTTTTTTTGTAGGCCATTTTTACCTAAAATCAAGACATCGCCAAATACTGCAATAAGGGAAAACCATTCTATGCATGTTTGTGCACAATAATAATACTTTTTTGCACTTGGTAGTGAATTTTTCGACGAAATAGTTATTGAAGTTTCTAATAGTTGGGGCAATAAAATTAGACTCACAAAATCTGTATTTTGTGTAATTTCAGAATTTTATTAGGTGTTATTGTGAAATACAAATGGGAAAATTAAGAGTTTCCAATGTATATTTTGTGTTTGTTTTGATATTTATGTATTTTCGTAACCATATTGGCAACATTTCCACTTAATTGCCAGTTCACCATGTATGACGTGAACAAAGTCGGGGGTTGATATAATTGCAACAGTACCCAAGTACGTTTGTTTGCAACTTTTTTTGGTGATTTCATCGAAATATTTAAAATTTGTTGTTAATAATTGGTTTTTGATAGCTTTTTATCATTTAAGTTTGTTATAGCTAGCTGTACCCAACCACGTTTTCCTGTGGCTCAGTCTGGTTAAAAAGAAAGAAAAAAGAATGCACAAATTTCTAATATCTTTAACCGCTTGCTCTTGAGGTATGATTTTTTTTATAAGAAATTGTAGAAATATACATTAACAAAACTTTACTAAACAGATTTCATTTGTAATTTGTTAATAGAATACTCCCAAGTTATTATGCTTTTTTTTGTCATGTTATGAATCTAAAATTATTTGCATTGTCTCCATAGGGGAGGTGCCAAGTTTGAAAATAAATTTAAAATGACTCTTCCTGAGTTCAAAGGGTTAATTTTACAATGCTTATGGGTAGACATTTTGTGTTCCTTCATTGCCAGTATAAATACAGGAATTGTCTGCTGTGCCTACTTTAGAGCAGTAGTTGCTTTTTTGCAACACTTCATGAACCACTTATTGTATAACTTTATAATTTGCGGTTTACTAATAGGATTGATCTCTGTGTGGTGGACCACCATAGGTATATTTACGTCTTTATTTAATCTTCCATACCCCTGAAAATAAGCTTCATGAAAAGCAATAACAATGAACAGACTGAAGTGTTTTGCCACTAATTTTGCAAAAATTGGTTGAGGTTACCAAAAATTGCTATCCTCAGGAATTTTGTTTTTTTGTTTAGTTATTTCGGTAACTAAAAGCTTTTAGTAAAGTATAATCCATGTTCCATAATATGTTTTATTTTGTTGTTCATCTTTTTTTAAACTGAATCTTCACAGAAGTATAAATAATGTCCCAATTTTTCTGCATACCATCCAAAATTTTTCACGCATCACCAATTGGTGACTGCTGCTCTGTAACACACACCAATAATTATGCATTAGCATCATCGTAACAAAATTGGTGCCATGTGTATTTCACCTTAATATCTAAATAACAAAGATTCTAACATTTTTTTTATGAAAAAAGAAATGGATGGAAAATGGTGCGATTTGCATGGTGATAATTTGGCTGCGTTGATGCTAATATTTAAGTACACAGATAACAAATAATTGTCCATGTGAAAAGCAGTCTGTGTCTAGATATAATCCACTCTGTTTTAAAAATATGCCCTTAACTTTGTTGATAACAGTTGCTAATGCTAATCCAATTGTGTGAATTGCAAAAATACTCTGTCATTATCAACACTTTGTCGTAGATTTCTGCTGCAAAATCCATTTTTATATTGAAATTTTCCTAGCGTATTCGATTAAAAATATCTTCAGCCTCTCATTGTATTGGATTTCAGCTGTGTCAATTGATGCAGGTTTGAAGTTAAATATTTCATTACCATTTTTTCTTTTTAATGTTTTGAAATTTTATGTTTTTGTTTTAATTTTCTTTTCTTTTTAAGTACAGTTTTAAGTTTTTAAGAAATTTTATATGCTTTCTTTGAATTTTTTTCTTTTTAAGTGCAGTCATTTGGCTTCACTACATAAAAATACCTTGCAGGAAATCAAACTTAAGTCGTCATACTTGCAAAGCAAAAGTACTGCAATGAGTGTAATTGCATATCAAACTGAGAAAGAATGGATATCAGCAAAAGAGAAAAGCAAACAAAGAATGGCACATACACATGTTGAGAGCGCAGCAGAGCAAGATTCAGCCAGACTTAAGAATGCACATTTGAGAGCACATCATTAGTGTTTTACAACATCAGAAAGATGTTAAACAGAAACAGCACATCTGCGTTAGTCATGACTTTGAAGTGAGCAATCACACAATAACAGTCACCTTGCATTCCGGTACAATCCAGTGGAAGATTCTAGGTTCAGGCAGCATGTTCTCATCTTCACAATGATGGAAGTGTATTCTTATTGCAATGCTCTGGAATTTAAGGGAGAAACGAAAGGAATGGTTTGTACCACTGAAAAAATTAAACTGCCTCAACTCGGAGAACCCCAGAGACAAAAATTTTGCTTGGTAGATATACTGCGGAATCAAAACATTTCCTATATAACATAAGGAAATACAATTCATGTTTCCAAGTGACATTGTTTAGATAAATGTGCATTTGTGAACACACCTCTGATTTAATAGAAATATCCATAAGCATTGTAAAACCAACCCATTGCCCTCAAGGAATCCTGAGTAGAGCCATTTAAAATTTATCTTCAAACTTGAGATCTCCATTTTAAAGAAAATGTAAATAAATTTAGGTTCATAACATAGGGACAAAAATAAGCCGTAATAACTTCAAGCATTTGGCTCACAAATTATAAATGATATCATTTAAGGAAAGTTTTGCATATATATATTTATACATTTTTCTTTTTATAAAAGATCATACCTACAATGCAATTGTTTTAACATACTGAAAACATGTGCTTTCTGTTTAACAAGATTGAGCCACAGCAACGCGTGGCAGTGTACAGCTAGTATATATATATGTAAGGATAATTAAATTAGATTGAAAATTAAATTCCCTATCTAGTAATTCACTTTTATATTACCACCTCACCTCTTCAAGTATCAAACTAATGACCCATTTATTTCTTCCGAACATATGGCCTAGCCAATAAACATGTCTAATTCCAGATCGTTATATTTAATAGCCCTATATGTCAGCATTAACTTTTAAGAGCACTCATGGACGCCGCGATCATCGGTGCCTTAAAGTGTTTAACCCACTTAAGATTATTCGGTGGCGTTCTTTCTCTCTCTGCATCTTGCTTCAGATTATATGTAACTTTGATCAAATAAAGACCGTTTTAAAAACTAAGTCTGTTTCTGACTCTAAAATAATGTCATATATATATATATATATATATATATATATATATATATATACATATATATACACGTATACATTTATACATATGTATACGTGCATATACATTGACGGAAAAAAATCCCAGCACCATGAAACAATTATTGTAGCGTAATGAAATTTTTATACAATGCAATTGTCTAGTTAACGTTTAATTGATTAAATTTTCAAGATCACTAGTTAGTTTAAGCCTAAGAAAAAGCATTTTAAATGTAAAATACTGTTCCATTAATAATCGGAATAACCTCCAGATTTCTGAATGCAAGAGTGCATCCATTGTGTTATACAGGTGCCAAATATCACTTTGTGATATGGAATTTCATGTCTGTTGCACTTATTGTATCAATACTGGCACAGTCAGTGCTGTCCGTGGATGATGCTGGAGTTGAATGATCTTGGAGCACTACTGCACGATACGCAATATGTTTCAGACTTGATTTTAACAAATTCATGCAAGAATTTTGAGTAATCAATTTAGATTTTAATATCAAATCTGTTGACATGTCGATAAATTGCCCCCTGTCCATTATTATGGATGTTTTGTTCCACAAATGAAAAAGGTACAATTTACAATGAAAAACATGTACTAACGAGCACAAACGTATTTCGGGGAACCCGGGATAGTAAACAACTGATATATAAACTGTGCATATAAAAAAAGTTTTATATTCTTTTATTATACTATAATAAAGATTTAAAAGTAGTACAAAAAACACTTATATAGTATGTATAAATAAAAAATTCTTAGTTTTAATGTCTTGGATAAGCTATAGATGCTTGTAATTATACTAACTTCCTAAATGTGAAATAATTCATCTTGCATAGACATTTATAATTTTCTTTGTGAATTTTTATTGTGACTCCTGGAACCCCAGGATTCCGTGGAACACAGTTTGAAGACCACTGCTCGAATCTCAGTAACAATTTTATAGGGCTTTTTAATTCTTCTATCCTGTCTTCCTCTTCTCTTTTGTATCACTCGGATTCATCCATTTTATTTCGACTTTAACCCTAGAATGCTACCCATTCATCTAGCAAACTACGGCTATAACAAATAATCTTGTATCCTTTCCCCCAAAACAGGAAATGTAACGTGCGACTCAGTACCTTCGTATGACTTTGTCTACTACAGATAAGGATATTTCTTTTTCACAAATTATTTTCGCATATAGTATTTTTAGAACAATGTTAGTCTGAGAAACGAATGAGTAGCAGTAACATTTGGAATTGAGAATCTGTCTTAGTTTTTTTTTCTGCATTTTCGAGATGATGCGAAAAAATTTTCGCGAAGGAAAATTTTGGAGTAAACCTGAGGCTATTCGCGCGAGGATTATTAAAAGAGTTAAGTGGTGATGAAAATTTTATTTCTGAGGATGAATCGGAAAATGAAGATTTTATTGGTCCAAAATCACGGACTTACAGATAGATATCAGTTTAGTGAATGCATATGTTGTATATGTACATAATATGGCTCGCAAATCTGAAAAAGCATTATTTGGAAGAAGGTTTGCGATAAAGCCAAGGTGAAGAATACCTTGCGCCATGGCTGAAGAAACGTATAAATGTATCAACTTTGCCTAGATCAAAAAGGACATTTATTTGTGAACTTTTGAAGTTGGAGCATAACATTGAATCACCTAAGCCATTGGAAACTAAAAACAAGAAAATTTGTGCTTTTTGCCCGTGTAATCTGCGTAGCTGACACGCAAATTTTATTTAACATTTTTCTAGAGCAATGTGCGGAGAGCATCCTGCCAAAATGTACAAGGATTGCTTTGAAAATAAATAAATTTTACTTTCTTGCTTATGTGAAGATTGGATGTCATGAAATCATCTGCAGTCTAATTTTTGTGTTATGAACTAAAATGAGTTTTAATATTGCTTAAACTCATGTCGCATGGGAGACGAATGAGTCCGCAAGTATTTCAAAGGGTAGCATTCTAGAGTTAATAGTAACACTCATTTGCAAGCATCACGATTCTTTCAAAAGAAGAAGTCCTCATATCAAGCCTCTAAGGTGCGTTGGGGAAAATACGCTTAAGAGCTCCAGGTATAATATTATCCTTATTGTATTAAACACATTCTTTTTAACTTTAATTTATGCTGAGAAAATTAATTTTGCTTTTATGTGAGAGAGCCTGTTTGCTTACATGATTCTGTTTGCTTCATAAACCGGCATGATGCTTTAATTTCAGTTCTCTAGATCTAAAATGTTTTAGATATATATACTCGTATTTACATAAATACCGAAACCAAGTCTTCATTTAAAATAGGAAATAATGTAATTTACTTTAAGTTAGTTAAATATTTTGAATACATATACAGGTAATTCATTAGCATAGTCTTCTTTAAAGCTCAGTTGAATTTAATGGAAGAAGATAGTCATGCAATTATTACAAAATTGTTAGGATATGGCATTTAAATTTTGTTATGCAAAAGTGGCACTTTTATAAAAAGTAATAATTAAAGCACTTAATTTCTGATTTTTTTTTCTTTTTTTGAAAGTGGCACGCAAATATGTTTTTCCAGTCATTCATTTGCCAAATGAACATCAAAAAATTTCTATTTTTGTAGATAATAATAACTTAATATGACGATTCCTTGAAAAAATCGAGAGACTGAAATATTCTCTGAACAATTGTTGAAAACTACAATTATGTAAATTAATGAATCAACATAAACTTCCTATCTTTTGTTTGACAAGATTACTTTTAATACAAAAAATAAGTATTTTTATAGATATTATATCTCTGCAGCGAAAACAGTTTTTAAAATTAAATGTTTATGAGTCAAAGTCTATTTTCATGCACTATATATATATATATATATATATATATATATATATATAAAATCGCAATTCCAGATATATGTTTTCCTTTATTGAGAAATTGCGTGATGCACTGAGAATAAATAGTTTATCCAAAATAATACACTTTTTTGTTTGTTCTTTTTTCTAAAAGAGCAGAAATTTGTTTTATTCTTCTATTTTCCGAAAATGTTTTTTTATATTCGCAAGGCTCCTTTTTTAAATTCAATAACATTTCCTGTAAATTCATTTTGACTTTAGTCAGCTATTCCATTTGAGTAAACTGAATGGTTTTATGTCTCGTGGGTAAAAAGGGGAATAATTCAAGAAGTGAACACAAACGTACAAAAATAAATTTAAGGAAATTCGAAAAGTCGTTGTCGGGAGAGATAATAGCATTAAACCTGCAAAGCAGTTAAAAAGAATTTGGTTTATTTCAAGGTCTCCGACTACGTTCGGAACCGTGATCTTAAAAAACCCATAAATGGATAATTTTCATGATCTTTAGTGTCACTTAGATTAGAATACATGTATAAAATGGTTTTAAGGACATTTTGACAAATTTTTTTTATTTAAATACAATATTTCGGCAAAAAAATAACTTAAAAAACTTTTTCAAAATGTTCTCCTTTTGTGAAAAATGCTTCTATTATAATACTATTTTGCCTGTATATAGCTCAGACCTCTGTACAGAGGCTAAACTATGAGTTGAAAAATTCACATTATTTTCAGAGTTACAACCATTTGAAATAATTATTGGCGTTTTTTTTTCTTAAAATTTCTCCCCTCTGTTGTCGTAAAACATAGATAAACCCACTTCTAAGTTATATATTTCAAAAATTCTAGTTGACCCTCTGCACAGAGTTCTGAGCTATAGACAGACAAAATAGTATTATAATAGAAGCATTTTTCACGAAAGGAGAATATTTTGAAAATGGGTTATTCTATGTTCATTTTTTGTCAAAATATTGTACTTAAATAATTTTTTATTGTAATAATATTCTTAAAACAATTTTATATACATTTTCTAATCTAAGTGACACTAAATATCATAAATATTATCCATTTACACGCTTTTGCAAAATCATGGCTCTGAACATAGTCGGATACGTTAAGGGATTAATACACATTGTGAAAGACATTTCTCCTGTGAGAATTCCGAGCTGTCTAATCCATTACCGCATTTACTATAATGTTTACATAGATGAACTGAATTTATTGCAATGGTTACACACTATAAAGGGTGTAAAACAATAAGTATTATAATACACATGGAAAACTAAAATTTGAAAGTTTAAAAGGGATAAAATCAAAAATTAAATAAGTAAATTTAATAAAAAAAAAGACTGATTATAATGTCTTAACTCTAGAATATTCATCGAAGTCGATTGGACACTGGTGCCTGTTTAATTTTTTCTCCTTTCCGTATTTTTGCAAGGAAGTTAAAAAATTTTAATGACTTTCAATCATTTTGCATGGTGATTACACAGAAAAAGTCTTGTGGTTCTAGGTTCATTATATATATATATATATATATAGCATAGATGTCACATGTATGATGCTCAAAGCTACGGCTAACGACAGGCGTCACTTAGCCCTTTACCATGATGAATTTCGGGAGCCTCGATCTGGCCTTTGCCGATCAGGTAGCATTAGTAACAACAACACTACAGATTTTACAACCAAATATGCCTAGAACTTACGATGGTATAGTTTCGACACGGAGGCAATTTATCATTATAAATAACTATCGTTCAGCAAAGGATACTTCGATAAGTAGGTATTATTAATAAAACAAACTTCCAAAAGTAACATCACACATCTATTTGACCGTGAATGCAATAT
The DNA here is from genome assembly GCA_019973955.1 of Trichonephila inaurata madagascariensis. NCBI lineage: Eukaryota > Metazoa > Arthropoda > Arachnida > Araneae > Nephilidae > Trichonephila > Trichonephila inaurata. Next base: position 198,507 of record BMAV01019631.1, read on the forward strand.
TACTGGGTTCACAGTGGAAATGAGTCAGTTATACTAAAATTGTTGTGCCTAAGTGTTTCGTTTCAAAGCATTTGCTTATCTGCAGCCTTATGCAGAGCATACACCCTGAAACGATGACTCATAGAAAAGATCTAAGCCCTGATGAAATTGCTAATTATTTGCGAGAACTTTCTGAGAATGAATCGGATGATGATATGAGCTGTGTTTCGTTATAACTAAGATTCTGATGAAGACATAAGATAGAGTGAAAGTGACTGCGGAGAATCTGATGAAAGTGCAGATGAAATTGATAATATTCCAAAAATTCCTGATATATATGTAGATAGGGATTGCCCAGAATAGATACCGCATTTTAGCAATGTTCCTGGCAAATTTGTGTCTTGAAACGTTTTGCGAAAAATCAGTGGTCCAGCAAGCTTCGCGAAATATAAAGCTAACGCGTCAGTGATAAAAGGGTCATAATATATGATTAAAAAGTCTGGTCTATACCCTACTGAGTAGTAGTCCTGCAGTTATTTAGTTATTGCAATTATTGTATATATTTTATAACGTAGAGTTGAAACGACGTTTAAAGGTATCGAAATCCCGGACGTTTTACTGTTAAAAAATTAAAATAAAACATTTGTTTGTATGGTGATAGGAGAGTTTCGGTAGTTCAAAGTATATATTCATAATCCGATCATAGAAAAATTATCAAAATCTTTGATCGCAACACATCAAACTAAATCTTATGATTTATTATATTTTAATATATATATATGACAGAAGGACGTTGGATTCAAAATCAGTATATCTATTTATGGGATAGATATGTTTTATTGTTAAGTAAGGAAACATTCGAAATAAACTAAATTATACTCAACCGAATACAATTTAGTGATGCATATTAAATATTTTTATGTACATAATAAATTGTATGAAAAAATTCTTATTTTGACTTCAGGGAAACTCTGTAAAAAGAGCAAAGTTTCCCCCTGTAGTTGAGTTATTTTCCAGCTTATTTTGGAAGAGTTTTTAATGAATTGTTTGGGTAACAGTAACACTCTCTTAGCATATGAATATATGATATTTATGAAACTCTGAAAAACAAAATTTGGCAATCAATGCGATTACTGGAACCAGAAAACCGATTAAATATCAGCTGACAAATCCTCTACAAAATAATGTAAAAAATTTGTAAGTATCTAAATTTCCATAAATCTCTAGTTCTGTTATGAAAAAGGTAGCGCAGTAAAGGGCAAAATCTCTTATCCATTGATAAATGATTCCGCTAACTTTCATTTGCTTTTATTTTAAAACAATTCACAGATATCTCATCAAATTAAGAATCATCCTATTTCAAGAAATCCTTCTTTGTACAGATTAATACGTAAAAAGAATTAAAATAGTTTAACATCAAACTCATATTTAGGTGAATTTACCAAGCACAAAGTTATATTAAATACTCTTTTAATCACAAATTCGTTTAGTTTTTAACTTTATTTATAACTTGGTGTAATTTAAATACATTATTAAATTTGAATAATTTCTTCAAAATCGCTTAAATCAGTGCTTCTCAAACTTTCAATACTTGCGACCCAATTTTCAATCATAAATTTCATCGCACCCCCCTCCAAACAATAACAATGTATTGAATTCAATAATAATATATTTGACGTAAAGCCACAATACGATTTTAATTTTAACCCGTTCAAATGATCAAGATAACTATTAAATTTTATATATGACAAGCTCATAATAGTCAAAAGTAATAATTAATTTTGTTCCTAACTTAGTATTGATAAATTAATTATCAAATACATTGCGCAGTACTTGAGCATCTCTAAATACATGTATTATATTAGTGTGTGGAAATGTGTTTTTTACTTTTATTATACCAGACTATATTTTCTGTTGCTTCCTTTCAGTAAATTTGTAATTTTTTTAAATATTCTATTTTCGACTTTTCAAAATGCTCGCGCCCCCTTATAAGGCTATTATGCCCCCCAAGGGGGCGCGCCCCACCGTTTGAGAAACGCTGACTTAAATAAATGGAATACATGCGGATCAAAAAATAGAAATAAGCTTTATAAAATTCATAGTAGATCCATTTGTTTTCTCCCTTAAAAGTCAAATGATCCTGTAACCGATTCCCAAGCTGAGGAATTCCTCATTTGTTCTTCAATTTTGTGCAACAATACAAGTTATTCTAGAATGCATAACTTAAAGCCTATTGTGTGTGTGTACTGATTTGTATCTGAAATATCCAACTACATTTAGAACCACGGTTTTGAAAAAGCATATAAATGAATAATGTTTTCAGTATTTAATGTCAGTTCAATTATAATACACATACAAAGTAGTTTTAGGAATACTACTACAGTTGGAAATCATTTTAATGCAATTTTAAAGCAAAAATTGAAGTAAAAAAAACATAGCTTCAAAAGATTCCCCTTTTATGAAAAATGCTTCTATAATAATAAGATTTTATTTCCCTACATATATAGATAGATAGATTAATATATCAGAGTAGATGAACTTTCACAAATGTGATAACGGTTATTATTTCAATTAATAGTAACTCTAGAAATAATTTGATTTTTTCAAAAGTCCTTGTTCAGACTATATTCTTAACTAAATATAAGCAAAATACTAATAACAAAGAAGAGCTTTCCATAAAATGAGAATGTTTGGAAAGTATGTCATTTTTTCTTCATTTTTTTGTCAAAAAATTGCACTTAAGTATTTTTTTATTGTACTAATACGCTTAAAACCCTTTTATACGCATATTCTAATTCAAGTGAGACTAAGTATCAAGATATATATATATATATATATATATATATATATATATATATTCCTTTATGCTTATATTTTCCTTTATTATATATATATATTTTCATTCCTTTTGCAAAATCATGGTGTTCCGATCGTAGTCATATATAACATGGTTTTAAAATCGTACATATTTGTAAGATTTTAATATATTTATCTGAAACTTCCTTATGTTCTTGAACAGATATTACATCACCACTTAAGTCGGCCTAAATCTTTTCCTTCCATAATGTATTTCCTACAGCAACATTGCAATAATCTAGGTTATCTCGAATCTTGCGCTTAATTACGCAGCAGGAATAAAACGGTATTACTATAATCCCCCAGTGAGAGTGAGGGTTTTAAACCATCCATTTGCGTGGATGTTGAGTCAGCTCTTAAGAGCATATTCCGATGTTCCTCAATGGAACACACACTTAACAACCGAATCATACCCTGGCTTATCTTTTGGATCCATCGGAATTGAACTGGAAATAGTATCAATTGAAAGATCCTCATATAAGAAAAAAAATGACGCTCGAAAATGATTTCGAATGTATCCATGCGTAACAGCGGAATTGCTGAAATACCATTTGGAATGAATTTTTATTTAATCCTATTTACTCTCAACTCCACACATTGTCGAAAAAATATCGTTTGCAGTTTAATTATAAAACTACTGAGAATCACAAAGGCTACGACATAGAATAAAGTTTATAATTATTTCTTTGAGAAAATTCAGATGCTTGTTTTTATAACAGATTATTCATTTTTGTATTTAAAATTTCATTTACATAAAGCAGTGTAGGCATTTTTTAAGATAAATATAAGGATATAGGTAAGGGATACATGCCGCAACAGATTCCAAACTTATTATTTGTAAGAAGTTGCAAATGGAACGAAAACCTGACTATATTTTTGTGAGTAATTTGAGTTAAAATATCTTGCAAAATAAAAGCTCGTTTGAGTCGGAAAAATAAATAAATAATATAAATTAGCTTAGCACAAAGCAAAAGAATACTGTGTACATAAAAAAGATAGTTATCAAGCTTTACTTTTATTTTAAAACAGTGTAGTTTATTCTGGTAGTATATGTAATACACTAAATTTTTAAGTAGAAGTAATGGAAATAAAAAAGGATTTTCAGAAAAACTGCAATCATAAAATAATTTAAGACAATGAATATAACTAGAATCGAAAGTCAACGCCGGTGCCTTACCGTATTATAAATGACCAAAAAGATTGAGATAAATGTTCTGCTAATAAAGAAAAATAGGAGTGGAGAAATATGTCTCAACAATATATGAACATCGACTCGAATTGATTAAAATAGTGTTTTCAGATGAACCTACAGATAAATGCATTCAGTTTAAAGAACACCAGGAAAAAATAAAGATGCTGAAGTAAAATAGAAAGTATCAATTTGCCTACTTTCTCTGCTAACATAACTGAAGAATATGAATATATAGGTATGCATGTAACAAGCGAAACACATCAATAAATCTTGTAAAAGATCATTAAACTCTGTAATGACTCCCCACACGCAACTTAATAAGATAGAAAGAAACGCGCTCGATGTAATAGATATGTTAAAGTAAGTGAAATTCTTGAAGCAATGAATTAAACCATAATTTAGTTATTCAATGGCTGAACATGGCTATAGTTATTATTTTTAGTTATATCTGAATAAACAAATCTTATTATATTCCTAATAGATTAGTTCCTTTAGAAGGCTTTTAAGAAACACATTTTTAAAAAAAAATGCAATAAATACTAACTCCAGTTTTCTATTTTCTTTATTTATTTGATTTTTAGTACATTATGATTGTTATGAGCATCTATATTTCAATTACATAGATGTTAAACTCAAATACTTTTAAGGGGTCCGGCACATGAATTTTCAAAAAAATAATCGATTTTTACTTTTTTATATTTTCTAAAAGTTCAAATATTTTTGTTTAAAATGATATATGATATGAGGAAATACGATAGTTATAGGAGTATTTTTTATTTATTTTTTTAAACAAAGCTACTCTTTGACGCGCATCAAAGGAGTTCTGCTAGGAGCAACTGTGTTTCCTCTTATATAAGTTTTTGAAGAGCTTGAATCCACATGAAGTTCCAGTGGTAAAATTTGATTGAATTGGGCTGATCCAAAAGAGTGTATGGGTACACGTCTTTTAGATCTTAAAAACGAAACAGGGAGAAAAAAGTTAAGTGATAGAAAACGCCTAAGTAGTCGTAACCGACTCACCGACATTTTAATATCAAAAATTCAAAGATATTATATTACGGCTATAGGAAATATTATAACTGATCTACACAGCATGGAAATTTCTGTTTGGACTGCTTATTTTCATCTTCTGTCTTCAAACGAGAGCCCTCAACATGGACTGTATCCCGTGGGTATAAATGCCTAGTGCAAGTTTCAAAAGACAGAAGCTGTGTGTGTGAATGTAACGAAAGGCACTATGGTCATAATCACATGCAAATGTGCTATTTACGATATTGAATTAAATGAAGACAATTTTTAGATATCTAGGTGACCCTATGTTATTAAGAAAATTTTTACGTGTAATGAATCGGAACCCAAATGAGTCAGTTAATAGCACCATATGGTCAATGATTCCGAGATCTACATTTGTGGAATTAAAATAGCTAAAATTGTGGTAAATATAGCTATTGCGTAGTTCAATATGAGTCGTGTAACAAAATAATTAATGATCTTAAAACATTGTGATGTTGAACCAAGTTATCACTGTGTGACATGCTTCAAAAAACTAGAAACACTTAGGATTAGTGTAGCCCAACGAAAGCATCTTGAGATCCCCAAAAAAGGCAAAATTGTTAAAAATAATGAAAAAAAGAAAATTAGAAGAGTCTTTTGTATGAGCAGAGAGTAAAGAAAATGCTCCATATGCTTCTGGAAAGTACTAATAAAAGTAAACAATGAAAAAAATTACAAATTTTTACTTTAAAGCCGATTTTCTCAAAATGTGATAATTTTCACTTTATGTACCTGTTTCTTAAAAACTATTCATCCTATGATTCTCAAAATTTCAGTGAGCAGACTTTTAATATGCTTACATATTTTAACGGAGGGAATTAGATATATCTAGCAAGCCCTTTTTGATAAGACTTTTTTAAACTAAATTTTATGGGAAAAAATTGGACCATTTTTTAAAAAATTGTAATTAATTTAATTTGTTAGCAAAACGACAAAACCCTTCGTTAAAGTGTTATTGATAGTACACATGACCTGCTGTAAAATGTTTATCCATGAGAAGTAAGTAGTTACTGAGAAAAAGGTACATCAACTTACGCAATTTAACATGGGCTCCTATGGACATGCCGGACCTCCTTAAATATATAGTTGGACTCCAAGCTTCTCTGGTAAGAGATGCCACGATTCGAATACGGAATTCAAAAAATCTTCTACTGAATATTTTTGAAAGATTCGCCTGGCATGTAAAAACGTTATAGGTGGCGCGGCCATCGGAATCAGACGGAGTGGAACAACGAGACAGGAAGGTAGAAAGAGACAAGATGGTGCAATGTGTGTGTGTGGTGTGAGCGGGATAGCGATCACGTGGGCAAGGATGGAAACAAAATGGTGTTAGCTAATCAAATTTAAATGTACTCAATTAGTTTTTTTAGGTTGTTTTGTATTGTGTGTATGTGGCTGTAATCTCAAAATAAATTCTGAGCCACTGAAGCAGTCGTGGATTTATTATGCCTGAACTTTCTGATGTCTATCTTGCCAGACTTTTCTGATGCAATCTTTTCATTACTTTAAGAAAGGACCTACGAAGTTTATTATTTTGCACTACAAAACTCAAATAGAACTATAAAAAGTAGAGAATTCTGTAAAATATTTTTTGAGGGACATAACTTAGTTAATTTAACCAATATTTCAAAATATACATTATGTATTGCAAACGTGTTATAAAAACTGTTGGTTCTAGCTTCAATTTCAAATAATAGCTATTGAAAGTGGTGAGGTGTTTTTTATTCAAGATAAAAACTGAAATTGTGTTAGTCACTAAATAGACTTAATGACACGCTTTTAGATATTTTGCATCTGTTATATATATACAATCATTCTAAAATCGTTATCATCCCATAAACTACATTTTGCTGCATTATATGCAAATTATGATGATCTTTTCAAGCTTCAAATCGTATCTAAACACTCATTTAAATATCGGGCGTAAAATAATGTTTGGCAAATGAAAGAATTTGCATAATACAAAAAGGTTTGAAATTTTGATCCAAATAGAAGTATATTTAAAAACAAGAACATCAATTGATCTACAATAAAAAAATGTTAGCTGTGAATTATATTTGAACTTGAAATAAACAAGTTATTTTACAGCGCAGTTTGTGTTTATTCTTGTACAGCCATTGAAATACAAATTTTATCACAAACTAATTTTCTACTGTTTTTGTACTTGTTTTTGTATTAAATCTTCAAGTTCATCGTCAGAGGAAACATCAGTTTGACCCTCACGCTGTTGAATTGTAGACATTCGGGTCTTCCTACAGCGTTAGGATATTTTCACTTCCTCTACGGCGGGTGTTTTTTAAAAAACTCGTATTGTAGAAAACATTTATTCTTTTCTTCAGAAACTTGAATTTAGTGTAGTTGTTGATTTTTAGTCCTAATCAGATGATCAAAGTATAAATAATATATATAATAAATAATTAGTTAATCAAATATTTAATACTAAAAATGAAATGATGTAACATTTATTTAAAAGTGCATAATACATAGATTGTTGTCTCACTTGATACCTCACTAACCTTTAGCTTTTGAAAGCCTAAAACTGACGCCTTTTCATAACTAAAAATGAAGGACTAATTCTAGTGAAATATTGTATTCGAATATCTATCATTCAGTCTAGGGCTGTCATCTATTAGTAAAAGAAAAAAAACTATTTTAGAACGCGCTACACGCATCTGTTATGTTTGAAACAGAGCAAAATCCATATGGATGCATCCAGCGCTTCTGTAACTTTGAGGGGTAAATTGAGAGATGGCTTAAGAGTTAAAAACTAGAAACAAGAACAATATGTAATCAATTGATTTAGATGATTCACTATAATTCAATTCCGATACCTTTACTTTTTCTTTAGGAAAACATATGCATATTAAAAACAAAACAAATTAAAATTTTCTGGGGAAATTTGTTAAGTAAAAAACATTTCTTTAAGCATGTAATGGTATTATTACTGCGTACAGAACAGTTATCTATAAAAGGATTAATCATCAGTTTTGTTAATCTTTTCAAAAAAAGTTAATTAAAAAAACATTTTGAAAATAAGTTTTGAAAGGAAAATATAGAAAATAGTTTTTAAATAAATTTTAATCTTTTCAAACAGTGTTGTTTAAGAGTAGAAATAAATTATTTCATCTATTAGAAAAAATATTGTTGTAAGACATTTAAATACGAATAATAAGGGGAGTTAAAAACTTAATTCACTTATCATTCAAGATCTCTAATAAACTAAACAATTAATTACATTACTCCTTATCTAAAATATTTGACCACAAATTAATTGTCTGAGAAGAAAATTATAATCCAAACTGTGAACAATTATATGTTTAAAAACCGAAGCACAGAATTTTGAAAGTAGAAAAAAATTCAGCAGAAAGATTGGGAAAAAAATAAAGCAATGTGTTTCAACAAATATATAAATTAATAATTTTAAATAATGTTTTCTGTAGCGTACAAATATTTAAGTGATATATTGCTTCGAAGCAGTTAAACTTCTGGAAACTCAGAAGCGCACACTAAAATGAGAAATATAATGATAAAGTAGTTAATAATAATTTTCAAAGCTACAGAAGTTTCAGTATATCTTTTTCCAATTAGCGTTCACAAAGTCCGCAGCCAAGATTAAACTAAAATAAATCATTTTTTTTAAATATTTAATATTTTACATTGATTGATTACCAAACAGCTTTAAATTTATCGCTCTCTTACTAATTAGAGGCTTAAATTCTCGTCTACAAAGGTTCCAAAGTGTGTTATTTTTTGTTTTAACACTTGACAAGTTTAATTATCTGAAATTTTGTCTGCTTTTCAACTTGTGTACGGTCAAATCAAATTAGAAAAAAAGCCGCAAGAAAAAAATAACTTAAACACGAAAGTTTTCGATAAAAAGTTTTATCTCAAACTTAACGAGGTGTTGAAAAGGAATTTTCACTTCAATTTGTTCAGTTAATTTCATGCATCTGTGAGTTGTCATTAAACTTTATCTTTATAGTTTGAAACTAGGTACCATGTAATACTTGGGCACTTTTCACGATTCATGATTCTTCGTAGTTCAGTAACTCTATGCCGATCGTAAGTTTGCTTTAATAATAAGTTGGTAAACTACCCGATTTTAAACAAATTAACATTTGATTTTATGACCTATAAACCAATTTATATATATATATATATATATATACTACGCATTTTAAATGTTCAAAAACCATAATAGAAATTAAGTTAAAATATTATAAAAGTATTTTTTCTCAATACACTAACTCCTTTTTGCAATTATTTTCATTTTTACACTTTTCCACAAAAATGAATTTGAATGGTAAATGAAAATACAACAGTTCTGCATTAATAAGAGATGAATTATTATTCCTTTTTTTTTCAATTTACAATAAAAATTTCCAATATATATATTATATATGATTGCATATTTGTTTAGAACTTTATACAAATAAACTATACAACTATTTATACTATAAACTATGCTCAATAAATATATAGGTATATTAACTTAATATTTACTTAAAATTTCTATCTTACATACTTTTTTCTGAATCATAATTCCGAATACTCTTTTTTGAAACGCGTGTCATTTCATTTTAAATTATAATGTTACAACCTATATTCTGACAGATTTATTAGTAATTATTCGTTAAAAGAATTAGGCTTTGAATTTTTGACTGATTTATTTGTGATTCCTAGTAAAATGAAATCTTTGGGCATATCTCTTATGAAATGTGTTTAATTTATTTGAAAAATTGTGGATAATACCTGCGTAGTATGGAATGGCATTAACCTTGATCGTTTAAGAAACAAATATTTTTGAAAGTATGTCTGACAAAATAGCTCATTATCTGACTGTGAAAAGAAATCTTACAAAAGAATAATTCAAAATGTAATGCAATACTGAACAGACCTTATAATTTGTTAAAAAAGCACTTTTATTGTACTTTATTTTATATGAAAAGGAAAAGTTTTAAATTTTGTAAATATTGTCTACACTTGTAACTTAGTTTAATATATCTTATATTTTTCACAAACACCTTCCAATCATTTTTAAATACGTTTTATATTCGAATAATTAAAGAGCATCGTATTTTTAATGTTACTAGTAACACAATACCAGTTGTTTTAAATATTCTTTTAAAAAGACAAGTTACCTGGGTATTGCTTGAAAAAAAATCAAATATAAAAAAATAATTTTTTAATAATTACATTAGATTCTTTCAATATGATCACTTTTCTTATTCATTTTTATTCAATTTAACATTAACACTAACACTTTAAAATTAAAATACAACTTAAACTGCAATGGCTCAAGCAAATGTTAATATTTCCTTTGATGAAATGGAATTTAACCAATCAATCTCGAGACCAATTAGACAGTTAATAAATCTACACGTCATGATTTAACGTAAAATAAATCAGTCATAGTTTGTCCCATTAAGTTAACGAGAAATTAAACGTCATGTAAAATGCTACGCACAAGTAGATTTCTTAAACTAACAGTTCCTTTTAAAAGTAATTTAGAAAATATATTTGGAATTCAAATACTTAAGATAATACATTTTCATTTCGTATGATGAAAGGACGAATTGATAGTTGTTATAAATTTATAAAATGTTACTTTCAGCACCTAAATATATGGGTCTCTCACAAATATTTTAAAATGAAATTTTAAATATAGTTTTACACAGAGAAATACCTTAATTGATTTAACCGCATTTTTAGCTTAACATAAATAATTTCGGCTCTTCTTTCCAGAAATAAGAACTTAATTTGAGCAACAACCAAAAATAACATGATTTATGACACCAATTATTTTTGTGCTCCATGGTATAGATATATATGACTAGTATATATACAGAAATGATTTGAACACCAAAGGTAAAGGAACCAATAATAGATATTGAAACTTAAAAATATGGATGTTGTAGTGTTATAAGCATTGCTGACTTAGAGAAGTATTTAATGGTTTATATAAAAGCGGGATTTAATGGGTTTTGAGGATAGCCAATCTCTTTCATTTTCTTTCCATAATAATATGTAAAATCCTTTTGAAAATAGGGGTTAGAAAGCACAGGCATAACGTACACCCCTGAACCACCCCCGCATCGCGGAAGGGGAGAGGACTCTAGAGGACCCAGAGATTGTGGTTTTGCTATCCTTTGTAAGATCCAACTTGGGGCCCAAAACCTGACTTCACTTCCTAATATTCTCCGTTACGACCCTGGTAGAAGGTTTAAATGTATTACATGAGAAAGGTAACTTATCTAAAGTTGCATTGAAAAATGCGTATTCCAGGATGGATATGTATACAATATATATAGGCTAATTCTCTACAAACAAGAGATAACATCCAAACAATAACATTCGAAAAACACATAGACAGTAGGAAAATCACACAATGAAGGACATGAGTAATCGAGATTAAAAATTATAAAATGGATGCTGCAGTGTTATAAACATTACTGACTTAGGACAGCTAATATATAAATTAATTTATATAAAAGTGGGGTTGAACATGTTTTTTGGCCAGCCAACCTTCCCCCTTTATGTAAATAATATTGAGCAAAAACCTATTGAAAGTAATGGATAGGAATATCTAAATTCATTACAAGATAGAGATAACTTACCTAAAAATTGCAATTACAAATGCAAAGCCCACGCTAAATCTAAGTGCAATAAATAAGTTATTTCCAGATTCTGGACCCTAATGCAGATTTAAATCAAGTGAAGGGCTGAAATGTAGCACTTAAAAAAAGTATAAGAAGAAAAGAAATAAAAATTAATAAGAGTTTCAAATTATAGCATAACTTTAATAACACTACAGTAAATATGAATAAAATCATAATAAGTAATCTTATCTAATCTTAGATTATGGAGATAACTATAACTATGAAATATTTCAGTTTATAGTAATAAACTATTATCAATCTCAGAATTTTTAATCCTAACTATTTTGAATAGCTTTATTCATATAACTATTAATAAAATTAATTGGGTATTTCTGATTTAAGCAATATTTAGTAAAATGCTTATAGTTATTTATAATGTCTGATTTTTTTGACACCAGAAATTTATTACGTTGTATATAATTAATAACAATATTTCTGAATATAGAAACATGTACATTACTTTCCCAATGAGGAATTTTAGAATATTGAAATTAAATTCTTCTCTTTTATCATAACTACTAGAAACTATTACATTATCATTTAATTTGACATGTATGTCATCAAAATTTGCTTCATTGTTGTTATTATTTGTCTGTATTAAATTAATTTTT
>BMAV01019631.1:224353-240581 GCA_019973955.1 Trichonephila inaurata madagascariensis
AATTCTATCGGAGCCAGGTGATTTATTTAAACTTAAATTATCTATAACACAGTCAATTTCTGTTCTTGAAAAAGGGACATCATCGTCGCTTTCATATACCAATTCAGCATCGGAACTCAAAACCCTAAGTTGAAAATTATCATGACTAATCGGATCACAAGGGAAAGATTTCCTCATGACGGCATCTATAGTATCTTCAAACGAAGAAGTAAAATTGCTAGAGGAAACTTCGATCCCTGAAATTTCAAGGCTTTTGGTAAAATTGGTTTTCATTCCATAAGTATAAAATTTCTTCCAAACATTATGTACAGTAATATCAGCGAGAAAAGATTTCCAAGAGTTCATTTTGCTTTCATGAAGTTTGAACTTATATTTTATCCTAATTTGAAAATAAATTTCTCTATAGAACTCCTTCAGAACGGAATTTTTCTTTCTTTGATATCGCCTTCTTGCTGCATTCAATTGTTTACGCATGCAAAATAATTCAACAGACCACCAGAGTACTTTATGATAGCCACTCTTTTTCAAAGGGATTGATTTTTCTGCAGCCGTTGTAATTAATTCTTGCACATCTTGAACACATAATTCGAGACTATCAGGCTGTATACAGTTATTTAAAGAATCTAATATGGCATTCTCGGCTTGGGAGCATTGATAATAAAACATATTCCAATTAGCTCTTTTAGTACTGAAGAGATTTGTTTTTACAGAACAATATCACAAGCCCTGTCTGATTTGGGAATTTTCATCTCAAAAGAAATCATTCTATCATCAGAGAGGGAATCATAATCTGGTATAAACCACCTTTCAACTAATCCAAGCACATTGGGCCCAACAACTGTGATATCAATAAAGCTCGTACCCTGTTCTGCGCAAAACGTTGGCCCATAATCCTTATTTATTGTAAACAATTGCCACGTACTGAAGAATTCGCACAGCTTAATGCCTCTAGAGTCAGTCACAGGACTAAACCAAACCTCAGACTTACTATTTGCATCCATACACCATATAAGTCTCTTTGAAACTCTTTTTGAAAATAACTGCTCAATTTTTCTTAGATCCAAATCAATATTAACAGAAGGTTCGAAATAATATGAGAAAACAGTAAATTCGTAACCTCCAAAGGAGATGTTAATCATTGCAGAATTGTAATCAAGATTCCTAGGATCGGAAAAAACTGTTATAGCCTTGTTTCTAACAATAATAGCCGCCTTTATAACCTCTGATGTTGTATCATAAAAAATTGTGTACGTGTTTGGAAATCCAGGAAGCTTTCCTCTAAAACAGTGTGGATCTTGAATAAGAGCAACATCAACATTATCATTTTCAAGATTCAGAATAAGTTGCTGAGTAGCCTTTTTTGATTTATGTAAGTTAATTTGAACAAAATTAAGATGGTCTTTAATTAATCTAGTCATAGTCAGTTCGAGCAACAACTTGATTTCTCATGTAACAATGAAAAGAGCAGTTAGGCGAAAAAGGCTTATGCTTGACATCCACTTTTTTAGCTTCATATTTCTTAATTTTTTATTATATCTGATACAATTTACACATACCTGATGTTCACGGTATGAGCAGTTATCACTCTTATGTTCTCCAGAGAAAAATAGCAAGATAGAGTATTAGTGCACTCATTAGCTCTGTGATTATATCCGAGACATTAGAAACACCTATTTATAACTAAGAAGTCTTCAATACGGCACATGTTCCACATTATTTTTAATGATCCCCCGCATTAACATTTTTCCGAATCTTAGGATGAAATTCAATCACCACAATTCTCACATGCTGAAATTTCTTCAAAACAAAACGAACTCTAGACTCATTCCAACACTCATTTGAAGCAAGGATTTCAGGGTTCTGTTCCCGAATAACGTCTAGTAATTCAGAATCGTCTACGTCATTTGGCACATTTCTAATCAACATTGTAGGGTTTTTACTTTACTACATTTAAACGCAATTTATTTTTAAAATTTGCCTATTTTATTTTGTACCGAAAGTTCGCTGATGTTATTATTAATAAATCCAAATACTTACAGGTGATGCACAAAATAATAAAAGCACTTTGAGTAAAACTTTCTATTTTTGTTAATATTACCATTATAAACAGCAAGAAGTTGTCGTAGAAGAGTATTTTTAGATTATTTGGTACAGGTATTTTATGTTATTCTACCTACAAAACTATCTCTCAATTCTTCAAGTGAGGAGTTGAAGTAATTTGTCTTCTCACTGGTCACTCAATTTATTTCCATTAATATTCAATAAGATTAATGTCTGGTAACTGAAAACACGAAGACTGTTGTTTCACATCTTTTTCAAGTTCCATAAGCCAACATTATGATGTCCCCTACAATTCGAATGGAAAGATATCCTTCTCAAACAAGGGACAGCAATCAAGGAAGATCGTGTGTATCATTAAATGAATGCAACCTAGGATTACGTTCAAACAGGTTTGGACCCGATCTTTCAAAGTCACTTTTCGTTCTAATGAATGCCAAGAAATAGCATCAAATGCAATCAATAATTCGTCTCTATGCTTTACATTTAAAAAAAAGGCAAAGAAGATGGAATTCTTTTACTGTATATCACTAGACCTTTTTGAATTCTTAAATAATTCAAGCGTAAACTCTTCTTGAGGTAGGAAACAAGGGAAAAAAAAGAATTCGTCAAAAGGAATTGCCTCTTTACATTTGTCAATTCTCCATTTGTGATGAGCACTGCATGTGTTTGTTGACATCAGTACCAGCAATGAGGGACTTTGCACAACACAGTTAGAAATATCAAATATAAGCCTTATATGGGTTTTTTTTAGATCTATGTTTTAAAATCTGCTATTTTTAGCACACTTCTGAGTTTATATTTATAAAAAAAATAACTCTTGTTATAATTCTCTTATTCCTGTCTCACAACTTTTTTCCTATTGATGGTCTCTACTTTTAAAAATAAATCGATGTTCTTTTTAGTTAATGGTCATAATTTTAAATACAGTTCCTTTGTGTACAACTATAACTTCGGCTGGTTCAGGCCCTGAAACACTAATTAGGCAATCGCCAATAAATGCGATCATGCGTTCTAGCAAGTTATTAATATCTGAAATTTTAAAATAATACTACACACACACAACTGGGGTATCCTATCTATAAAACTTTACTACTTACAATAGACCTTCTCTATTCGTACATATAGAAAGCAGGTACTCCTACATCACACTAAAACATTGTAAAAGAAATTATCTACCCTCTAAGCAGGAGCGTATATCGGAATGCAGTGAAAAGAAGAGATTACTTTATTTTACAGCGTTCAAAAATAATAGAGGATTTATATTTATTAACATTTTTTTAAATTTTATTACATACTTTGATTGCAATATTCACCATTTTTTGTTTTGTTTTAATACTGATGCATCTAATTTTTAACAGTATTTAACTAGATGTAGCAAATCAAACAAGTCTCTCTACTATACTGAAGAATATTTTTTGAACTTTTTTTAGCTAGATACGAGTGAAAGGTTAAATTTTCTCAATTGTTTTTAACTATGTATTTACATAAAAACTCATTTGGCACTAAAAATCAAAGTGCCGGCTTGTCATTGTTGTTACAGTCTTAAATTCTCACATTCGAAATATTATCACTTAGAAAACTTTACGTGTTCATTTAAATAATAAAGATTTCATACAAAAGATAATGTGTGTGTATGTGTGTGCGTGTGCGTGTGTGCGTCCGTGGAATTTTTTTCTAACAAAGTTATTTAATTTATAAATAATTACAACGAATACTGAGATACAAAAACAGGCTGTCAAACTTGAATTACTATATTCAGATCACATAGTAATACAAATCATCCTAGATCGTATATAAATATACCTTTCATGAATTTTAATTCATTCCTTTAATTATAGATAATAATATTTTTTTTTCAGTTTTTAAACCTCGTAAAATAATTCATTCCTATAATGATACACTTTCGATTACCATCTGCAAATTCATATTGTGAGCTCAATTTCTTCGTATTAAAATTTAAATTTATATAGAATTCAATTTCCATATTTTTTAAGCTCTCATTTTAATATTAAGCATTTTGTATAAAAATCTGTCCACATCAATATTTATTTTTCTTTAAGTATTATGTCCCATATGTCTTTATGCTAAAAAGTTTTTACTCTTCGGAATAAAATATATGTCTACATTTTGCATATCTAAATAGAAATACATTTGTTATTCAAAAGCGTTTTGCGCAGTCCTCGTCAATTCAAAGAAACTTTTCTTGATAGAACTTACACTTCGGTATCTTTTTCTAATTGTTTGTTGAGAGACACTAGTACTATTTACATAAGTTTTATTTTAATTTTAATTTTTATTTTCAGAAGAAAAAAAAAGAATTATAAGCTTTACCAAATGAGACATTTTGAATTTGTCTTCTTATTTATCTAAGGATTGCATACAGTCATCGCTAGATGTTTACAAATAAAATTAAGTCTTATAAAGATGGTTTCATTAAAAAAACGCTATGATAGATTATTGAAAATTTCGAATAGTTCTAAAAATTTGTAGCAAGAAAGATGGTACACTTTAAATTAAAGAACATTTCACAACTTGATATATTTTCAGGACAATGTTTGAAGTAGGAATAAAGGTATCATTAATAATATACCTTTCAAATTCAACAATAATTCATTAAATTTTGTAATTTAAATACGAAAAAAAACAAACAAATTGTTTTAAACAAAATAGCTTTTATTTTATAAACTTCATGTGAATCAGACGATTACATATTTTTTTTTCAAACGACAAAACTTCTTTTTTATGAATAACGTCTGAAACATTTTAATGCTACATCAGAAAATTAATTGTTTAAATTAAATTATTGCGGATATTAACATACCCTACATAATTTTGAATTATAATAGTAGTAATACTGTGACAAAATGTTTTGAAAATTTCAGAAAATGGAAGAACAAAACAGAATTAGAAAATTGCATAGATTAATTCAAATTTCATGAAGATTTAATACAATAGAAATCGCAAAAAATGTTATAAAATACAATAGGGAAAAATAATACGAAACAGCAGAATTTTTTTAAATACCTCAAAATATATCCTTTCTGAAATGTTTCTTATGCTAGAATATATTTAAGATATCAAGAAGGCTACTATATAGTATAGCATTTTCTATCCGGAGTAAAACATTTTAAACAAAAATGGAATGTTTCCTTTGATATTTCCTGGATTTAGAATACTGTTCACAACTCAGCTTAAAATATCATGTTGCAGAAAATCTCCTATGTACGTATATAAATGGGGTGTGTCTTTTTGAAGAACACCAAACAGCGTTGGTTTATAGAAAATTCCCTAAAAAAAATAACAGTTGAAGATTTCCAAGAGTGAAGTCACGTTTTCTTCTTTGACAGGATTTAGTAAAGTGAATAACACCTGGGGGTGAGATCTTGTGTGGAAGAAGCGTGACATGGAATAACTCAAACACTGAAGGGAAAAAAACTTTTCTGAAATAAGAATTTATAGTCTAGATACGTATAAATGTTAACGGCTTAGAGAAAATTGCCATCTAAAACATTAGATCCGATAACTCAGATTATTACATAGAAGAAAATGAAAATTACTTTTTTTTTGAACAACAAAGTTTTTTTATAAAGAATATCGTTGAACCAATTTATATGCATGTACAAGTAAGCATGAAAGAGAGATGATTCATACAAAACAGAAAATTTAACTCTAGTCACACTTAATTCATATCATTTTTCTAATTGTTTTCCTTTTCACAATTCATATAATTGTTAAAAAATTCCTATCAACATTAATTTACTTAAGAAAATTATTTCCATAAATCTTATATTTCTATGTTATTTTAAAAAAATACCTAAAGATAAATCTCTTCGATTCCTTTTTTTCACACAAATATCTTTTTGGTTCAAAATAAGCGAAAAATTACCCATCACTATTGAAAAAATTTCAATAATTTTAACAAATAAGATATTTACTTTTACCTTTCTAATTTTTTTTCTTTTTAATTAAACGTACTGAAATTGACAGTTTTATTCTTTTTTGACAAAATAAATAATTTATGATAAAAAATTATTTCTCTATTGATTTTCACAATCGTCAATTAAATATAATACATCGAATTTATTTTTGAAATTAGAAATGGATTACACATGCATCTATAATAAGTGCACTTTTTTAAAAAAAATTCTTAACATCATCTATCCCTTAAGAAACGATTAATAGCATTGTGCAGATGTTTTAAAAAAGTTTACTTTAAATAATGTTATAATTTTAAATACTATTTTATATATCTTCAATAAAATTGATAGCAAAAATTGAAATATATATTTTCTTCATTTCAAAGGGGAAAACTTTATTAGAAACTGTAGAAGCAAAATTTCATTATTGTTTTCCTCCAAAATACATGCTTTAAAATTAATGCAGTAAAAATTAATAAATCATTGATAAAAGTATCTTAAAATTTATGAAAATGATTACTTATACGATTATCAATTAGTAAAAGTATAAGGGTCACCCAGATGAAAGTGGTACTGCAATCAGTTTGATAAATTGTTTAGTGGTATTAATATAAATTAATATACAAAGGAAAGAAGTAACACAGACATTACAGATAGGCTCAACAAGTCACCTAGTATGTTGAAACAAATGTCCCAGTGGTTCATGAGATTATGAGTACCCCGAGTGAAGAAGCTCCGAGTTTGTTTGTGGAACCAATTTTCAACAGCAGCTTTGACCTCATTATCGTTAAAAAGTCGCCGTAACTTTAGAGCTTTCTTTAGTTGGTCGAAGATATGGTAATTATACGATGAGAGGTATGGGCTGTAAGGGGAATGTTCAAGAACTTTCCTGCGAAATTACCGAAACAATGTTTGGCACGCCACAGCTACATGAGAACGAGCATTATCATGAAAAATAATAACCCAGCGTGACAACACCCCATGACGGCGATTCTTGATATTCTTTCTCAGTTCATGCAATGTAGCACAGTACGTGGCAGCATTGACAGTCATTTCCGTAGGTAGACATTCCAGCAATAGTGGGCCATCAACGTCAAAGAAGCACGTTAACATGCTTTACCAGCTGTAGTTGACGATTCAGCCTACTTTGGCCGAGGGGATGAAGGGTGTCACCATTCCAGGCTCAAGCTTTTGGTGACTAAATCAAAGTGATAGTACTATGTTACATCAGCGGCAAAGGTCCTTGAAAGAAATTTGTTCCCCAATTCGTGGCACCATAAAAGGTGTTGCATGGAAACAGACATGCACAATGAATCGTCTGCTCTTCTGTCAAATGTTTCAACACCCTTAAGGCCCAAACCTTCCAGTATTTCAACTTTTCATGTAGTATTGTATGAACACTTCCCTTGCTCAAAGATATTTCCAACGCTCTTTCTAGAGTGATAATGCACCAATTAACTCTCACAAGAGTTTCTACATCTGCAACTGCTTCATTTGTGAAAACCACATTTGCTTGACAAAGGTCGTGATTTGTCGTCAGTACTGCTTCTTCCAATAAGAAAATCCGTACAATATAGGAAATGAGATCTGCGGCTCATACACTCCATGCCATACACATTTTGCATTCGATAAAAGATTTCACTAGCACTCACATTTTTTGCTGTTAAAAATTGAACGAGTGCTCGTTGACGCCGTTTAGAGGTATCCCTGATGCGAACAATGCCATTTAACGTGCACCCACGCTGTCACAGACGCATCTAGTGGAATCTGAAGATATCACATGCATTTCTGATACACTACGCTCTCTATAGGAGAATGCACAGTCATCTTTATCTTCAAATGGAGTTATTACACACACACACAGCAATCCCACTTTCATTTGGGTGACCCTTATATACCTTAAGGTATCAGACTACGTTCGAAATTGTGATTTTAAAAAAGTGCATAAATGGATAATTTTCATGATATTTAGTGTTACTTAGAGAGGTCTGAGCTATATAGAAGCAAAATATTATTATAATAGAAGCATTTTCCTCTCAAAAAGAGAATATTTTAAAAATGGGTCATTCTATGTTCATTTTTTGTCAAAATATTGTACTTAAATAATTTTTATTGTAATACTATTCTTAAAACAATGTTATATACATTTTCTAATCTAAGTGACACTAAATATAAATATTATCCATTTATATAAAAGCTTTTGCAAAATCATGGTTCCGAGCGTAGTCGGATATCTTAATGAAATTAAAATAGACGTCAAAATTAAGGATTTCTGTTATGAATACTTGATTTATCGTTCTTGATAAAACTAAGCATTAACATATATTTTTTAAATAAAGATGAATATGAATTAGTTTTTAAAATATAATTTTTAAATGTATATTTCTTATACTCATGAATTATTAGACACCTTTGTCAAAACCAGGTTATTTTCGTTTGAGAAATGAACTATATTATTATAAAATATATAAAAAGTATGAGATTTGTTTTTATTTTGATTTTGTGACTCATTTATAATGACTTTAATGAGTTCCACAGGTTCTGTTTCTTCCAGGGAATCCACGTAAACATCAAGTTTCGTTTGTAAATTTGCTCAGAACAGGAGAGTGAACTGTATTTTTATTTGTTATATTACTACGCTTTTATGTAAAAGAAAGAGTAAGGGCTCATATTATGAATAAGAGAAATCGTGTTTTTGAAAAGTGCACAAAAATATTGCCAAAAGTTATTTAGCGTAAGAGAAATTAAGTATATAATGGAAGTTAAATTTCTCTGAATTTCCTAGAATTATTAATTGCACTTTGAATTTTCTTCCCAATTCTCATTGATATGTTAATCCTGAATTGAACCTTGCTTTTCTTATACCTTTCAAGCTAGGAGTTTAAAACTTATTTTGAAATAAAAATAGTTTTTCAATTTGTATGAGGATCTAGCTATTAGGAATTCTAAGGAGCTACTTATGTTAGTTAAGAAATTAAAGGATAGACTCATTTCATTAAGGAAAAGTAGTGGTTTTCCTTCCCTTCAATTACAGCGTTATATAGATCAGTTTTAATTAGAGCGGCATTTGATGTTTCAGAAAAACTCTTGTTCGATAAGTCATTTAAGATTCCTTGAGACATAAAAAAGCAATTTCTAAGGAGTGCAAAATTAAGGCTACATTTATTTTAAAGAAGGAATCGATAAAATGGTAAGCCAATGGTGTTTATTACAAGGATTTGATTAATTAGTTAATTAATATATTTTGATTAGATTTTTCGTATAAGATAATTTAAATAAGATGCATGATTAATTATCTAGTTTTATAAAAAATAATCACAAAGTGGTTTTTTTTTAAATTTATGTAAAAAAGAATTTTTTACTGTTACCGTAACTTTTTTGAAAATTTCATTTAATTATTTCAATAACTTCGAATCCTTTATGATATTCAAAATTTTGTAATAAGGGTAATTATTCATATAAGACGTTTAATAAAAGTAATATCAGTTATACAGTATTAATATGATGATGTATATCAAATATATATTTTGTTTGTACATTTTGGTTCAATATTTATTTTTTACTTGTTTCTATTGCATTAAGATTTTAATTAAAATACATAAATAAGTTTATTTTATGTATGGTATGAGCTATTATTTAATGATCCACCGAATATTTTTCAACAGAAAAGGTTACACGTAGTACATACAGTGTTAAAGGATTTGTGTCAAGTAAATCAAATAAAATTACTATTAATACATATATAGAACAAAAGCGAACATCTCATTTATGGGCGTTCAAGTATTTTTTACATACATATTTCTCAATACATCATTTATATTTATTTTACTTCTATAGTTTAATATAACTTGTGTTTAGTATTTTCTAAAACTATTGTATTGAGCTTAAACAATGCCTCTTTTCCCAATTAAGTTTGCCCTTTTGCCTCTAGGTGAAACATATGTTTGAGAACGAAGCTCCGACATTCAAGTCAAACAGCTTTTTCAGTCAAGCTTTTTTTCTATTTTTGTTCGACGTTGTTTTGACTTTTTGAGAAGTCTTAACAAGATCACTACCGGAGGCGACAAGGATTTAATTTCGAGCTCAATTTGAGGAAATTTTGTTTCTTTCACACATTTATAAAGCAATCCATGATGCTTAGTAAGATATTTATATTTATTATGAATTTTTCAAGTAATTATTTTAATTCAAAAAAAATTATTTGATGATCCCGACAGTGCCTTTGAAGACTCAATGTAATTTATTTCATGAAAAGTGTATTTATATTTAAATGTATCCAGAAAATTAACATATTATATTGACATTCTGGGAATTCGAATGAAGTTTTCATAATATAGTTAAAATAAATTTCATGTTGAAATTTCAATTTTTTTTGTTTAATATCAATACTTTATAAATTATTTTTTTATTTATCATATGAATTAATCTCTTGCAAAGGGGTAACATAGCTTTTTAAAATAAAAATTGTTTCAGAAATAATAATTTCTTTTCAAGTTTTGCTATAAATATGAAGTGTTTATGTATTTTAAATGAAAAATATATTAAATATGTAATTTAATTCTTCATACCTTTCAAATCAAATATTTTACCTTGAAAAACATTAAACAAATGCTTAACTTTCTAGGAGGACTTCTACGTACAAAAGTAAATAATAATTTCCTTTAAAGTTTTGTAATAAAAATAAAGTGTTTATATTTTTTAAATGAAAATATATTAAACATGTAATTTAATTCTTCATACCTTTCAAATCAAATATTTTACTTTGGAAAACATTTAACAAATGTTTAAATTTCTAGGAAGACTTTATATACACATAAGTCAGGTCATTTGCTTTTCCAAATTCTATTCACATAATTCAACCAAAATTGGTTATTTAGAAAAACTTCCTATCCAAGTTCACTCATATTCGAGTTCCAGCTATATTAATAAATTACAATGCATAGGAAAAAAGAAGACCCGACTTCCATTTATCAAATAATAAATAAAAAACAATGGTCAACATCTGTATTTAAAAATTTCCATTCATGCTGTCTAAAGATATATCAAATTTTGCTTTTGAAAACGCCAGATTTGGTTGATATATTCTCCAAGGCAGACTTCATGAAGCGTAATAGAAGATTTGCACGATACACAACATTGGGTGAAAAATGTAGTCTTTTTCATTAGTTTTAATTAAAAAAGATCTATGGTTATATGCTTTTAAAGGAGAATGGGACTTTTCATAAAATAGTACAATGGATAAAACCTAATTTAATAAAGAAGGTGATTTAATTTTTTTTTTGATTGCAGAAAAATGTGGTACCACGTTCTTCTCATTTTTGTTTTATTTTATGTGGCCATTTATTTTTTTAGACCTATTTAAAACAGGAGATATTTAGCGACTTTATTAAAAATGTTGTCAGTGCTTTACGCTTAAGGGATAATTATTTTAAGCGTATGGACTGAATTGTCTTAATAATTTTTATTTGATTTATTTCAGGCAATATTTTATTAAATTGAATTTTGTACAAATATTATTGAAGTATTATTGTTGAGATGTTTATTTATATTCTCCTTTTTTTTAGAATAAAAGAAAATGATAAATTACTAATAAACTCTTGTTAATAAAATAAGAAAATTTTCTGTATAATATTATATTTATCTTTGCGTTCCGGATTAAGGTTAATGTTTTCCGCATGCATGTTTCTAATGTATATATCTGTAGTATTTGTGTATTGTGAGAATTCTTAATTTTTAAATGCTTTAATAACAGAAAGTACCACACATTTTGTTTTAAATACAGATATTTCTAATATTTATACGATACCTTTTTTCTAAAATTTTAGATGTCAATTTAAAAAAAAAATCTTAAAATATATCTTTTTTTGCATTTTCAATTTTTATTTATTTTTTTCTGCACTATCAATTATGAGAAAGCCCACTTCATGTTTATATATATATATATATAATAATTATTCAAATAATGTTTGAACTAAATCTTAGCTGAATTGAATATGAACTTTAATAAAATGTTTTCTACATTTAAGAAATTTTTATATTTATTTTTCAATAAAATAACTTGTTCACTTATCTTTTACAGTCATAGCTTCATAACATCACTGAAAAATCTCATACCTTCAATGAAGGGGGAAGAGCATCATTTCTTGATCATTAATTTCTGTATTTAAAGATTCTATATATTGTTACAAATATTCTTTACTTTTAACACAGTAATATTTTTACATCCAAAGATGTGTTTTAATGTGATTATATATTAGAGTAAAGCAAAAAAAAATTGCACTTGACTCTGTAAACTATTTGCCTTTTTGAATTTCCTTTTAAAAGTTCCTTTGCGTGAAACATGTGGTAATTCTGACACAAATTGGATTATAATTACAAATAAATATATACATATCTATACTGTTAATAAGTATGAAAAATAAATATATTTAAAAATTATTTGCTTGTATTATTTTTATGCAAATTAATTAAATATCTAAGAGCTAACGTGGTGTTTGGATCACCTTTATATAAAACAAAATATTTCTAACGGAGCATTAAAAACAGCCCTACTTTTGTGATGAAATTTTTGTTACAGAGATTCATTAAGTATTAAATTATTTGTGGATTTAAAATTCCTAAGGCATTAAAAAAACTAGAAAAATGATAAAGTCATTTTCACCAGCTTATATGCAAATTCGGTGACTTTAAAAATACTTAACATAAAAGAGGTGCTTAAAAATAATGACGTTCCAATAATCTCGTTATTAAAGAGCATGCTTAATGAATTGGAACAAGAAAAAATGAATTGATTTTCTAATAAAGCGGGATTTCGATAATTACCTCTCTAAAATAAACTTTACGTATTTTGTCTTAAGTTTAAGAGCTTAGCCGTAAAACTTCGTCCACAAAAGGGAATATGTGAATTTACAATATTTTAAGCAAATAAACTTTTAAAAATCAAAGAGTAATGATTCGCAAACTTCTTAAATTACCATACATAGCTCAACTTAATTTTTAATATCAAAGGGATTAGTGTTTCCTTGATTTCTGAGCAACAAAACTTGATATCATGAAAAATGATTTCCACTTTAAAAATAGTATTTGCAACTAAATTTGCAGATATATTCAAATTTGCTTAATTTGGAGTAATGGGATTGTACCGTATTTTAAACAAGAACATTAAATAATAAGAAGTGAAGTATCTTTAATGTGAATATTAAATCAATTTTAAATAAAACAAAAACTCATTTACGTCATTATAATTTTTTAAACATCAAGCTGTCACCCATTCGGCATAGTGGTTAGCGACGCTAACTGCTGTGCCGTAAGGCCTGGGTTCGAATCCCTGAGAAGACAAGGATGTATGTAAGTATATAGTGCCGTTGCGGCACGGGGGCTCTCTAAATAGCCGGCCAGCAGCAAGTCATTTTGTGAGCCGAGTGAAAGGGGAAGAGAGGTGAGAGGCCCCCGACCTCCCAGGGTGTTCTCCCTTTAAATTCGGTTGGAACCGAGCTAAAGAAAAATCGTACTATCACCTATAGGATGCTCAAGGCGGCGACCAAGGTTAGGCGTACATCTAGAGGTCCAACCGCTCCCAGACTCTGACAACAAATTTCCTTCCTTCTTTTGGGGAAGGACACAGCATCAATCATCGATCCAGAAAAAGAATTTAAAGAAATGTGCTTCATAGCATTCATAAAATTCCCTTTTTTTTTTGTTATTTCTACATTATCTTACACCGAACAAAAATGTATTTAAAGCAAACACAAAGTTCAAAGTTACCTAAAAGTATTGCTAGAAAAAAGTTATACTTATCCTTTTAAGTTATAAATAAAGTATACTTATCACTTAGTTATAAATAAATTATACTTATTTTAAGTTATAAATAAACTATACTTATCATTTTAAGTTAGAAATAAACTACACTTATCATTTTAAGTTAGAAATAGTTATACTTTTTTAACGTTCAAACTTATTTCACGTTAGAATTGAACTATATTTATTATTTTGTGCTGGACAAAAGCTATACTTATCATTTTATTTTGCAGTCACAGTTCCAATAAAATGCACCTTTCGAAAACGAAATACTTGTTAAATATTTTGTCTCGTTCAAAAGACATAAAAAGAAATTCAGATTTCTTTTCATTATTGTTTATAATTTTTCTGTTCTTTGCTGTAAAAATTTAGTGGATATTAAAGCAAATAAGAAAAAAAGATGTTTCTACAATAATACTATTTATCGTTACGAATTCATTAAACAACTTATTATTTTGAATCATTCAATACATTGGTGTGTACACTCATGGGAGCATTGATTGAAAGTCTTAAGATTTATTTTTATAAATAATTTTTTTGAGTTTTTTTTTGTATATTTTTATTTTTTTAATTAGTTCTCTCTCTCTCTCTCTCTCTCTCTCTCTCTCTATATATATATATATATATATATATATATATATATCTTGTTCAAATTTTCAGTCGTTAATAAAATACTTTTTTTTCACTGACTCAAGTTAAAATTTATTTTTTTAAACTTGAAGTGGAGGACACACTTGAAGTTATTCATTTTTTTTCAAATATTAATTCTTTAATTAAATTTTATTTTTAATTTTAAATTCATTTTGCAATATTTCTGACGAAGTTTCAACCAGCTGCAACAGATGTTGCCAACAAAGTAAGCATTGACTTATTTTTTTTTATATACATATTACTTGTTTTCTGTGAAATTAAGAACTTTAATCAAAATTCAGTTCGGAAATATCAGAAAATATATTGTATTAAATAATTGCTTACACTTTTTTTTTATCTTCATAACTTACTAAAAATAAAGTTACTAGCTCGAATGCTCCCAACCATTAAAAGTGTTTATGTGAGTGAAGAATGTATACAGATAATTAACAATACACTGCTATCATTTCAGATACATAATTAATAATGTTCTAAAATCAGTGTTTTTTAATATATATGTACTCTGTGTGATAATTAATTGAATTCATATTGCGGAGGGGGAGAGATGGAAATAAGCTACAAAAATATGAATAAATGTTATTCTGACAGCAAATATTTAAAATTAAATTCAAATTTAAATATCTTAGATGCAGCTTTTTTTTTCATGTCGAATCATACATTTAATATTGATAAAAAAAATTAAGCATAAGAAAGCCTTTTATTCGCTTAATGTTTCTAATACAGCGTTTCTCAAACTGTGAGGTGCATCCCTCTTGGGTGTATGTTAACCCTGTTTGGGGGTGCGAGCATTTTGAAAATAAAAGATCATTTAAAAATATTATTAATTTACTGAAAGGAAGCAAAACAAAATGATTCTGACGGAATAAAAAAATAAAATACACATTTACAATCCTAATATATATTATAAATGTGAAAGTTTGTGAGGATGTTTGTCCGTCTTTCACGCAAAAACAACTGAATGGATTTTAATGAAACCTTACAGTAATATAGCTTATACATCAGAATAACACATAGGCTATAATTTATAGCAAAGGCTATAATTTACAAAGATATTGTGTGAAGTGTCCAAAATATAACGATATTTGTCAAGTAAGTAGGAAAAAATTCTGCCATCTGCAAGCAATTACGACAAGCCCACGACAGCATATATCTATATTTTATTTGTGAAGAAACACTTTTTGTTTTGGCTATGCAAGGCACTGGCTTCTAATTTATTCCTATGATCAGTGTAATCCCTATTTTTTTTTTATTTCAGAATAAAACGAAGTTTTGAAGGGAGAGGTTGTTTTAAATCTCTCTTTATTTGTGTGAATAGTTACAATTGATTTTTTTATGTGTGAACCATAAGAAACTAATGCTTATATCAAAATACACTTTTATCGCTTCTGGTACTTAAAGTAAATAATCTTTGTCTTTCACACTACATAATTTGTTTGTGGTTGGCAGTTAATTATAACGCTATAATTTTAATTGAATAGGCAGATATTGCATTTTTTAAGTATAAAAATAATAACTACTGTATTGTACTTTTTGGAGTGAGTGAGTATTAAGACGCACTGTTCAGCTAAACGAGGGCTTGTGGCGACGTACCACGTAATTTTAAACCATGGTCAAGTGACGTGGACGACACCTGAACTGGCACCCCTTCTCCTAACTACCACACCACACCAACTTAGCAGGAATATTATTTGAAATCCACTCTTCCAAGATGTATGGCAGTGCGGGTTCTATGATGAGTATTTTAGCGGGGATGGCGAATAGTTTTGTAGCAGAAATTGCGTTTTCAGCGGATTGCAAAGATT
>BMAV01019631.1:243891-268925 GCA_019973955.1 Trichonephila inaurata madagascariensis
AAATTAAATAGTTAAAATTAAACCATTAAACTTGAAAAATTAAACTATTCGCCATCGCATTCTGAAACATATTATATTACAATATTAAAATTCTAAAACAATTAATTGCATAATATAAGTGAACCCTCAAACACCAAAGATGACGCACTCATCTTTAGGTAGAAAAATGTCTAAAATCCGAAAGTTCAAATTAAAAACCAATTATTTTCACAAATGAATAGCGTAAATCATTAAAAACTCACCAAAAAGCATTCTATCAATAATTCAATTCACAAATTTTGAACAATTTTTCTCTCATATGTAATACAACAATTACCTCTCCTATATTTTGCTCACAACACCCACTAATGCCATGTCAATCCAAATGATTCATAATCTCACACCAGAGTTCAATCATTTGGTATTAGATGCAAATCAGATTGCATGCAAAAAAGTTGCTTGATTGGTCATAAACGTTTGATTGGTCATAAATAATTTTAAAGTGTAGTCGTGTAAATATTGGTCTATGTGTATACTATAATGTATTCAGTGTGTGGAATGCACAAATTCTTCACAGCTGGACCACTAACAAGCTGACTTTGTGGACTTAATGTTGTGTGGTGGATTTGTGCATTTATGAGTTTAAAAATATTTTTAAGAAATATTTTTGATCTATGTATTTTCTCAAGATGTTGATGGGATAATCATTCTGTATGCAACAAAATATAAATTTCTGGATGTTCTTGAATTTATCAATATTGTGTGTTGTGTTAAATTATTATTTCTCATCAAAAAATTTAAAATTATATTCTTAAATATTGAAATATGTAAGCAGCTATTGAAGTTCGGTATCTTTATGACATTGAAGTTAAATGCTTCCCTTTTATCATAGATATTGCTGTATAATTTGTTGTCAATAATATTTAAATCTAAATCTAAAAATTCAACTTTGCTGGAGTTAAAATTTGTCTGTATTAATTTTAGGTATTCCGGATAAAAATTAATGTTTGGTTTAAATTCAATGTCACTACCTATAACAATTAAATCATCTATGTATCTTAATAACATGCAAGATGGTTCATTTCTTCGATTTGATTCATAGTGGTGTAAATAAGAAGCCTATATATATATATAGGCTTCTTTCTATTCCCACGACTCAAACTCGGTACGAAAATGGAAGAGATTTGACGATATTCTTGATATTCAACGAAAAGTGATGAGGCTTTTGAACTCTATCCCAAATCAAGACTTCTTGCAAAGTTTCCAGGACATGTATAGCAGATCTCAGCGGTACATAGTTATGAGAGGTGAAGATTTCGAAGAACAGTAGGGTATTTTTTATTAATATTTCATTGACGTTAATGTTACAGGACTATTCACCGAACTTTATTGTCAGATGTTGTATATATATGATTATTGATGATTTTTTTAAGCAGCAATACAGTACAGATCGTACGAAAAATGCATTAATACTCTACAATATCTGAGGCAGAGTTAAAAGTACAAGTTAAATAATGTCTTAAGACACTATCCTTTTATTTTTTTTATTTAAAATATTGAGCTTAAACTTTTAAAGCAGAAAACAGAGAAAAAATATTAAAAAGCTTACACAGTTGAATTTAATTTGTAAAAAAAATTATATAGCTATAATATTATATAGCCATATATTCAGAAGATTCAACCAGTGGAAAAATGTAATAAATTTCATGGAAAAAATGTAATAAATTTTATTAAAATATTAATGTTAAAAACTTAATCACATATATTAAAAATTTCAAGAAATATTCATTAACTCTTCTATAAAGAGCCAAAACAAAGGAGTTATCTGAATAGCATTACCAAAGTAATTATTCATAAATATATTCTTTAAAATATAATCATTAACATATTATACACATAAATTATAAAAAAAATATTCAAAATTTAAATTATTTTTCATTAAAAGAAGATATAATATAAAGAATAAAATTCATAAATTGTAACAATTACAAATAATAAAAGGTCAAAATAATTCATATTATTATTTATGATTAAGTGACTCAAACAACAAATGCCTTAAGATATAAATCGCTTCATACCAACATTATATTAATTGCAAGTATAAGATTTAAAGAAATTAATAGAGTTATCTCATTTTAAATGTATCTAATAAATTTTAATTTATTTTTAATTTTATACCTATCCTTATTAACTAAATATGTATTATGTTGCAGATAATTAATGTTAAAATTAAATGTTATATAATTTAAAAAATTAAAAAGTTAAAATAAAAAGTATCTGTCTTTTATTCAAAATTTTGAAATATCATTAATGTTTCATATTACGTGAAACTATATCCATGTAAACTGTTATCAGTTGGTTATTGTTGGTTTTAATAAGGCTTAAGTAAGTGGAATAAATATTATTCTTAGATGTAAAATCATTATTTTTACCAAAAATAATTTCACCGTCTCAATATATCTAAATAGATACAAATCCTTATTATCAATATATATTTTATGAAAATGTAAATATTAATTTACTAAATGATTACTGGTAGGTGTGTGTGGGCGTGTATACATATTTCATTATTTTGATAGATATTCGTGCATTTTTGTATTTTTGTTTATTTTCCTCCTCGCTGTGATATTTGTTTTCGTAGAAGTTTCATTTTGAGTTAAGTGCATAATTTTTCATTTTGAGATATTTGAATTAAAATGCTTTTCTTAAAACTCTTATTTTACTCTTGTAGGTTTCACTATTTTTTTCAATTGAATATTTATGAACTGGATACCCTTGTTTATAAAATAACCACATCCATTTTTCAGTGAGCAACAAAATTCTAATAGTTAAAATGATCAAAAAGATCTTAACAGCTTCTACCAAAAAATAATGTTTTTAATTAAAGAATGAAAATTTACTGTTCTCTTTAACACATCCTGTCATAAGAAATAAATTTAATGGATCAAACAAAAGCAGTAAGTAAATTTCCCATGCATTTTTTCTATTCATGTGTTGTACTAGATTTTTATTACCACTTTTTTCTGACTTCTCGATTTAAAAATTCTTTAACAAAAATTTCGAATGTTTTCATTTGATATCATTGAATAAACAGAAAGTATTAAAAGCATTTCATGGTATAAGAAATGCCGATTTTTTTCCGATATATCTCTATTGATACTTTTAGAAAGTTCTGGTTTATTTTAAAGTTGTATTGTATGTGTCATATTTTAACATTTCAGCAAATACATTGACACATGTGAAGCTTAAATCTGATATGCTTAAAATCGATGAAAATAGGTGTAATATGTAAAATTATTCCGTAATTTTAAAATTATCTATATAGGGAAATAATATAAAGTTTCAAAAGACAAATAGAGGCCACCTGCCAAGATATGAACCTTTTGATGTCTGTGGCGATGTCCCACTCCAAGCGTTTAGCTTGGGAAAGAACCGTTTCCACTTGAAACTCCGAATTGTTGCCCTCTCCTAAAGCCTTGTGGACTAAAAAGTTTTTTTGTGACCATTTATCAACGGCTAAAATGTAAGAAATTTGTTACTGATTTTACGTTATCCCAGATTCTATGGAAATTTTAAGAGCTATTTATCTAGATTTATTTTAATTGGTAGTGATATTTGTTCTAGAGGTCAGGATGTGCAGCAACCGTGGAACATGTCTTGTTGTATTGTAACCTATATTTTTGTAAAAGAGAAAATTTTAAAAATGAGTTTAAACGCTTAAACGCTTAAGTATTTTCTGACCACTTGTTTTGTCTTTGTTGGTCAATTGTTCTGAAAGCATTAATGCCTTAAAAAAATTTGTTTACTGTATAGATTTTTAAAGTTTTATAGGTACCTCCCTTTCTTTATGTTTGTGTATTTCCTCCCTTCCTGTTATTTTATCTTTGTCCTTTAAATGTATTTTTAATTTTGTTTTAAATTTCATAATGATGTCAACAATTACGTCTGTAAGCCTCATGTTATGCAATGTGGAGCATGAGGAGCTTTGCAAATAAATTTATTTAAAAAAAAGATTCCAACTAGAAAATAATCTTTCTTCAATGCTAATTGTGTTCTTTATATCTTTGAAAGTATCAAATGGTAACAGAGTTTGTGTGTCTTTAGAGGAAACATTTAGATATTCTCTTTGCTTAAATAGTTTTTAAATAATAAATGCATTCATAGAAATTTTGGATTTATTAACATTGATTTTTATTAACTCAGTAATGAAAATTGTATTTTTTATTTAACATTAATATGTTAGTTAATTACCAGTACTAAAAGTTTTTACAAATATTGTACAACAAAACAGTAGAAATAGTTTAGGCACTCTACACTTTATACATGTTAGCTCAACATTTTAGCTAATATCTGTTTCTTTTCTCAAAATTATCATTCTTTATATTTTTAAGTATGCAATTACTTCCTTAACAAATGTGATTTAACCACAAAAAAATTCAGCAACTATTTCATATTTGGGTTCTCATTTAGATCTGAGTAAAATAAAAACTAATTTTTAATGCACCTACTTACATAGCTATAAGTAATCTAAATCTGTATAATATTTCAAAAAACTAGTGTTTTTAAACTATGTCTTTTGTAACAAGTCTATTTTTAAAAAAAACATGTGATGCGTAATTTACCTAAAATTTCATGAAAAGTATTTTAAGAAAAATATCTGGTATTGTCCTCGTCACTTTCTAGGCTATAAGACAATCCCATTCTGGTTGGTTAGAAGAGTGAGGTGAATAAACAATCAGTTATAGTACTTTCAGAGATAATATAGGTAAAAGAGCAAACTCAGTCAAATGAAACTAATTTTCATCACCAATGCATGACAAATAGCAACGTTTGTTGTCACGAGTTATCAATTAAACAAAGTATACATATGTGAGACAAATTCATGGATTCATTTCTTTATAGAGCTTCAATGCAAACACTCATGTATAAAACTCTTTATTGATTAATTAATTAAAAGTTTAAATTTTATGAGAATATTTTAACTTTTTTTAAGTAACAAGAAATGGTCAATGAGATAAACCCAATGATAAAGCATTTAAAAACTCAAAGAAACAACTCACTTGTAACATTTTTTTTTACGTAAAATAATTTTTTTATATGAAGGCCTATATATATGTAAGAGAAAAGACTACAACTGCAATCGTCTTTACAGAATATCAAGATCATACAAAAATTAGACATATTTTATTTCGTTTTGATCGTTTTTTCTTATTATATCCCAGTAATTATTCTTGTACCTACATTCGGTATATAAAACTAATAACGCTCTCATTAAAATTCATATGTATATTAAAACTGATTAATGCAGCTCTCATATTAGCTAGTTATTTAAATAGGAATTTATTTTATCCTAATTTTTTTATAAGACAAAATGTTTGTATCCATTCTTTCCATAACAAGTCTAAGCCAGAATTTGAATGGCTTCTTAAGTCACTCGTCTAGATAAAGCAGAATATTCCATTCTTTGTTTTCATTTCAACGGCTTCTAGATAAGCAGTAAAAACGAAATGGTGTCAAAATGGTATTTCAAAAATAATTCCAACATCATTTACATTCACAAAAAATAAAGTACGACTGAAACAAGAAAGTATAATCATAAACGCTGATGATCCAAAACATATAAAACTCCATGAAGGAAATATCCAAAAGGCCTTCAAAAGTTCTTTTTGCATGCATCCCGGCAACACGCACAAATCATTAGAATTGCAATATTAGTGCAAATCATAAAGGATACCAGTTTTACTTGCATGCTCTATATCAGTGATTCCCAAAGTGGTCTATATGGACTCCCAGGGATCTATGGCGACCCGTAAGGAGTCCATGTCAGCGAAAAAATAATTTGGGTGTCCATGAGGTGTAAATTGGGGTCTACTATAGTAGCTCACATTAAACCAGATCGTGACATTATTTTTAAAAGAAAATTTAATCAAGCATCAACCATATTTTACCTTTATAACAAATTTATTTACTAAATTTAATGTTAATTTTCAGTTTCAAGGTAACAACATAATTTTTATTAAAACAAAGACCCTATAAGTGTTTCTATCTAGAAATATTGAAGAAAAGAAGAATATTGGAGGTCGCGAATTTTCTCAGTTCTTCATAGACAATCTGTCTGGGCATTTTAACCTACGTTGAACATTAATATTAACATTTAACACGTTTTAACCTACGTTGAACACATAACACTCCCTTTATTCAAACTTGGTTTGAGAATGTTTTAACTATTGTAATACAACAGCAGGCAATTAATTCATATGGTCCCGTTGAAAAAAAAGGTATATTACAATAGAAACTGATCGGAATAGGTACTAAAAGAGATCTTAAAGTAAAGTTTAGAAACGGATGTCAGCAATTTTAACTTTAAAAAGACCTACCTGATATTTGTCCCGAATATTGGAATATTGTGAGAAAGTTTTTATTGTTATCCTTAGTGATAAGGAGTTTCAGCACAGTTGCCAATTTCCAAACAAAAAAAGAGGGCAGGGGGATTCCGAAACGATGCTAACAGAGGATATTCAGAGTTCAAGCTGACGAGATTGATACTAAATATTGAAAATTAGTTACTGAAGCATCAGATTCATCCCTCGCATTGAAAACATTTATTTTTTGACCAACTATTTTATAGAAAAAGTCATTTTATACATTATTTACATTTTAATTAAATTAATTAACACATACTTTTTTAAGTTTTAGGCACAATACTTCATCAAAGTCAGAAATTTAATTCTTTTAAAGTAAGTAGTTCTATACCAGAAGTGTGTGTCAAAAAGACATTTAAGTTGATGAATTTGCAAAAGTTCAGTATTAGGTAATTAGGGGTCTATCCCAAACTGAAAAACCGGCCTAGTATGTATTGTTGAAAAATGTGGAAATATTACTCAAGTATATTTCTGAGCTTTACTTGGGTAGAAATTGTGACTGTAGAAATTGTGTATTATTCTTATTACACGTATAGAAGGTACTCAAGTCATTGTCTTGCATTTATGGAATCGAAGGACTAACCATCGATTATATAGCTACAACGGCTATTCAGCACATTTTTTCTTTTGCTAAAGCTTTTTTAAGTGCTTTTTTATCAATCAATAGAGATAATTTTGTCCTTAGAGGAAATTTTTACAATGAGCGAAATAGAAGGAAATTTGAGGTCACTTGATTTGGTAAATATGACGTGGATGGGGTACAGCATTACAACTGACCTACAACAAGTTATGAAGGATCATTAAAGCCATACAGTATCCTGATGAAACCCAACATCTTTCCGATTTATTTCTGGGAGCAATACTTTTCTGAATTTATCGTCTCTTTGTTTAATAAAATCTCATAATGCAGGGTTCTTCTTAATCATCCCACTCGACACAGAGCATGAACTTCTTTGGATGAAACCCAGCTTTTGAGATGGCTAAAGGTGGTTCATCCCACATTCCCCAAGATCTTTTCCACTCAACATTATTATTAATGATCCATTTTTTTTTCATCCTCTGTCACTATTTGCTTTAGAAAGGGTATCTCATTCTTGCTTTTATAAAGTGAGTCGCAATTGGAATTGCGATCCATTAGATTATTCTCCGTTACTTCGTGGAGAACCTGTACATCTAAACGGTTTTTGTAGTTTAGCTTCACAAAATCATGTAAGGTGATTTTTTTCATATTTTTAATACTTTGACATTATTCTTGACTATGGTTTCAATGTGACTTCATCTGGGATGTAGAAACTACCCGGGTGTTCTAGATCTTTTTGAGTTTAAATTACCAAATGTAAATCTAGCGAGCAACTTCCAGACAGTACTTTTATCTGCAGCATCTGCAACATAAACAGCACATCCTTCGTTTGTCGCTAGTGTGACTTTTTTGCCTTTTTAGTAAAACCTTAAAAGCCTAAAATGCACTTTGACTTTTTGCATATTCAAAGCACATAAAATTCACTAAAATAAACTTATCGTAACCGTAACTAATTACTTTACCATTATCATTTGAAACACTATCCTTTACAATACGTCCTTCCTTAGTTCCTTGTTGGGCTTCGGCCTTATCAAAAAGCCTTATCTAGGCCAGCGTTCTTCCTGCTTGCGTTCTCCAATTCTAAGTTCTCAAAACTAGAAGATCTTTTTTTTCTACGCCATCAATCCATCTAAGATTTGAACTGCATTTCCTTCATGTGCCAATTTGTTGGGCATTGAAGACTTTTTCAGAGGTGCGGTCTTCATCCATTCTGACAACGTGACCTGCCTATTTAATTCCCTGTATTTTGTAGAAGTTAACAATGCCAGATTCTTCATATGATTGATACAGCTCTAAATTTGATCTTCTTCACCACGTTCCATTTCCCTGAATTCCACCAAAAATAAATCTTAAAATCTACCATTCGCGTAGATACTTACCATGTTCACATCTGTTCGAGACATGTACCAAGTTTCAAATGCATAATTTAATACTAATCTTAGATAAATTTTAAACAATAGAATCTTTGTTTATCTTTTGATTAAATTCGATATTTCATATATTCCATTAAGGCATCTATTAACCATAGTAATTCTCTTTTTGATTTTAGTAGTACAATCGTTTAAAATGTTAATTTCCGAAATTAATTAAGTGAAACTCTCCACAACTTTAAAATTATACTCTTCAATTTTAAAGTGGGAATTGTTAAAACATGATTTAATGCAAGGCATGTATTTGATCTTATTCTCATTGAGTTTTGAGTTTCAGAGTTTCATCCTGATATCCTATTCCTCTAAAGATAAGAAGTCTTAGTCCGGTGGGTGTTCAAGCATTGATATCAATGTCATCAGCAAAAGCCAACAAGGGTATTGATTTATTAAAGATATTTACTCTAGTATTGATATTGTAATCTCTTACCACTTTTTCGAATGCTAGATTAAAGAGAAGACGCGCTAGTGCATCTCTCCCTGTCTTTACAATACGTACGAGTTTATTAATTCTCAATCACTCTGTTATATTGAAATATGTTCTTACTCCACCAACCAAAATTCGGTGCTAACTTTATGGACAACCCAATATATATATAAAGATTTTCCCTTTCAGTTGTGTGTTCTAAGATGAATTTTCTTTAACCCATTTTGGTCCTGAACCCTCGAAGTTATCAATCTACTTTTTTTATTCGTTAGTTACTCACTTCACAATAATAGTAAATTAACTGCAACATTAATTTACAAAGTAGTAGTGGCTTCTCATTATATATATATTTCATGTTTTTTATTTTCCCTTCATGAAGAATATGAAAAAAGGGAAGGAAAAATATCGAAGCCAATTAATATAAATGAAGATTTAATGCGATGCATCATAAGCTGAATTGATTATTCTCAAATTTAAGAAAAAACATAATGAGGGTTGCTTTTTAATTAGCAGAAAAGTTCTGCAGATTTACCAGTTCTTCACTAACACATATTAAATTTTCAAAAAGTTTACTCTCGCTCAAACTAGCTCTTAATGACAATGTTAAAAAAGATGTTTCAATTGAAGGGGGAAATGGGTAATATTTATAAGTAAGATATACATATACATGTAAGTTTTGGGAATTTAACAGTTACCTATTATTTAACTTCCACTTAAATGTTTAGAGCTGGCAGAATTAAATGATTTTTCGAGATCATTGTTAAGAATATTTGTATTGAACGAATTAATTAAATTATGTCGGAAGATAGTTAGTTTCATATAAGTATTAATATTGAGCACCGCATGCAGTATGTTTAAAAACATCTATAGCATATATATCTTTGAATGCGTAAGTTAATCGAGTGATCAAAACGTCATATATAGTTTGAAATTCAAAAAATAATTTCGAAGCTGTATGGTATGCTGACTAAACATTCTTAGCTTTCTAATTAATACCAAGAATTACATTACGAATAAACCCTTTTTCTTCCTTCCTTTTCCTTCCATACTATTTTTTTAAAGTTAAATTTTATTAAAATAGTTTTTTTAAACAGGTATTTATATAATTTTACTCTAAGGTCTCTGGTATTTGAAATCCACCATTAATTCTTCGGATAAAATAACAAAAAGAATTTAAACGTTTCAGAGCTTAAAAAAGAGCTCTTATTTACAGGAAATTTTAGAGTATAAAATATTCTAACTATACCCCAAATATTTTTTAAACTTGGCCAAAACCTTTTTACAAAATCAATCACTTGGAGATTTTTTTATCATATTACTCGAATAACCATAAGGAAATAGGAATTATTTTATCAATTGCTCCAATTCCATTTCAAATACTAATTTTTCGATTTATTTCTTAGTCCATAAGACATTATTATCTTTCTTATTTTCCATTCTAATAATCACTTCATTAAACATCGTATTTCGCCCGCTAAGCACGGAAGTAAAATAAAGGTTGCAAAAAAATCGATTTCTCGTTAACACTTAACATTTCTATTCATATATATTTTTTAAAAATGTGGGAGCGTAATGGTAAATAACATTATTTCCAGATCTCATACGTATAGGAACAAGAAAAGCTAAATATATTTTTAAATTATAAGTATTTTTCTGCAATGTATAATTACACAAAAACGCTTTTCTTACTCTTTTAAACGCTAAAAAATTGTCGTATACAATTACAAGTAGTTGAATTTAAGACACTAGATGTTAAGTATCAGATTTATATTTAAGAAATTATTCAACAAAAATTTATTTCAAATTAATGTACAAGTGATGCTATTAAGGATGGTCATTATAGAAACATTAGCACAAC
The DNA here is from genome assembly GCA_019973955.1 of Trichonephila inaurata madagascariensis. NCBI lineage: Eukaryota > Metazoa > Arthropoda > Arachnida > Araneae > Nephilidae > Trichonephila > Trichonephila inaurata. Next base: position 254,585 of record BMAV01019631.1, read on the forward strand.
AATGCATCTAAATAATCTACATAGTAATACATTATTATAAACTTAATATTAATGATGAATGTCTTTTTTTTCTCGTGCTAAGATAACATTTAAAGCACATGAATTAATTATTACATTATCAATTCAGAACAAACCAGATGTTCAAAGCAAGGTCTATTTTTAAGGCAGTTTTTTACCTATTTTTGAAAAACTGTTGGAGATTAATCTTGAGATGTTTCTTTTTGTGGGGGGGAGGGGGTATTATATAAAAAAAAAAAGAAATTTCATTACGTTATGTCTGTCTCGTCAAATCTATATTGCTGACGTTCCCTCTGCAGTCAAAAAAAATGAAAGCTATTTTTTTTATTTAATCTTTCATTCTTGAAACAATTATGCACAGAAAAAAAAAGAATTGTGAAACACAAGAATATTCATTAATAAAACTATTTAGTGACATCATACTATAAATTTAACCTTTATATCATAATTAAGGATGTATTGAAATGGGTTCACTCTAATTTCTTATTCATCCTTCGCGAACGATACTCTACATCCCTTAGAAAATATTCAGTATGTCGCGAGAAACAAGAAACAAATGTAAGTATATGCCCATTTTCATTAACAGCTTTTAGGGAACAATTAAATATCATTTGTACAAAAAATTAGCCGTTAAAATTACTATTCCTTCCAAATTGGCGAAAGTGAAAATTATACATCTGTACAAATGTATGCTTTAATATATACTCATATCGTTTGAAGTAGTTGTAACTAAAAAGAGAAATATCATTTTCAATGCAAGATTGGCCTAATATTTGAGAACCTCAACGAAGAGATTTATTACATAACTTAACTGCTAAATCTGTCTGCCACCAATATGGAATTGTAAATGTCAAAGCAAGCTATGACACTATCAGTATTAAATTGTTAGCCAAGCTAACTGCTGTCATAGTCACTATTGAACTATGAGTTCTGAAAGACAAAACACAGACTGAGAAGCATTTAGAAACATCACGAAATGTTCACAGGTAGTTCATTTAATAGACATTAATGTTCTGCGAAATATTTTTACATGATACTTAATGAATTATTCTAATCGTTGTCACAAAAAAAAGTATCGTGTATGTCACTAATGTACTGCAAAACGGATTCTTGTAAAGGAAAACCTAAAGAAACCATACTAAATTTTCACAAAAACAGAAAATGAGTGGAATTGTACCAAAAAGTAAAATAATTTGTTATCATCATTTATGTAATGTATAAGGAATTACTATATCATACGTATACTCTTATCATGGTAATTTGTAATGTAACAATAAAAATATTAATAAGGTAAGCAACAGCATTAATCAATTGTCAAATAATCAAAAAAGAAAAATAAGCTTTAGTCAATGTTTATGTAAGTATTGTTCAAGAATAAAATTAAACTGGTTCAGTTTTTTACCTTTATCGGACACGCATCATAATATTAATCAGAAATGGGAGAGATTTTAACTTATTTTACCTTAAAAAAACAATATCACATGACCAATAAAATAAAGCATTAGCATTTTAATTAAGATACTACACTATTTAACATGAATCTGAATCCAAATGAATATATACCTTTACATTTTTCGTAATACCGTGTTTCGTAGAGTCATATATTTAAATGAAAGGAACTAAACTCTCAGAAACAACTTTCAGGATTATTAAAATATTTTTTGCTTTCAAATGCAACTCTATTTAAAGAAGTTAATTTAAAATTTAAAGAATCTTCAGTTCAGTTCGTAAAAACATCATTCCATACATAAAAACACTATTGAAAAATAAATTATTTCTTATTTAAACAAATATAATTCATACAATTTCATATATATCTTAATACAAAATACTTTACAGAAATATATTACATCTAAATATACAAGTATACTTATTTTAATATGATTCGCGAAATCAACTTTCGTATAAAACATTCATTTATTTAAGCACATACAATTTCCTTAACGAAACCAGATATATAGCTATTGAAATTTACATACTGTATACACTTTTTGGGAGAAGCAACTAATTTAATGTTCTCATTTCAAATATGTATTTGTGGGGAAACAAAACTCATGCTGTTAGTATACTGATTTACAAGACATCAATTTAAAATAACCCACTATATTATGCACTGATTATTTCAGCACATTTAATTTTGGAAACTAAATGACTAAGCTATCTGAAAGATCTAGTTTTATATTATGTTTAAAATTTAAATTTTACTATCGTCATGAAAGAATATATTCAATTAACTGCATGACTACACTGGCATCGTTTTTTTTATAAATAATAATTCTATGCTGACGTCCTTTAACTCTCTATGTCATTACTATTTTTATTAATTTTATATCTCACAATTAAATTTAATAAGCTGTGAATGAGTGATTAATAGAAATTTAAATTTACTATTATTAAGTGACTTTTTTTCATTTAGATAACACCCTTTGTGAAATTTACTGCGTTTGCAAATTATGTAAATTTAAATCAAATTGATTCTATCTGTTAAAAATGTGGTTTTACACTGACTTTTTTTTATCTTACATTTCAAATAAATCCAATTATAATATTTACTAACTCGCATGTTGTAATTTTATTATTATCAAATCTATTAAAATTTATTCAATAAATTTGCTGCGTTCATCCTCCATTTTACCAACTTTAACTGACGGTTAATATCACTAAGTTAGAGCAAAATTGTATTAGTTTCTTTTTGCATGATTTTTTTAAACAATTTAGGGGTTTTTCTCCCTTATTTTCAATTTTTAAGGCATTTATGCTTTCTAAAAGGCTATATGTGCCTTAAAGACTCAAATGCATCATATTGTCGTACCCTTATTCCCAAGTTCATTATACTTGAGTAAAATATAGAATCCAACAAACTGATTTCGATAGAATTCTCATCGAACTGTACATGTCATTAGAAATTCTTTGATCAATTCGTTAAACATAAGTTTTCATCCTATTGCAATTTACTGAATGCTGGAAAAATATTCTTTTTTTCTTCGGGTTGAATTTTTCTTTATCAAAACTCTACATCAAAAAATTAACGAATCAGAACGAAATTTTTAGATATTTTTTGTACAACATTAAAATACACATATGAAAATTCATGCCACTCAATATTTGAAATAAAATACTTTTTTTTACAAGAGTACTTCTAATGTTATGTATCCTACCTGCTCGGCTCGGAGTAAGTGCTTGATAACGATTACTCCCTTTATTAAATGGTATATATAATTGCTAATGACTTTTACTGAGGGAGGTTTCAAGCTTGGACTACTTTCACAGTACCAAAGAACATGACACGGCAGTAAAAGAAGATGCGGAGTTTTTCGCTGTGTGCCGGTCAGGATAGCGATCGTAGGCAACGTAGGAAGAGAATACCGCAGAGTTTCTCGAGATGACCAATCGGTACGGTCGGATGACGCGCCATCTATCGGACTTTGAAGCAGTTGGTTAGAGATTCATGGAGGTCTGGGACATTTCTCTTCAGAGGCAAACGACCTGTAGCATTTGATTGCGACACAAACATGAATGCTGTATTAGATTGATATCATGGAGAGTTTTATAGTAGCGTTTTAATCTACATAAAAGCTATTTCTAGTGATTTTTCCGTGCATCATTTTATTTCTCGATATCTTTAAACAGAGTAGATTTACTTTGCGCAGATAACATTGTTATGAGATTAAATATTTTGCTTTGATTAATTTTTTGTTTCAAAAAAAAATTCATTTTGGTCTCTAATGGGTTTTTCGTACAGAACCGAAGTATTTACTATAAATTATGTGGATAACTTTTATAATAATTTTATGAATAGAAAATAATAATTGTCTTCAGACGAGCAAATGTCAGGATCAATTAGATTTATACATAAGGCATACAAGTTTTAAAATTATATATTGCCACTTCATTTAAATATAGTTTATTAATGTTAAAGCGAATTCAGTATTTTAAAAATCATAGTCATATGAAATTAGAATGTTAAAATAGATATCTAACATTTTCAACATTTCAGTTTAAACCTTTCTTTGGTCTTTAATTTCAGTTTTAAGATTAAATTCAAATATTAATTTTCATGAACTGAAACAAATTCTGTGAGCAGAAAGTAAATTAGTGGATTAATACTTAAAGAGGAAAATTTTAATTTCCGTTTTCCATCATGTATCTAACAAACCTAATTATGAATTGTATCACAACTCAAAATATCATTTGATTCTATCTTACAGAAGCTTGCATAAAATAAATGTAATAAATATGTATTAAATGATATATTTTTCTTGAAAAGTTCAATTGTTAAAAAAATAATAATAATAATTACACATTTAAGATAAATATCTACCTTTTTCTGAAAGTTATGTGACCACAGTTATTTATTATCCAAATAATAAATGTTCTTTCAAAGTGTTATACCTTTGAAAATGTTATATAGAATAATACTTATAGAGAGATGTCTAATTATGTATATAGCTCCTCTTTCTGCTTTATAAATAATGCAATTTTGACACTTCTACCAATAAGTAGTTATCGGTGCGTTAATTCAAACTTACATTAAACATAAAAGATAATTGTAAAGTATAAGGAGCTAAATTAATGCTTTATATTGTGTTATATATACCTAACTAAAAATTACACGCAAAAATTAAATAGCAGAAAATGTATACATGCTTTATCTTACTAATTATCTTACAATATGTACAAAAGTAATCAGATTGATTAAATAATACTATACACTTTCTTTAATGTGTATCGTTATGATGACACTGTTTATGTATATGTGTGTCTTAAAATGTTTTCAAACTGATAGTTTAAGAATAATGCATAAGTTTTGATCATAATTGGATTTCTTAGATATGTTAGTTTCGTACAAATTATTTCTGAAATGTGATAATATTTGTAACTAAAAAAAATTACAATGCGAAAATTTCTTTTAAAAGCCAAATAAAATGTTTTTGCCTATGTATGTATATATATATATATATATATATATATTGTGTTGGTGGGTGAGTGTATGGGAGCGTTTGCGTGTGGGTGGGTGTGGATAATGTATTATGTAATAACTGTTTAAATAAAAAAAATAAGGCAAGTCCTTTTGAAAATACAATTTAATGCTCTAATCCTGCAAATGCTTGTTTATATTTGTGTATTTCCACTCTTCCTTTTTATTTTATGTCTTTGTCTTAAATGTTTTTTTTTCCAAATTTGTTTTAAATGATATAATTGTGTTACTACTTACGTCTGTAAGCCTTATGTTATGCAATGTGGAGCATGAAGAGTTTTGCAAATAAATTAAATAAAAAAAAATGCTCTAATCCACATAAGTAAAAACATTTAAAATTAAATCTTTAAAATTTTATTTGATTCGCACATTCGATTCATTTAAAAATCAATTTACTACACTTAATTCATTAAAAATTTCGTTTTTAAATTAAGCTTATTCTCAGTTAGTATTTTTTTAAATGTTGATTATCATTTTTCCTTCACTAAAAGTTCAATTAGAAATGGAATTTTTTTTTTAAATTTAAAAAGGTTTTTTATTTATATATTCTCAAAATTTCGGAAGTAACATTACTATTATAATATTATGTACTTTTAACGTTCAGCATATCTTACAACAGAGAAGAACAATTTAATACTTATTTTATCATTCACACAATATCGAATAAAGTTCTTAATCCCAGATCAATCAAACTAAATAAAAAAAATATATTGTGAAAAAAAAAGAGGTATTACAGTAGAATTGTTATCGAGACCAACCCAGATGGTGGATTTTTACCAGTTTCAGGAGCCTTAGGTGCCTGTTTTGTGTAGCATAAAAGAAATGAAGTGACACTGCATTAAGACTTCAAATGGAACTTTTAGAGTTTAAAAAGCTGCATTCACAGAATTTTGACTCAAAGTAATGAAAATGTCCGACAAAGCCATCTTGCACAAAAACTTATCAAAATGGTTTTAAAAATTGCAAGATTTTGTTTTTATAAATTGAATTATTTCTGAGTTAATAACAATATTTCAATGAAAGAAAGAAATCACTTAATGTAAGCCCTTATATGAATTTAAAAAGCGATCTATATATTTGTAGTTCATGAGAAAATAAATGTCGTAAAAAACATATAAATGTAGAAACAAATTACCATATTTCTAATATAAATACAAACAGCAAATTGAGTTACGTTTCATAACAAATAAGGCAGCATATTTTATTTAACAGTACAAAAGCTTGATTAGAGAAACAAACGCAGTGTTTTATTGCTTTTACTGCATAAAATATAAAATTAATTGATTTTTTTGTTGAAATATTCATAAATCATCATGTAAATTCCATAGATTTGCATATTTTGCAATTCATAAATTTTACATTTTGTTTTACTTTATGTATCGTAGCAAAAAAGTAAACGCAGTTATTTTATAGCATAAAAGTTTGTTTCAAATAATTGAATGCTGGTAATATATTGAATAATGTATAAACTTCTTTGTCAAATTTTAATCTAATCAAGATTTAACCTATAATGTAGTTTTGCTTATTTTTACAATGAACAATTAAAGCAAAATTCCATTTTTTTTTCACCTGTAAAAGTCTTTCATCACCCTTTATATACAGTTAAATTTTTCAAAAAAAAAAATCTACAAATAATTTAAAGTCAATTTTATTGTTAGACGTAGAATAATTAAATTATGAGGAAAAAGTCAGGAAAAATTCACGGGGGAAAAGTCTTAGCATTTTTTTTTTGACATACATGATGGAGAAAGAATTAAAAGGATAAATCTCTATGTTACTAAATTTATCATACAAGATGGATTGAAGTGTAAATACTCTTAAAAATTTTCCTAAACACTTAAGAGATGTTTATGGAATATTTCTAAGAAGATTTCTTGTAGAATTTTTCGAAACACAGTAGAGTGGGAAATTCACCTACTAGAAGTCTGCTAAACATTTTGACTTTTCGTAAAAAATTACATCTCAAAGAAAATTTATGAAGTGCGAAATATTCCAAGCATATAACAAAGCAAGTTTTAGATGAATATATTAGAAAACATGTATTTAAGATATAATGGAGCTGTTTTACGTTCACTCATGGATATTACAGTCATAGTCGCACTCAGTCATGCATAGCTTTGTAGGATAGGGAATATATATATATATATATATATATATATTTTAAAGCACGCATCGTAAGAAATATCTTGAGTTTGTTTAAAATATATGTCGAAAAAATAAGGTTAACTCTTAACTTAAACGTCTTTATGAAAAAAGTATTTTTAATATGTTTTGCGGAAGAAGTAAAATTAAATTCGTGAATAAAAAGCGCAATGTGGTATCCTTATACTATGTTAAGACGCTAAGCTCTTTTGTGAAGTTTTATGGAAATGATATACTGGTACTACGATTGACTAAGTTACAATTTACCAAGAAATTAATATTTTAAAGGAGGAAATATGAATTAATTCTTGTGTATATGTGTTTTTAAAAAATGTTTGGTCTCTACATAAAGTTTTAATATATTAAATGCTTCCAAAATGTATCCAGGCAATACTTCAAAATACACAGCTTGAAATGTTAGCATCTAGTTGCTGAATAATTATCGAATTATTGTACTAGTTTCACAGTATTTACTCAAATTAGACACAACAAGTGTATTTAGTATTACAATGAACAGTATGTGAAGAAATGTAAAGCATCCACAACAGAAATCAAACTAAAACTAAAACACAATGAAAAAAATAACCAATTAAAGAAGAATCAATTCAAATTTTCTGATAGATATCTAATGTATGAAATTATATAAAGAAAATAAGATATATCCAATTAATTACAAGGAATTTAATGATTGGAACGAAATATGGATTATAAACCCTTTTTTGTGCAATCATTATATTTTTCGATTTCTTTTGCAAGTAATTCTTGATATGAGAAATAATTTGTGACACGATTTTACTCAAAATTTCCCATTTTCATGTTGAAAAAGTTTCCACTTCCTCTCTCAGCATCAACACTTCCTGGTGAGTGTTTTTTATATTAATGTCATAAAAATATCTCTTTCGAAATGTCTTCTGTCTCTTTGTCCTGTCTCAAATCCGCTTATATATAGCCGGCATTTTTCCGCAAGTATAACTTTATCCCCGTAGAAAATTCTCTTTCCCTCTGGACATCAGCACTTCTGGGGGTGTGCACGATGCAAGTGAGTTCAATTATTCTCTTTTTTCAAAAGTTGCTTCGTGGCTGCTGTAGCCGAGGGGTCAAGGTAGCGGACTCATTGCCATAGTTGCCTGTACCACTGAAGACCCACCATGCAGAGGGGGCCGATGCAGGTTAAAAATGTCAAGGCGCAAACATCCTACCGTTGGTGGGGTGTGGAAGATAGAAGAGGGGATGCCAGCTAAGGAATCGCGGTTCTCGTCACCAAAAGACCTCAAGTCGCTAAATAGTGGAGCGTTAATATTCACTTAATGCGAAATTTCTTCAACTACATTTCCATGTCAGCCTAGTTTCCTTATCCTCTGCCTAACTAGGCGTTGCACTGCTTTTTCTTTTTGAGTGCAAAACTCTTTTTCGTTCTTTTTCCCTGGGGATAACATCTTGCTTCAGATTTCTGTTTTTCATTAGGAATTTACAAAAGCAATACTGCTTTAGTTAGTAACGAATATTAATTCAAATAAGTAAAGAAAAAGTTTTTTATGTAATATATTATGAAAAAAATATAATAAGTATATTCCTTATTTCTAACAATAATTAATCTAAATTAATAAATTGGATTTCAAAGTTTCATTCATCCATTAATTGTTGCATATCGTCGACTTAAAAAAATGTCTCTAAAAACACATTTATTTTAATCTACGAGAAAACAGACGAGATAATGTATATTATTTTTATTATTACGCAGCATTATTCAAAATATTTTTATAACAATAACATAGTTATAACAATGCAGAGATGAATCTTGCTTTTCAAAGATTTTAATTAATATTTTTAATTAATCGCAATTTTGGAATTTAAGGTATCCGAATACGTTCAGAATCGTGCTTTTAAAAAAGCGTATAAATGGATAATTTTCATGATATTTAATGTCACTTAGATTAGAATAGATGTATAAAATTATTTTAAGGACATTTTGACAAAAAAAAATTATTTAAATACAATGTTTTGGCAAAAAATTAACTTAGAATAATCTTTTTTCAAAATGTCTTCTTTTATAAAAAATGCTTCTAAAATAATAATATTTTGCATATATAAAGTAGAGACTTCTCCAGAGAGTCTGGGCTATTTTTTTTTTGAAAAATTCATATTGTTTTCAGGGTTACAACCCATTGAAATAATTATCGGCCATTTTTTTCTTAAAATTTCTTCCCTCTGTTGTCGTAAAACATGGATAAACCCACTTCTAAGTAACATATTTCAAAAACTCTAGTTGAGCCTACGTACAGAGGTCTGAGCTATAGACAGGCAAAATATTATTATAATAGAAGCATTTTTCACAAAAGGAGAATATTTTGAAAAAGGGTCTATCTATGTTCATTTTTTGTCAAAATATTGTACTTAAATAATTTTTTATTGTAATAATATTGTTAAAACAATTTTACATACATTTTTTAATCTGAGTAATACTAAATATTATAAATATTATCCATTTATACGCTTTTGCGAAATCACTGTTCTGAACGTATTTGGATACTGTTAATGGTCAAAATGGATTCTTCGGATCATTTGCCGTATTTTGGTACCTTCGGCGCGTTTCTGCATTCAGCAGATCGTGAGAAGATAGCCTGTCATAGATACATAGATAGATGCATTCATTTGCTTACTTTCGGATTTTAATTGTGTAGATAATGATAATTCATTTTCTAAGATGAAAAAACAAAGAATGTGTCAAGCTACAAGTTTGAGTAAACTGACTATAAAAATTTCCCTAAAAAGCAAAGGCTATTAAAATCATACAGCACATTAACAAATTGCTAATAAATTATCAGAGTTTTATAGATAATTACTTAAATTTAGGGGTCATTGAAATTCTGTACATCAGAAATAAGTTGATATGCTTTTTCAGGTGATTGGGAACTCAATTTTTAAATACACCATCACCTAAATTTCGAATGAAATATTTTTATTGTAGTTTATTTAGATGTTTCGCAATTATCCATTTTATTTCAGTATTTTTCGACTTATCTAAATTTGATGTTCAACTTATTTAGCTTAATTTAGTACACATGGATCTTATAAAATTCAATATGAAACATAACCCAACTTCATATTGCTTATTAAAACTGTAATATTAGCTCATACAATTAACCAATATTTCCTCCGCTTAAAATCTAATATACGATAAGATTACAGGGTGTAATCTGTATAGATGATTAAATAAAAATATGTGAACATTAGATGCACCTTAATTAGTGAATGATACACTACTGAGTTTCAGAATTTGGCAAATTTTCGTGTACATATGGTTTATTTTAAGACTTAGAAAAGTATTTCCATACCCCTCTGTTTTAGCATATATTTATATATTTATCTCCTAAAGACACATTCTTGATATTACTAATGCATACATTTTAAAGAATTTGAAAGAAAGTAAATATTCAGTTTTAGAAGAAAAATTTTTCATAAACATTTTATCAAAGAATAAATAGGAAGCAAATTAGATTTTTTTGTGAGAATTAAAAATTAGAAAATATTCCTTTTAAAAAAAAGCTGAGTGAAAATTTTTAATTTATTTTTCTATGAAATTTAGGTGAAAAGCAGTTTACTTTGCTTTTGACCTTTGAAAACTATTTAAAATTTAAAAGAGAAAAATCTGAGTTAAGGCTTTACAATAACAGGAAAAAAATTACGCAGAGTTTAAAAAATTTTATTTATATACACATAACCAAAAAAAATGAAGGACGTCGAAAGGAATATCCACGCATGTGAAGGTTAAGCAAAATGAAAGTAGAATTAAACTTTTCTCTTCAAATCCTCCTTATATTTACAAAAAATTCATTAACATCGCCTTTTTTCCACAAATTCTATTGATTTTCTAAAAACACTAAAAGAAGGAATTAGAAGATAGTATGACAAGTAGTTAACAAACATCATGTCATTTTCAACTTTAAAAATTAAAAAAAGTAATCTATTGGTTTAACAGCTAAAATGAATAACTTTTATTTAGCTTCCATGACTGCTCATGAATACTCAGCCAAACATTATTTCCAATAGAAATTATCTCTAGAAGTACCTATACTTTATTAAATTAAGTGCTTTTGTATTTGGTCAAAGGAATGACAATTTTGAGGTAATACAATTTCATTATGAAACATGGAGATAAATGGTTATTTGTAGGACTTGGAGCAATTCCCTATCTGTCTCATTAGTCACTAAGGAGATTTTATAATACTAAGAGATTTATAAGAGATGTATTTGAATCACTAATATTAATTGGAGCATTAACAAGTATTTATTGGACTTATAAGAGTGTAGAAAAGCTAAAATCTTATTTTTTTTCACAAATTAAGATTTTTACATTTTCAAATGGAATAGATTTTAACCTTTCTAAAAATACCTTATTTTAACCTTTGGGTTAATTAAAAGCCCTTAAAACCTATTTCAATTCCTACTATTAGCTCACACTCTCTAAATATTTATTAATTTTTTTATCTTGATGGAATTTTCAATCGTTAATAAAATACATTTTAAAGCGCTCAATTGAGCTGAAATTTTATATACAAGATTATTTTGGATGACAATACAATAATTGAATTATAATTAATAAAAATTAATTGATTAAAACCAATTATATAAAGAATTACAAATACACACAACCACGTTGACTTCATTTTTGGCGACTTAGCGACCCTTTTGGACTTGTATCAAAACTTGAAAAGGTTTTTTTCTCACGTTTTAAAGCATTCAGTTGAACTGAAATTTTATATACACGGTTGTTTTGGGTGACAATACGATACTTTAATGATAATTAGTAAAAATTAATTACCACTTAATTTTGTGATTCTGTCATATGTATATACATGTTTATATTAATTGTAACCATTTAATAAAAAATAGCTAAAATAAAATTTTTCTCGTTGTGGATCTAAGTAGGAATTGAATTAAAAAAATTATTTTATATTACTTGTTTTAAATAATAATTGAAACTCTGAGCCACTCCCTTTTAAATGGCGAAAAATGTAAACAAAGTACTTCGTTTTTGCTTAGAAGTTGAACGTCTGATATAAACCAAAACATGTACCTTTTATTGTAAATTGGGCCTTTTATTTTTTTATTTCCTAGCTGATTAAAAGTCTCACTATACACGTTAAAATCAATTTATCTTAAAATGTAAATTTTGATGTTTGATGTACCTTTTCTGAGAAACTACTGTTCACAGGTATGTAAACTTTTTATGATATATTTATATTGATCGCTAATACATAATAAAATGAGTTTTTGAAAAAAACTGAAAAATTTATTTTTTGCACATTTTTTTATGTGAAAAATGTGAATGAACTCACTATGAATTTCACTATGTTTGATAAAATATTTTATAAATTATGAAAAAATTCAAATTAGTTAAAAGCTCATTTCAGTATAATGAAGAAGGTGTACTTTAGTAGTATGAGGAATTTCAAGCATGTACATATAACAAATTTTTAGAAAAGGTACATCAGAAACCGCCAATTTAACATTGTCGGTACAGAGGTTTCCTACACCTCTTAAAATTCAAAAATTTCCCACTAAAGGATATAAAAAAAAATTATCTTTGTTAGCATTTCTTTCTAAATTTTTTTAAAACTTTTAATGATAAAATTAGTATGCAAAATGCAACTTAATTTCAATTTTAAATAAGTAATAAGTACAAAACGAAGCCCAGAAATAATAATTTTTTTGAATAAAAAAAAAAATATATTCTAAAAAGAAATCACTAATATATTTCAAATTTACCTAAGCATGTATCAATTTAAATATTTAAAATTGTATTACATACAACAAAAATAATTTAAAAATAAATAAAACATATTTTCTTTGAATATTGTTGTATATTAACATGCTTTAAGATTTTATATTATAGTCACTGCAGTAGCTAGTCCTGAACCTATATCAAAATTCTTTGAGGGTTTTTTGGGGGGAAATAAATAAAAATAATTGCATTAAGAAAACATTGAAAATTATAAAAAAAAATGTACGTAGACATTCGTATTAAAATTTTTATTTCTTAAGAATAAGCCTAATAGTTTAATAGATACTTTTCTCAATTTTTTTTCGGCAAAAGTATTTATAACAACATCCACAGTAAAAAAGGAATTCTGTTTTTCCAAGTGTTTCTGTTGAGAGTATTCCTAAATCCGATAACCAATTTTATTTTATGGGAGTTTTAAAATAACTTTTAGAATATCTTCTTTCAGCTGTTTCAATTGTTACTGGGTCCAAAATAACAAGCACGTAGTTATAACATTCGAAAAACTGGAGGAGAGGTTATTGAAATTAATTAACAATAATTCTGTAAACTCTTTGATGGAATGCCTTTTGTTAATTTCATATTTTTATTAACTTTTTAATGTAATTAAATAATTATAGTTATTCTGTTTTAAGCCTTCACCATGTTCGCTAGCTAGTTTTGCTGCCTGCTTTATTATTTCTTTGCTTGAAAAGGATAAGTGTTTATCCGAGTATAAAAATTTGAAAATATTGCAAAGATCATGGAGACTCTTTGTCAAGTTTGAGATCTTAACACGCATCTTAACAACAATAATACACATTGAATTCTACAACACTACAATTAAGGAAAAATACCAAAAATAGCAATAGCTCGCCCCCCCCCCCCCAAAAAAGCCGATCTCAATAAAATTTTAATATACTGATCAGTAAATGGAGCTGAACGATATTACAATATGCAAAAAATGGCGATGCAGCTGAAATATGTCATTTGTCTTTCAAGACGCTTGTCCTGCCAGAGCTTTTCTTTTTTTACCAAAGCAACTTGTTTTCTTAAATTCATGGTACCATCGCAGTTTGCTCTTGTTAGTTGTCTGTAGAGAGATTTCTCAATGCTCAAAAACTAACTCGCACTAAAGTAATCCTATATCAATGAAACCTGAAAATGCTGAAAAGTAAAAGAAACTGAACGATATTGCACACGGAGAAAAAAGACTTACTCAAAAATGAACTCGTGTACATTCTCAATTTAAAATGAGTATGTTCGTGTCAGATTTGAACGCACGCCTTTCTTGAATTTGATACAGTACATGTACTCAAAACCCCCTAAAAACACTCTCAGAAAAATTAAAAAGATATTCAGGATTACAGAAGCTGTTTTAATATTCTGGCTAGATATTTTAAAAATTGGGGATCAACAGCAAACTTAGTTCTCTTAAATCT
>BMAV01019632.1:0-22236 GCA_019973955.1 Trichonephila inaurata madagascariensis
TTCATTGTGCCGCTTCGTTCAGTTACGTATTGCTCTGTGACTTGGAATGAAATGTCTACTCCTTTTCACCGCACCCCTAGGTTCCTTACCATTACCTCTTGAAATGTAGTTCCAATCTACTCTCCCTCTGCATGCTTTCGCGACGGAATTTCTACGGCAACACGATATGGCACTTTTGACTTTCCATTACTCTGGCACTCAACTTGTATACACTTTGACCAGCTTCGAGTCATCCAATTTCTTGTCCAAAATCGTAAGCAAGTAATCGTAAGCAATCGTAAAAAAGGTCTTGCAAACATTTTACTTTTGCACATAATTTTTGGTACACTACACTGAATTTCGTAGAAATAACTTCAATAACCTATTTTTGATAAAATCTTAACTTTAATCTTAAGTCTTAAAGGACTTTAATCTTAAAAGTTCTTTAATATTCGAGAAATCTCGAAAGAATAAAGGACTTTCGTGTATTACCTTTTATGCATATAACAGTTCTACTATTGAAAAGACTCTGTATTTTGTTTACTGCGGCGATACTGTTGTGTCCCAGAACATTAGTTTGAAAAAAAAAACTGTACCTTAACAATTATGAAGTACTGTGTACGATGGGCGATTATTAAACAAGGTCTTCAATGGTATAAAATAATAACAGAGGTATCAGAATGAAGGAAAGTATTACTCTTATTTATTGTAAATTCATTTTTCAACATAGTCACCACTAACAGCTACACATTTGTTCAATCGTTCTATCCATTTCTTCATTCCGTCCATGAAGAAAGATTCTGGTTGGCTGCATATCCATTTGCGCGCACGTACTGAACTTTAATTTTATCACAGGATTGATCAGAACAAAGGCATTCATGGAATATCGTCATTCTGGTTCGCGGTATCAAAAGAAATTCAGAGAGCAATAATGCGCTTAACAAAAGTCATTACTCACTATCTGTTGATTTCAAGTGGTGTGCTCTACGGAATTTCTGACTGAGGAATTTGACGAGAATTCCGACTGGTACTGTGCAATTTATAGTACTTCAAGCAATGCATCCGCAGGAAATCAAACTGGAAAGAAGCGATCTTTCTTTTGCATCACGACATGCAATACCGCATTGCAAAACACACAAGCACCGGGGAGTCAAAGGGAAATCTGAAAAATTCGCAGGGTGTTTTACCACGAAGCAGCTTCTACTTACAGCCAGATTTACCTGTACCGTGGGACTTTTTGACTGTTCTCAAAATTGAAAGAACGTTGAAAGGTCCAACATTTTTTCAACACATGCCGAGGATCAGGCGAGGCATTATTTTCAAACAAATACGCAACCAGCCAGAATCTTTCTTCATGGACGGAATGAAGAAATGGATAAATTTTCAATTGAACGAATGTGTAGCTCTTGAGTGGTGACTATGTTGAAATTGATTTTTACAACATGTAGGTAATAAAATTTCCTTCACTCTGATACCTCTGTTATTATTTTACCCACAGCTGTCGTAGCCTTTATTTTATACTGTTGGAACTTTACTGATCAATCACCTTATATTATGTGTGTGTGTATTAGTAAATTAATTAAATGATTAATCTTTTAAGAAAAACTACAATATATATATAAAAGGAACATTTCAATCATTTTACCACTCTCGGATATTATGGTAATAAAATAATTCACATTTTCTACAGCACTTGAGAAAATCAGCTTTATTTTTGTATAACTCCCAAAAGGCAAAGCTTTAATTTTATGCTGATTTCTCTTCTGCACATTACAATAATTTATTTTGAATAAAAACAGATTAAATGGCCCAAAACATCATTTAAACTTCCCGTAATTTAAATTTCAATGTCATGTAAGCTTAGCAGTTCAAATTTTTTTGTACTTTTACATTTGCTCATATATATAAATAATGCGCTTTTCTTTCTAATTACAGTGAAACTGAAGCTACGCTCAGTGAATCTTAATTTTTCAGAAGCAATTTTCTAAATCTTGTTTGTTCGTGTTTTTGGATCTGACTTTTAAACATTTATGTGTTTTGAGGTTTGTAGCTTGCATTTATAAATTATCTATATCTAAATAAAAATGGTAACTTAGATGTCATGAAAAAAAGCTTACTTAAGTAAAAATAGGATTATACATGATAAGATTTGAATTAAGTATTTTCCAATTTTCTTACGATTTCCAAAAGTAAGAAAGATAAAACAAAAACAAAAGAGGAAATAGCTATAGTATTAAATTCCGAACAACGCATAAAATATTTTTATCTTGCTACTGTAACTCATATTTTTTAAATCAAAATCATAAAAATTCATTGCGTAAATTTCTTTTTTATTCTTCAATATAATTTAAATAATTTATTTCAAAATGAGATTTTCTTAAGGTATTATTGAAATGATAAAACACACACATTCTCAAAAGAAGGCTTTTTATTCTCCAAGAAAGGTAATTTACATCTCTTGAAAATAAGTAGAATCTTCTTGAGAATACTGATATTTCGCGAATTTGGTAACACATTCATCATAGGAAAGAAATCAAATTATATTTAAAATTGTTGAGATTTTAATATTTAGATTGCTTTTCAGAATATTTAAAAAATATTTATTCTAAATTTTTTTAGAAACTATGTGAAACAATTTGAATAAAATTCTAAAAGTTAAATTCTTAATTTTTTTAAATTTCTAAATTCAAATTTTGAATTTTTAATTCTATACTTAAAATCTATTTTTGTTTTAAAAATATTTATTCAGTTCCTACTATTATATAGTTTACACTCTCTATATATATTGAAAATTGTAATTTTGGATAAAATTTTTTTAAAATATTACAATAATTATTAGTGAAACACGACGGTCTTGATCGCAACCGCTACAGACCCACTTACCCTCCTCATGAGGTGCGCATGTGTGTATAAATAGCTCTTATAATTGTTTTATTTCACTTGGAATTTGACTCTTCTCTCTTTCCGAAGGGCGTTTATTCTTTTTTAATTTATGGTACATCTTCTATCGCTTCATGATACTAATCTGGAGACTGCACGTATATAAATGCTTCTTGGATATCTATCCGCCATAAATACTTTTTAAATATCTACCAGTACTTCCACCCGCCGATAAATGAAAAACCTATCAGAAATGATGTCATGACGGTAGTTTGGAGTACCTCTTATGATTTCTGATAACTTATGCTAATTCAGTAGACAGTAGTTCCATGGTTCAATGGGTGAGGTTCTGCTATTTGTTGATAGGAGTTGCATGTATAAGTATAGGTGGACTATGCAGCACTTGGTGCTTTATATATATGAACACAATATTCTTGGTGTTTTCTCCATGGAATATCAAGCTTAATCTCTTAACTGGTTTGCTCATGCACCGTATTGGCACTATTGATACCTTCTTCTTTTCTATCTTTGATTTTGCACATATATATAATTTTTATATAGTGCTGGTATTTTTAAAATATGTAGTTTGTCTATGGTATTTAAATATTTCTCATCCGGGATTTTCTTTTTGGTGAAGGTGCGAAATTTTCATTGAAAGCAGAAATTAAGATTGATGAAAATATTCATTATATAAATCATCGTTTGTAGCAGGCGCAATATGCAATTCGTATCTTGAAAAAGAAATGAAAACGTGAATAATCAGAAAAACTGATATTATTATCTTTCTGTTTCACCATTTGTGACAAGACTTGGTATTACAACATGCTTCAGAGGTATTATTGTGCATATATATATTCAAACACGCACAAAACTTCAACAGTTTGAAAAAGAGGTAAGAACATGAACATTTTAGTGAGTATGAGAGAAATTCTTTTAAAGTAAATGAAATATTATTTATAACATGGGTACTTATAAGGGAAATGTAAACTTTATTTAGGGGATTTTGAGTTCCACAATAACAATAGTAAAATAATAGTGTGAAATTGAAAATTAAAATAAAGTTCTTGCATTTCTTGTGTTCTGTTATGCTTAGTTATATGTAATAAAGAATGTGCCTTTTTTGCGACATTTCGGGCAAAATATTTCACCGCTTAAGGGGTTAATAATGCTGCTAAGAAATGAACATGTCAATGGCGTGTTGATAATACATAGAGATAGCACTTGTGTTACTGTTCATGTTAGTCACCCTAAAACTATTTTTCAATATGACAAGAAAGAAAAATACAAGCAAATACTTACAAACAAAACAGATTCAAAATTAAAATTATTGAATGAAATGTATTCAACAGACTATACAATATTAATCACTATCGAGTCAATCCTTCTATTAATTTTATACTGAAAATATATTTTAATAAAATGTATTTAAATTATTAGAATATATATGGACTAATTTAATTTAATTTTTAGTTAGATAATTATTTAATTCTCTTTTTCCAGAAAAAGAACTTATACATTGTCACAAATAAGTTTGATTCAATATTATTTTCTTTTCTATAAAGGCTTACTCTCTTTAGACCTAAGGTACACATATTACATATACACCTGTGGTCTTAACTTCGTATCTTATTAACAGATGACAATCAATTGAGACCGAAGGTTATATTTCATGCACGTTCATGCCTTAAGGTTTACCAACAGATGGTGATACTTATATATTTCTCTTGGAGATTTTCACACACAAAGCAGCAATTGCCGATTCAATAAGCCGAAAAAATAAGTATTTTTAAATATATAATTACGGGGGTACATATTTTTATTTGATGCGAAGTTGATTTCCAGAGCTTTAATATATCATATAAATGTTACACTTTTGACAGTAGAAGTATTCTGATTAGAAGCAAATTTTGAGGTGAACATTTGTGCATCTCCGGTTGTTATTTGGTTCTACATGCAAATGACAGTCAAACTAATACTTTGTGTGTAACGTTATTTTTTACGACGATGGCGTGCTTATGTTGTTAATTTATAGTTATACACTTAATTTTAAGTAAGAATATATATATCATTAAAATTATGTTCTAGTCAACAATTCAAAAAAGATTTCGAAATACATAAAATATATATACAGAAACTTGTTTTTATCTTGTCATATTTCGTGCTAACTCAGTATTGATTTGATATTTGGTTTATTTGTATATATAACTGGTTGTAAATTAAAAAACTTTTTATACAATCTAAGTTTTAATTTTTACATATATATTTTTAAAAAAAACTTATTATAATTACTGTTATATTCTGATTTAGAATATTTAACTTGGAATTAAATTGTTGAGATTATAAATCAAACTGATTGTATTGCTGATGGTTCCAGCGAAGGTAATTCTGAAAATGTAGTTTAGCCTAATGAGGTTGATGTATTTGTTAAAAATGACGATTGTATAAATGATATTACAGAGGTATACCATTATATATTTCGATAATAATTATTTACGATTAGTAAAAGCTGAGTTACAACTTTTTTTCCGATATTCAGTACGATAGAATTGGACATTTCCCTCGATTTATGAGGGACAAATTTGCATTAAAATGTAGATATGAAGGTGTGACGTCTCTCGCGTCCTTCTTCTAACATAACTCCTAAGTTCTTTGACGGCCACGATTAATGGCAAAACCTTTCCAACCCAATACCAAGAAGACAAACGGATCGAATAATAGCAAATGGGATATACTTTAAAAAAGGATAAGAAGCTTTGATGAGGTGAGCGACAGGATCTAGAGATAACTTAGTGTGGAATCATTCGGATCAAGTGTTAGTCGTCCTATAGCTCTGGAAAAGAATACGTTCATATGTTAAAATTATAGAAAGTCTGAATCTTCTCATCTAAAGTTACGTTATAGGTATTACCTCAATCGATGAAGGAAGGTGACTCTACAAAAGGTGTATTTTGTATGGAAGTTAAGATTAGTCAGTTAATTTATTATAATTAAGATAAGTGATCTAGTTGCTTGATCTGACTTGAATATAAGGTTTAATTGGGTGTTAACTCTCGCTTTAAAGAAAGTTGTTAATTAAATTTAAGTAATTTAAGTTATTCTTAATAAAAGGATTGTGTTAGAGTCCAAAATGTCTCATCATTTAGATAATCCAACTTTCAACTTACGCGGATCCTACTAGACATAGTCATCACAGGATGGCTATGTCGCAATAACACATGAACTTTTAAATTCTGGGTTGAGTAATGCAGGTGGATGTAACGTATTACAAAATGTACTTTTCAGGGTCAGGGAAACGTTACAGGAATTCCTAGAAGCAATTGAAACCAAATACAGTTGCTTGAAATCCCAAAATAATCTGTCATGTGCTTACTTAAAAAGTCATCTCGGGAAGGGCTCAAGGTAGAAATTTTACTCAATAAGCTGGGTCCCGGTGTTGGGTGAAATACAGCCCACGGATTTCACTTGCAACAAGGCACAATTTGTGAGCTTTCCACGGTCAAATAGAAAGAATTACAATCTAAATTTTATGCTTCACAGCAGGGGAGAGAAATCAGGAACCAACTGATTTCGTATATGATTCAATAAAATTGAGAGAAATTTAGAATTAGGAATGTCCCAAGAAGAAGCAGAATTGGTGGATCATATTTTAGTTCGACTCTCGAACCACAGATCAGGACTATGTGGAGGTGCGCAATCCACAGAACACGGTACACAACTTTGAGTCTTGGCTAAATTCTAGAAGAGGTATTCTTGCAAATTAAAAGGGGTTCGCAGAATGATAATATAGAAAGACGAGGTCCAAAACGCGCATGGGATGCTAATTTTGATGCTAATGGTAGAAACTGGAGAAATTCTGAAAGTTGGACGTGAACCAAATAATGGTAGAAATAATTTTTTTTGAGAATAGCCGTCAAAGTAACAGAGGGTTCGAGAGGGAATAGATTTCAGAATAGTGATCGAGATTCAACAACAGGGTTACCAATTTCGGGAAATGAGCGAAATGATAATTTTAATAGGGGACCGTAGGAATAGGGGTTCAGTGAAAATTTCAGTCGAGGCGATGGGATGCAAAGGGGACTTGATTAAATATTGTAAGTTAAGATCAACCTCAAAAGTATCCAAGAGAAACAATTAAGCTTTCTCCGATATGTATATCACCCGTAGAGAACTTCCCCACGTTCCTATTTTATTAAATAACACATTTTTTGAAGCCTTTATGGGACACCGAAGACAGATAAATCGCATTTATATCGGAAGTATATAGAAAATATTTTTTTATAAAGCAAATTAAAAATCGCGAGCCCAGGTAATAACAGCACAGGGTGCAAAATGCCAAACATGGGGATTGTAGAATTGAATATTCGCATCAGAGATTTTGTTAGACCTTGTTCATTTCATGTGTGTTGACGGATTTAGAATACCTATATGTATTCTCATTATTGATTTTATAAATTGGGTCCAAGGTCGTATTAGATTTTGATCCAAAATCGTTGAAAATTCAGATTCACCAAATAAATAAGGTGGTTGAACCAATTAAAGAGGAAAAGGTTGAGATAGATTTATCTAACAAGGGGAGGGGGCACGGCTAAAAGGAAATTCATTTTGGGATCAGAGACTTGTGGTGTAATAGTAGTACTCTTTAGGGTGTTTTGCCCTCCCAATGTGAAATTCCGTCGAATGGCCAGTCAATCCGAAGGAGAAATCAGCCTTCGAAATTCATGCTTAGCTTTTATACAATTAAATTTTAGTTTTCTGCAACGAGTTCACGTAGCTTGAGTTAATTTAAATCGTCTGCTTTTCTATGCTGGAGGTTGGGGTTCGATTCCGCGAGATCAACTTTTTCTTCGAGATTCATTTTAATTGTTTAAATTAAATAAATTTATTTATGAAAGGTTTATTAAATATTAAATAATATTTTTTTACAATTATTTTTTGTATTTTTATATAAAATAAAAAATTTAAAATAAAATAGCAAAATTTTACTAGTAAAAATATTAAAATTATTAGTCTAAAATAAAATGATTATTATTAATTAAAATATTTAAATGATTATTAATTAAAATATTTAAAATAATTATTAATAAAAATTATTAATAATTAAAGTGATAAATTATTGTATTTATTAAAATTAATTAATTAATCACAGTTTGTACGACTAATTAATCACTAGTAGTATGATTAATTAATCACTATTTATTATAATTAATTAATTGTTTTTAAGCATTAGTATTAATAAGAAATATTATTAATGTATTATTAAAATTATTATTAATTTATTATTAAAATTATTATTAATTTATTATTAAAATTATTAATTTATTATTAAAATTATTGTTTATTATTAAAATTATGATTTATTAATGAAATTATTATTAATTTATTATAGAAATTAATTAATTAAATTTATTAAAATTATTTAAATAAACTTTTTAAAATTAAATAAATTTATTTGAAAAGGACTTATTAAATATTTTATAAAATTGTAAAATAATTAGTTTAATAACATATAAAAAAAAGACTTATTTTTTTATTATATTAATTTTAAAATAATTAATTTAATATTAATAATATATTTAAATTATTTTATATTATATATAATATTTTATTTATAGTATATTGTATTTCACATTATAAAACTAATAGCAACTAATTTTTTTGTAAAATATCATTTAATATTTATTATATATTTTATTATAAATATTATTTATTAATATAAAATATATTTATAAAATTTAATATAATAATTTATATTATAAAAGTAATTTTTTTATTTTATAAAATACAAAATAATTACAAAAAATATGATTTAATGTTTAATAAACCTTTCATAAATAAATTTATTTAATTTAAAAAAATAATTAAATAAATTGTAGAAAAAAAAGTTGATCTCGTGGAATTGAACCCTAACCTCCAGCATAGAAAGCAGACGATTTACCAATCGAAGCTGCGAACTCGTTGCGGAAGGTGGGGCCAATGGTATAAAAAGCAAGCATGAATTTCGAGCTGATGACTGGCCATTCGGCGCGGCATGGTGAACACCTGGCGCAATATACCAGAATGCCGATCCCCAAATAATGCCCTCTGGAACAAGAAACCAGGGGGTAAGAAACAAAACTACAAAATTTGTTTTAGTAGTTTTAAAGTTATTTTCAGATTAGGCGGGTCTTACTCATGTTTTTATACCATGAAATTGACACGGGGAGATAACCCACCAGTAACTTCAAGGCCATGGAATTTTTGATATGAAGCAAGCAATAGTGATTTTCACATACAAAAATGTTACAAGAGAGGAAACGATTGTTCCAATTCAATCCCCATACGCGTCACCAGTTGTGTTATGCAAGAAAAATAATGGGTTACCACCGGATAATCCGGAAGCATATAGATTTGCAGTAGACTATAGAAAACTAAATTCGATCACAAGAGTAATACGTACGCACCGTTAATAGATGATTTAATAACGAAGACATCCCATATACAACAATAATGTCATCTCTTGATCTAAGAGGTGGGTACTTTCAAATGGCAGTAAACAGTGATATTGTTAAGACCGCATTTGTAGTAAAGTGGCACTTATGCTTTCAAGCGGATGCCATTCGGTTTATCAGGAGCAGCTCCCAATTTTCAAAAGGCAATTGACATAATCCTAAAACCGGTGATAGGGAAATTTGTGAGTGTTTATATGGACGATGTGATTATCTCATCTCATCATTCACTCACCATGTTGAACATTTAAGGGAAGTTTTTTCGTTGTTACAAGATGCAGGATTGACATTAAATAAAGAAAAATGCAAATTTGGGTGCAATGAATTGAAATATTTAGGATTAATTATTAGTAAAAATTAAAACAGGATGAGACAAGGTTAGAGCTATACTAGAGATGAAACCGCCGTAACTCAAAAGAGGTGTCCAAGTTTTTGGGTGGCAGCCCCAGTGGTACGCGAAATTTATTAAAAATTATGCGGATCTTTGTGAACCACTTTATAATCTTAAACGAAAATTAAAAATTTGTCTGGTCAATGAAGCACAAAAAGGCATTCAGAAAGAGGTCAAAGGAGGCGGTAACAAAAGCGCCAGTTTTAAAATTGCAAACTTTCAGGAGCCATTCGAGTTATTTACAGATGCCAGTTCGATCGGTTTTGGGAGCAGTACTTAATCAACAAAACAGACCCGTTGTATTTGCTTCGCATTGCGCTGAACAACGCGAAGAGAGGAGTATACAGTAACCGAAAGAATGTCTAGCAGTAGTATGGGCGTTGAAGACAAATTCAGAACATATTTAGAATAGCCGCATTAAAAGTAATAACGGATCACGCTGCCTTAACACGCCACAACACATGGCAAAAATTTGTCGATTAGGGTGATTAGATGGGCACTCAAATAAGCAGAATTCAATATAGAATGGGAACATAGACCGGGAACTCAAATGCGGTGGCTGACATACTTTCAAAGGAATCCCGTGGAGAGGTATAGTGGGAGAAAAAATTTAATTGTACCATAATCAGGGATTCAATGAACAATATATCAGGCAAATATTTCAAAATAAATCTACGAATATTCATCATTTCTCGATCCTGCTAGCTATGTGAGAATTGGTCCCACGATTTCCGTTTAATTGAAGGATTGTTATTTATGCCAAACACACAACGTCATTAGGTAAAATGCGTGTATACATTCCAAAATCTTTAAGGAATGAAATACTGAAGGAATTTCACGACAGGCCAATTGCTGAACACTTAGGAAGATTTAAAACGTATCATAAATTCAGGACGTTTGTTATTACGTAGAGAAAATTCATTGATCAATATGTCTCTACATGCCATATGTGCCAGGATTAGCCAACTATAAAAAACGCGTTACCAGCTGGTCGATTAAATCCAATTATTATCAAATTTAACCAAATGAGATAGTGACGTTAGATTTGTTAGGCCCGTATCATATATCGAGAATAAGACGTAATCGCTATATTTTTTAGTAATAACCAGTCATTTCAGCAAATGGGCTGAAATTATACCTCTTAAAAAAGGCCTCATCTCGTATAATAGCGGATATTTTTTGATAACTTTATATAAATAATTTATGGAGCTCCAATAAAATTAATAGGTGATAAGTAAATTTTGTTTATATCCGAAATTTTTGAGCACTTAAGAGGTGAAAGATTAGGCATTAGGCATGTGAAGACTTATTTGCATATAGATCCTAAACAAATCGGACTGAAAAGAGTTAATCGAGGATATATGAAGGCACAAATGATTGCAAAATTATGTTAATGATCAACACGATACTTGGGATCAATTCTTACGTGAGTTTGCTTACGCTATTCGTACGGCGGTGAATGAAACAACAGGGAAAATCACCTGCTGAATTATTTTTGGGTCGAAAATTGATTACCCCATTTCAAAAATTAGTTATATGATCTCGAAGTTCAAAATTCAAAAATACAAAATATTGAGAAAAAATATTTGGGGAAGCTAGGGCTAAGTACGAAGTGTAAACAGGAAGGGTGGGAAGATATTATAATAGACGAAGAAAAGACATATAAAAATTAAGGTAAATGGTGGGTCTTGTAGAAACACACCCTTTAAGTTCGGCAGCTTAGAGTCACGCTAAATTTAAACAAAAAGCTGAAGGACCTTATAGGTATTAGAAGTAGAGAAGCCAACAATAATATATTGTAATATGGAAATCAGGAAAAAGATTAACGGTTAACGTGGATCAAATAAGGAATATATCGTCATAGGAAATGTGACGAGGTCCGAGCCTAGGAACAGGTATCCCAAATAGTATAAGATCAAGTCAAGGAAACTAGCACTGGAAAAAGTACATCAAGGATTAAATGGGTCACACTATGGGAAGAAAAATCTGCGGTGAAACGTAAAGTTGGTTAGAGGCAAAAGAGTTAGTCGCCAATCAAAGTCGGCAAATACAGATAGGACCCATAAACGCAGATCACTGGTCCACGAATCGCTTCCCTGAAGTTATTTGAAAATGACAGGAAAGTAAAGGACAAAGGTACAATAAGGGAATAAAAGAGATCAGGAGGTCAGGGGCAGAGTGGACCACAAAAAATGGCACAAAAGGGACACAATAATAAAAGAACTTTTCATCCAGCACTATTTCTAGAAGTAGAAAAGAAGAACAAGACGAAACAACTGAAGTTCCAGATGGACCGACGTACAACCTGAGGCCACGCCTGAGAGAACAGGAGTCCCGGAAGAGCCGACCCAGGGGCGCAGCAGGGAAAACAAAGGAAAAAAAGCCGACAAGGAGATTACAAACCTACAGCAATCAACATACAAAATTCCAGTGCAGCCGAGGAAAGAAAAGTGGTAGCACCACCTCATCTTTTGGACGTCATGGTGGGAGACCGAATATAGCAAAATCAGGGTTGTATTGTTTCATTTTTATGATCTTCCAACAATTGGTCGGAAAAATTGTGCAAAGAAAAGAAGAGTCTCGGGCGGTGTTTGGTTATAAGCCAAGCAAAAAGTTAAACACTACAATGAGTGTATATTTATTTTGGAACTTTTGACTTGTTAAAGTATTTTCTGGAGAAAACAATTGTAGTACACATTTGTTTGCTTCGATGTATGACTTCGTGAGATGCGACAATTCCTTTGGTTATTTGTTATAATGGTTTTATTGAAAAATGTTTGTAATTGTATAATAATATGTGTATATATATATGTTGTTTGTATTGTTCCGTATTATGAGGCATCTGGTTCGGGAAACGCGGCGTAGTCAGGGTACTAACAATAATAACTTAACGGCGCTGCGCAGCTCATTGGGAGTTTTGGAACCAGTTGTGGGGATGAATGAAAATTTATTGTGATTTACAAATAATATATAATGAATAAATATTGTAAAACTTGTGAGGTATTATGTAAACATAAATTGGAAACAGTAATTTAGAAGTTTTCATTTCAGGGGAGACAGACCCTGAGAATTGGCAGAAATAGATAACTTAACACGAAAAGAGGTAAGACAAAAACGCCAGCTCATACTGAAGTAATGATACAGATGCAAAGTTTGGATTCTTGCGCACCCTGGAAATTTTTTAGAAAATTTAAGTGTATAGTTACTTTAAAGAATGTATGTAAAGTGAGAGTGGGCAAGAATTAAACAGTATTATTAATGTTGGCTAGTTAATGAATTAAAATTTATTGTCACGAGTTTAAATTTAAAAATTAAGTTGAATATTAAATTTAATTCTAAGATGAAGTAATGAAAATTAAAGTCAAGATAAATATTGGAAATTATAAAAGTTAAAATGAGAGTTTAAGATTAAGAATTTAAATAAAACTCAGAAAGCGAGGAGATTCCAGAAATAAAAGATTTGAACACGTAATTTTATTAAAAGTGAGAACCCTTAGAAGTAAATCACGTTTTCTTCTTAAGGAGGGGTTTGGCACGTCTCTCGCGTCCTTCTTCGCTTTTGCAACTCTAAGTTCTTTTGACGGCCACGATTAATGGGAAAACACCAACCCAATACCGGGAACAAACGGATCCGAATATGTAAATGAGATTATACTTTTAAAAGGATAAGCTTTGATGAGAGTGAGCGACAAGTCTAGAGGTAACTTAGTGTGTGGAATCATTCGGATCAAGTGTTAGTGTCCTATAGCTCTGGAAGAAGAATACGTTCATATCATTTAAATTATAAGAATGTCACAGATCTTCTCATCTAAGTTACGTTATAGGTATTACCTCAATCGATGAAGGAAGGTGACTCTACAAAGGTAATATTTTTGTATTTTTAAGGAAGTTAGATTAGTCAGTTAATTTATTTTTAATTAAGATAAGTGATCTAGTTACTTTTGATCTACGACTTGAATATAGGTTTAATTGGGTGTTCACTTTCACTTTAGAAAGTTGTTAGTAGAATTAAGTAATTTAAGTTATTCTTAATAAAAGTTGTGTTAAGAATCCAAAAATGTCTCATCATTTAGATAATCTCACACCTCTAGCTTACGCGGATCTAATAGACATAGTCATCACAGGATGGCTATGTCTCCAAAGGCCCAAATCTAGAACCTCTATGTTTAAGGTACTAAATATTATTTCTTTTTTGTACCTTTACTTAAAAAATAACTGTTTCGAAAAAATTCATTTGAAAACTTATTTATTATCATTTTTAAGGAAGATTTGTTAAAATAAAATTAATTGGAGGGAAAAAAATAGATTTCTTTTATTGTTGCAGAGAGACTTGTGGTGCACATTTTTCTGTACCTCTCAACACAGCACAACTACTTATAAAAATTTAGTTTTTTCATAACATTTGTACTTCTAACTGTATTATTAGAAAAATCTGCCCACCCCCAATTTTGTTTCTTCATTTTAATTTTGTCAGGTCTGAAGAGGTTAATGTAAATAATGCAATAAATTGTGCTAATTTAATCTAGAGTGACAAAATACTCTTGGTAAAGTAAATGCTTGTGATGACAAAACATAAGAGAAGTAAATCTGATTAATATTTAATGTTTTTTTAGAATCAATATTATACTATGATCAAATACTACGCTGTATAATAATATTTAATCTTATTAATATATTTTTGTGATGAAATTATTAAAGTTAATATTGAACTTAATTCTCAGGATAAAAATATTATTCATTTATGGAATTAAATTGTATATACAATATTCTTTAACCTATGACAACAAAACTGGAATATTTGTATGCAGTTAATAGAGTGTAATGTACTTTATCATTGTTCATTTCTTAGAAAAGACGATCGGAACAAAATGTTTTTGAAAGTAGTAATATTCATTTTAACTATATTTTGGATTATAAGCACAAACAATAGTAGGAAATAATAGTCTTTATTTGTATCAATGTATTTATTATTCACGTTTCATATCTGAAATAAATTTGCTTCATAAAAAAGATACATAAAGTTTGAATTTTCCTTAATATTTTACGAAAATATTTAGTTTGCTTCAAAAAGTAAAAACAAAGCTTTTTGCGCATGTAAAATATTTATTCAGCAACTGCTCTTCAATATTACTTTTCGGGAATACTGCAAATTAAAAGTTTATAGTCATAATCAAATTTCAAAAAATACTGTTAAAATTTATTATAAATTTATTAAAATGGATGAAATATTTCATACATTATTTTAAAATAAATCAGGATATAATCTGGTTTATTTTACTACTTAAATGGTTTCTAATCAATGCGAAACAACAATGCAGGTGTCCTTGCAGTTGAAAACTGTAAAATTTGAAGTTATTGTATATTAGACTAATCTTTTGTAAAAAGTGACAATTTGTGCAAATTGTATATTGCAGCAGAATTTAAGGTATCCAACTATGTTGAAAATATTTTGTCAAAATCCACACTTCTTTTTTGTTTTTCTTTTTCATATTACTTAATTTGCTAATTTTATCTTAGTTCAAATTTATTACAATTAGAAAAGGCTATAGGTGTTTAAAATACTATTACATCTACCATTTTATAAAAACTCATTACCTTTTTTTTCTTTCAAAATTGTATTTATGTAAAATTAATGGTATCTCAAGAGAGCTAATAGATTTATTTGTATGAAAATTCAAAAAAATATTTCTGTTGGCATTACTTATGAAATTAACAAGTAATTGTGAAATTGAACAACCTTAAATAATGTTATAGTTTTATTTCTTTCTAAAAGTATTGAAAATGTTTTGATAAATTCTAATTTATTGCTTTTCATTGTCTAAACATTTTGAATCATTTGAACAAATAAACAAGAAATATGTAAAGGAATGTGTTTTATCAACATTTTCTGGAGAATATCTAATATTCTTTGAAGTCAGGTACTTGAAAATTCCAAAATTATTTTATTACTTCTATAAAATTAAATATATATATATATATATATATATATATACAGACTGAATTATCTACAAATGAGAGATTCAAATATATATTCCATGTTTAAAAAATTAGAGTAAAGATAAATTTAAGGTAATCACGCAAATATTTCTACTGATGATTAACATAGATGAAACATCCATAGTCTAAAGTGCAGCAAAAAACCGAAGAAAAAGTTCATGTGCAAATCAACTTTGAGGACTTCAAAAACCAGAAAAAGGGTTATGTCAGTGCTTTTCAAACTTTCAACATTTGCAATCCAATTTTCAATCATAATTTTTATTGCCCTCTCATGCAATAACAATGTATTGAATACAATAAAGATGTACTGTGACGTGAAGACTACAATTGACTATAATTATAAACCATAAAAATTATCAAGATAAGTATTAAATTTTGTACATGACAAGCCCATAGAATGCACTATTTATTACAAAATTTATTTTAATTCAGTATTTATAAATTAGTTATCAAAACTATTGTGCGGTACTGATACATTTATGAATATATTATATCAGTGTAAATGTTATTTAATTTTCATTATGTTAGAATATGTTATTTTGCTTCTTTTCAGTAAATTAATAATTATTTTAATTTTTCTATTTTCGATTTTTCACAGTATGCTCGCGTCCCCACATAGGGGTATCACGCCCCCCTAGGAGGACGCTCTCCACAGTTTGAGAAACGCTCTTATAATGGGCTCAATTCATGTGACGTCATAGTCACATGATAGTGAAAGCCACGTGATTCTAGCCAATCAATTTAAAAACTCATGCGACGTCATAGTCACACGATAAAAACTATCAAGTGTTTCCAGCTAGTCAGTTCACGCGCTCCGGTGTTGCCAAGTTTTGCTCTTTGTAGAAACTTTATCTTAAAAAGTACATAAGTATACAAAATGCATTTTATTAATAAGTATAAACTTAAAATGTGATTTTTTTTAATTTAAAAAAATCTTTTTGAAGAAATTTTTTCCCCTAACATTTAAACATCTTTACCCAAATATGAAATTTGAAATTTTATCTAAATTTTACAAATAAAAAAACAATTACAATTAGTTTAATGTTTGTTTTGAATTCAATGGAAAACACGTGTTTGTTCTTATCAAGTGACTGCTCCCGGGTAAAAGTCTTTTCGCTTTAAATATTAAAACTAATACAATTATTCTTCATCGGAATTTTATATTATTGTTCATTACTTAACGTCAATTATAAATGCTAATTTGGGGGAGGCTTAAAATTACAATTCGCTTAAAACTAATTATAATTTGAGCAATCATTTAAAAAATCATTTTACATTTTGTAAACATTGTCGCGCATTGGCTTTACTCTCCTTACAATTCAGCTATTATATCAATAATGTTTTATTTTTTCTTATAAATGAACTCGTGCAAAGAGGGGCACTTCAGCTGGTATACTTTTAATGATCAGGTGTGTGTGCGATAGATTTTTTTAAAAAATTTAAATTTAATCAAATTAAGAATTGGGCTTGTTTTGAAAGCTAAGTTTTTATAAGAAATGCTTATGATTAGAAATTGACCCTCTGAGTTTTTTCTATATTTATTTTGATATTATATTTTATCTTCAAACAGCCATGCTTTTTTGAATATTTTCAATTTAAAAATTAGAAAAAAAAATAAAAAATAATTATCCAACTTTAATTTTTTTGCAAAAAAAGAAACTATACAAAATTTAATACTTATGATTAATTTATAGGGTTTATAATTAAAAGACGTTATTGTATTTTTTGGGTCAAAGTGATTTTTATTATTCAGTATATTTTTAATGTATAAGGGGCGGGTTAAAAAATTTGGGGTTGTGAAAAGGGGGCGTGATTTTAAAATTTGAGAAGCATGTATTAGAGATAAACTTTATAATTTCCAAACAGAATCTAAACCATTTACTTCATATATGTGTTCAATTATATGCAAGAACAAATGATGTTATTAAAAACTAAATGATTACTAACTAACATCACAAAGCAAAAATAAAAACTAAATCGCAAGTCAGACAATAGCGTTTCATCAGAGTTGAAGAGGAATATGCATGGAGAAGACGAGGATGCATTAGAGTCTAAAAAATATTTCCTTTTATTTTGCGAGACTTATATATTGGTGTAAACTAGCACATTTCGTGATAGTATAAAACATTTCTGAGAAGCATTTTACTTACTTTCTTTACTTTTTTGTATAGTGAATTTTGTACCTTTTAGCATAATAAATACCAATGCTTGTACTCAATAAGCAGTTTTAACACTTATTCTATAAATGTCTATTAGAAGTTATTCTGAGAAATGCCACAAATACCGATAATAATTACAAGATTCTTTTTAATTCGTATAATAGCAATTTAATCTTCAATTTTTAGATCATACAAATCATGAATTTTGCGGTTTTTTTTCTGTTTTTTACGTATACTTTGCCACAAAAAATAAGCAACAACAAAATGGAAATAAAATTAAAAAAAAAATACAGAAATTCAATTACATTTTCACAGGTTGTTGTGCAGAAGAGACAATGTCACTCAAAGCAGCAGAGAGAAGCATCAATTAACTTTTTAAATAACCAGTATGAACATGTATGTTTCTAGCTTGGGAGAAAAAAAATGCTTAGTTGCTAACAGTTATCAGCATATCGTGTAAACACCTCTACCGGAGATACAGGATCGACAGCGATAAATCATACCTGTAAGTAGATCGTCAATTATACTTTTTGAAATCTGCGACCATTCTCGTTGTCAAGACATTAAGGTTTTCCGAAAGATTTGCACATAACGTTAAGACCTCTCCCGAGCATATGTTAGACATACTATATTAGGTTCATGTCGGGCGAACATACCGATCATTCTATTAGAAGTAGTGATTCCCACCTTACATATTGGTTGAAATGTGATCTCTATGCACTCTTAAATTATCGTCCATAAACATGTGATCAAGATTCATGGCTGCCAGATATTGACGAACATGTGGGTCGAGCAGTACATTCCGATGAATAACTACTGTCACTGAACTGGGCAGCAAGACTGGGAGATCAGTTTATTTGGAGACTGATATCATTCCCCAAACCATGCCACCAGCATGTTTGTAACTGTGTCTTTCAGAGATATTGTGCGCTTGAGATAGAACTCCTGGGATTCTCTAGATAAGTATTAGCCGTGAATCATTTTTATACTAAATCGGGTGTCATCGGTGAATAATACATAGAGCCTTTGTTGTGTGTCCAATGGATGTTGTGAAGGGCTCACGCGTTTTTTCATTAACATGTCCTTTTGGGTTCTTTGGGGACAGAATAAATGGCAATTCTTTTCCAACCAAACCGAGAATTAAAACGTGAATGAAAGATGCAAATTAGGAAGCTTTTAAATAACAGAAGTTTAGAGTAAGTGGTGGGTCATTTGGGGAGTGTTATGATAGTCCGTGTTGCAAGTGTGAAGAGTACTTCCAGAAGTTAAGTGACAGTCAAGAGAGGTTACCCGTGACAGAGAGCCTTTAGTCAAAGTGGAACAATTCCACGCCTGTGAACCGCAACTTCAGTTAGGATCTAGTAGATTGCTGCTTCGTTGGACATTAAGGTAGGAGTTACCATTTTAATATTCGGATCTGTGTTTACATTGAAATTGAGCTTAGGTGAGTTAGTTATTGATAGTGGTCCGGGTTACGTTATATCGATATTATATATTGTGTGTTTCGCCACCGTAGATTCTCTCACATATCATATTATTACGTAATCCGTTAATGGCTTAAGTTAAGATCTTAATAAAGTGATATTAAGATTATGACAGCTTCTGGTTCTTCATATAATCTTACACCTCTAGCTCACGCTGATAATCTAGGAGAAGGGCACCCAAGGGGTTCGCCCTCACAATGTGATCCGGACTCCACTGTAATCCAGCTCCTCTGTGAGATGATGTCAATGGCATCCGGACTGATGTCCTCTGAAACATACATACCTTTCATGCAGCCTTTTACACGCCGTTTGTAGGGATGTCACTATTCCTGATTATCCTAGGACTTCTACTGCCCGATATTTATTACACTGTATGTTCATTTTAATAGCGATTCCACCAGCCAATCATTGATGATCGAACGGTTGACATTTAAGCTTCGGACAATCTCCAACGATTGTTCCCAAGAAGGGATCCGCCCTATTGCATACCAGCTATGTTTTTCTTAAATGCCATCAAAGACTCATTTTCAAAACTTTGGAACAAGGAAATGAAGAAATGTGTGCCAAACAAACGAAACATCCAAAAAGG
Source organism: Trichonephila inaurata madagascariensis (assembly GCA_019973955.1). NCBI lineage: Eukaryota > Metazoa > Arthropoda > Arachnida > Araneae > Nephilidae > Trichonephila > Trichonephila inaurata. The sequence continues at coordinate 19,965 of BMAV01019632.1, forward strand.
GGAAAAAAGTCGAAAATCTAAAATTTTTTTTAATATTTTCCATTACAAAACCCCTATCGTGGTTTAAAAATATGTATTTATGGAATCTCCCTTTTTTCATCGGAAGGACATGTACTTTTTATTTTTAATTTTTTTATCTTCTTGAGTTAGGTTAATTTTAATGTTCGCTTCTTATTTTTGGACGATGTGTAAAAAATTTTGACGAACATGAAACAAAAATATAAATGACGATATTTTTTTTATGAGTACTTAAAATATTTCGTTCCTATGCGATTATTTATATCAATTCTAAGATGTGAATGTTTTATTTTTTTTTTGGTTCTTCATGCTTTAAAAAATTCAATAGTATATTATTTTTTGCAAAAAATCTTCAACAAAAACTTTTTTTTTATCCTGATTTATAAACACTTAACTCAGAATCACTTTTCCTCCGTAAAAAGTCTAGTTTAAAAGATAATACTTAAAAGGGGGCAAAAATTATTCTTTTAAAGCTTTTTAAATTTAGTTTCAGTTTTTCAAAACAGCAATTAAACCCCTTTTTAAAATTCATAAGTAAATTTACTTAAAATAATTGGTTATATCGCGCTCATTAACTGTTCACTTAACTCGAGAGGTGAGTATTATTTCCTAGAGTAATCTTTCAAGGCAAGAGTAGGAATTCTCTTTGAAAAATTGTTCATTCCCATTTATGTAATTGCGCTCTGAATACATTTTTTTTTTGGCATTCTACATAAAAAATTCAGATATGGTTGTAATTAAATACGACAATAACCAACTTTAAATTAGTAATATATTTCCCTTAGTAATGAAAAGATTAACATGTTCAAATTTTTAGAGGGGACGGGAGGTTAAAAACATCACTTTTCAATACACCAAATGGAACGCCTGAATATAATTTATAGATGTTAAGTTATCCGACTTCGTTCGGGACCGTGATTTTAAAAAAGCGCAAAAATGGATAATTTTCTTGATACTCAGATTAGAATACATGTATAAAATTATTTTAAGGACATTTTGACAAAAACAAATTATTTAAATACAATATGTTGGCAAAAAATTAACTTAGAGAATAACCCTTTTTCAAAATGTTCTCCTTTTGTGAAAAATGCTTCTATTATATTAAGATTTTTCCTGTATATAGCTCAAACCTCTATACAGAGGCTCAGTTATGATTTTTGAAAAATTCACATTATTTTCAGAGTTACAACCCATTGAAATAATTATCGGCGTTTTTTTCTTAAAATTTCTCCCCTCTGTTGTCGTAAAACATGGATAAACCCACTTCTAAGTTATTTATTTCAAAAATTTTAGTTGAGCCTCTGTACAGAGATCTGAGCTATATACAGGCAAAATATTATTGTAATAGAAGCATTTTTCGCAAAAGGAGAATATTTTGAAAATGGGTCATTCTATGTTCATTTTTTGTCAAAATATTGTACTTATATAATTTTTATCGTAATAATATTCTTAAAACAACTTTTTATACATTTTCATATCTAAGTGACACTAAATATCATAAATATTATCTATTTAGACGCTTTTTCAAAATCGGATACCTTAAGAATACTTTTTCATTTATGTACATTGAGAGAGAGAGAGTTCTCGCTTTCTTTAACCCATTAAAAGCGAAAATAAAAGAAGTATATAAGGTTACGTATTTTTTTCCTTACTCAAACAAGCAAACATGTGTGGACCATTAAATTATACAAAATATAATTTCAAAGAATAGGATTTTTTTATTGATTTAAAAATCAATCCCAATTTGGTGATCAGGGTACATTGAGCAGGGATTGTCATGGGATAATACATTCAACAATAATCACACTTTGCCTATTGTTTACGGATATTTTTGTATAAACTGCACATTATCTTTGTTTTCATCTAGTGTTTTTTCTAAATAATGTAATTCGGGATTTTTGTTTCATGTGCTGAGGTAAGCTTAAATTATATGAAGTTTTTCCATTGTTTTTCATGCCATGGAGTGTCAACTCAAAAAAAACCTTTCTTCTGAAATTAATTGGTTGCATTTTTTTAATTAGGAATACAGCACATAGTATGAGAATTAACTAGAGCCATATCATTGGCATTGGTAAAAATAGTAAAACATCACTCTTCTTATGTCTAACTAATTTTTTTTATGCTATATCCTTGTATAAATCAGTCAAATCCACTCACGTTCTAATTTAATTCACTAAGGCCTTAGACTGTATGATTAACAGTGTTTTCTCAATCCCGATTGTCCTTGCACAATTCCAAAAAGGGAAAACTCCAA
>BMAV01019633.1:0-22058 GCA_019973955.1 Trichonephila inaurata madagascariensis
AAATAATAGAAACATAAAATTTTGTCAATACAAAGAAAAAAGCTTTTAAAAATAATCAGAAATTTGAAAAAGAAAATATATATATATATATTATTTAATACATTATATAGTACATCAAAACCAGTTGTTAAACCGCATTATTTTATCTTTATTCAAAATAAAAATGAGACCAATAAACATCTAAGTTCCGAAAATGCTGAAGGATGAGAATTATCACTGTAAAATAAGACAAGATAAAACAGATTTGATATGGTTTATGTGACGAATTTTCCATCTTAAAAATTAACTTGAAGTGTTTCTTTAACGTTATTAAAATTTTCTAACTTTTTTTTTCACCGATGAATTGGCATACGGTGTAGTATTATGTAAAGTAATGTGAAATACAGCGACAGAAAAAACAATTTTACAATCAGGCCATATTGGGAACTTCTTACCTATTTAACGAAAAAATTATTTTTCAAAGGATTAATTGATTTTCGCTAAGACATGTGACCAATTGGAGTTTATCATTCTGAATCATGCTATCATTTAGTTTTGAAGGCTTCTAACCGGAATCCCTATATCATTCCACTAGTATAGGATAAATAACATTCATTTTTACTATGTTACAATTGCTTACACATCAGGTTTAAATCAAAATTCTAAGAGTGTGTGTGTGTTCAGAGTAAGTTGTACTGACTATAGCGAGATTCCATCACAAAATGTTTTTGCGGATATTTTCCACATTGTAAATTATTCCATATTTGTAAACTGCCATAAAATCGCAAAAGTGTACATTTATTACAAAAAAGTGAAAAAAAAATACTTACATATACAGTTATAAGTTACTATTATATCAGCTGAAACACACCATCTTTGCTAGGCATTCCATGATGTTACACAACTATTTTTTGTTTTTAAGTTATTTATATATCTACATCGTAGTATTATGCTTTCGATTGCATTTAGTAAACTTTTTCTTAGTCCTTGTTTCTTGATTTAAAAAGAACAAATTTTTTTAACGGAAACAAATGCATCTTTACGCCTTCATAATTTATTCTTTTGAGTCGATCTCTACAAAATGTCTTCTTAGCGGGTCTTTAATCAACACAGGAAGCATGCATGCTTGGCAGTTTTAAAGTCTGTAAGCATAATAAATAAAGAAAGAGATTTTTGTTCTATAACGCCCTCTAAACCCCTTTATTTTCACAGAACACGCTCGCAACTCAACTAAAGAAGCATGTTTGCCAAATTTCAAGTCTACAGTTTTGATGAATCAGGAGATTTTGTGATGAATATGTGAATCACTTCTCTTCTATACATACGCATCGATATGTAAGTATATATTTTTCAACTTACAAATGAATAATCTTTAAAAACCAGGCAGTATGAAGTAGCTTTTCTGCATTTTTATTCAATTTTGTTTTTAAGTTCCTAAAATTGAAATGTCCTCTTACATTGGTAGCACCAGACATATGGAAACACATATTCAAGATCAGACTTTACGGCAATATCGATTGTGAAAACTAATTGTTCTTTTTATTTAATTTAATTGAAAAATATTTGATCATTTTATTTTTTTTAGAAAGTATCACAAAAAGGTTTATTAAATAATACATTTCGAAAATGATCTAGTTTTTTAACCTTTCCAACATTATTGTAAAGTTGCATTGTTAAAAGTTTTAAATTTTCACCTAATTCATCTTATACAGTACACAAATAAACAGCAAAAAATAAACAAAATTAGAGAAATGGGCTTCACTTTTATTTTTTGTATATTTGTATTGACTAAAAAAATTAATATAAAACCATTTCCCTGCTCTAAAGGTTACATTTATAAATAGGATTTCTATAAGAATACTACATTATATATTTATATATTTAAAGGACTGTTTTGTAAAACGTTACAAAATTTAACAAATTTTACAGAAAAGAAACCATACAATCAGATTTTTATGTTCTACTTTTATTTCATAAAAAACAAAATTGCGCTCTGAGTATTTGTCACTTTGGTCACATTAATGAATTTGTGTAAAAATCAACTAAAAATTTTAATTTAATTTTAATTTTATAAATAACGAGAAAAGTTTTTATACTAATAAACTGCATTTTGATTACCAAATATTACCAAATGAAGTTATCTGGTTCAATTTCTTCCAGTTGAAGAAATAATCATTGTAGTAGAGCATCCAGATAGACTCTGAAGTTGGTTGGTTTTCAGTAAATAAAATACCCATACACTTTCTGTCGAGATATGGCATAAAAAACATTGAATTTTGGGGAGTCTCGTTGTTAAAAACCGAACTTAACAGGAGAAGTTCGCTGAATAGTAATAGCAGATTCGGTCTATACAAACTGAAAAACACAGAACGCTTTCTGTTCACTAATCGCCATTTTTCTGCTAAAGCGCTGATCGGCAAGGAAGGGGAAAAATTAACAGACGTTTGATGCGCATGTGCACACAAGCTAGCAAACTAAACTATTTCAGTTTCTCTTTCATTCGATGTAAGACTTATCTAGATATATATTATAAATGCGAAAGTTTGTGAGGATGTTTGTCCGATTTTTACGCAAAAACAACTGAATGGATTTTAATGAAATTTTACAGTAATATAGAATTATACATCAGGGGAAAAACACATATGCTATAAATAGCATATGCTTTTTAATTATAAAATATTGTGTGAAGTGATCAAAATATAATGATATTTGTCAAGTGGGGAAAAATTCTGCCATCTGCAAGCAATTCTGGCGTGCGCTGTGAAAAAAGTGACAGCTTTTATATTTTTATTGTGAAGAATCACTTTTTTTTTTAAAAGCAAGGCGCTCGCTTCAAATTAATTCCTGTGATCACAAATCCTAATTTTTTTTTTTCAAAATAAAACTAGGTTTTGAAGGGAGGGGGTTTTTATAAATCTCTCTTTATTTGAATGGGGTTTATTTTAAAATTTTTTTGCCCCATTTGGTAGTAGAAAATTTCACTTTTTTAAAAAAAATCTTTCATCGGTTCTGGTACTTAAAGTAAATAAACTTTCTATTTCACACTAACGGACAAATTTTTAAAATTTGTTCGTGGTTAAAAAATTAATTATAACGCTATAATTTTAATTGAATAGGCGAAAATTGCAATTTAAGTATAAAAATAATTACAACTAACCGTACTGCTTCGGAGTGAGTGAATATTATAACTGTTCAGCTACGCGGGGTAACGGCAACAGGCTGCACGTAATTTTGAACCATGGTCAGGAAGTGACGTGGACGACACCTGAGCTGTGAAACGCTACCACACCACACCAACTTAGAAGGAATATCCTACCAATACTTAGCAGGAATATTCTTTGAAGTCCACTCTTCCAAGATTTATGGCAGCACGGGTTCTATGATGGTATTTTTAGCGGGGAAGGCAGAATAATAGTTTTGTAGCAGATATTGCGTTTTCAGCGCATTGCAAGATTATTATTTTTTGTCCCGAATAAATAGTTTGTCAGGTGAGTGTCTTATGTTTTGTATTTTAATGGTCTTAGAAAACGATTTGACTATTTATTTTAAATTGAACGATTGTATATAATTAATTTTTCACAGGTGGAATAATAACTTCCAAGTGAAATTTCGTAAAGCTATACCAGATTAAATTTCCAAAGAGGTGGAGTATTTTGTTTTATGTATATCCCTTACTTTTTCAATGTGGTGATAAAAAAAAAACATTTTTGTATGAACAAACTACTGACTGTGCGTGCATCCCAGCTTACACGGCGGGTCTTACAAAGCTCTAATAAAGCTCGAGCTATGAAAGAAAGTAGCTAGACATTTGCCAACTTTTGACTCTATCGTCAACAATTCGCTATGATTTTCATTGAATCTCCATTATAATTTTAAGAAACGGCGTTGCTTGCGAATATTACAATTTTAACATAAAATAAATACAACAAGTAATATTAATGTATTACACTTTCAGATATAAATTATTTACACTATTTTAAGCGTTGATTACACAAAACCTGTAACAATGTTGATTTTTGCTCAGCAGAATCAACAGGGAGGTATTTTCGAAATTGATCCTCAAGAGTGTTACGAGAGTTATAAATTAAAAAAATCCTTTTTATCAGCTATTGATCAACAGACAAGAGGGTAGCAAGGTTGTTTTTTGTTCCGGAGTGCAAAAAACTGTTTTTGTTTAATTTGCAATTCACCTAAATTGAATTCATTAAAAACTTCTTTATCCTTCAATCTGTGTTGTTTAATTTTTCAGTTCACCCGTGCGAAGAACAGGTATACCAGCTAGTAAGTTATATGTATTAAACATAAAAAAATTAAAACTCCGATATTCATTCAGAAACACCCTGTATCATAGATCGCCATAAAATATGTAAGAGCATTAAAATTTTAATTATTCCTTAAAAACAAGTAAGTGTAAATATTTCCTCCATCAGTAAAATTAGACGAGCAAATAAAAAGGAATTGCTTACGTTTATTCTATGCTCCAAAAACAAAAAACTTCTAAACGTAATGCTAATATTCCAGTATCAATTTTGCAAACCTCCATTCTGTAATCTTTAATTCTAGATTTCTTTATTGCTTTTGAGAAGGAGCAATTTGAAATAGTATTTTTTCAGTTTGTATATTTTACGAATAGGTTGATAACACTAAATTATTTTTCATAATCCATTACTGTTTTAATTATGCCCGAGAAACATAACGTTTCATCCGGAAGAATAAAAAGCAAAGTGAAGCTTCATTACAGTAATAGAAGAAAAAAATTATAACAGCTTCATAACTCGTTTTAAAATGCCTCACAATATTTCTCAAACTTTTCTTATAGCCTTAAGGAATAAAATCCTCTTCCATAGCCTTATTGTGTGTGTGAGTAAAAAGTTCATCTACTTTAATGAGGGGTAAAATATTAACGTTTAATTACCCTTGTTAAAGGTAAGGGGTCAAATACACGTATAATTTATTAAGATTCAGAAAAGAAGTGGGGAAGATTATGTCAGAAAAATCCAGGATTTAGTGGTTTGGGGTGGATCACTGAAAGAATTAAATCGCCTCAAGGGGCAGAAGGAGCTTACTGAGTTGTCAGTAGACTCTTAGCAACAACAAAATTAGTGGTAGAGAGTTTTTTTTTTATTATTATTGCTATTATTAAGTATTTTCTGCACAGGTATAAAGCAAATCTAGAATCAGAAGATCAGGATACCGGCTTTTTATAAAATGTATTTACTTTATTTAGATTTGTTAAGATATGGTAGTTAAAAGACAGTTTGGAACAATATATAATAAAGTTTATAAAATGAAATGCATTTAAGAAATTTTATTTAGGAATAATGAATTTTTGAGAAAATATATATATTGTTACAAATTTTGTGTAAATAGTGTAAAAAATTAGTATTTGAGTGTTTAATGCATTTATATTACTCTACGTGTTATGTTTATTTCATGTTAAAATTGTACCATTCACAAGCAATGCCACCCCTTACGTTATAATGGCGATTCAATGAGAACTTGGCGAAATTTTGGCTGTAGAGCCAAGTTGGTATCATTTTTGGCGACCATGTTGGCGAGTTCAGAACCCTCTGGTATCTTCTAGAAAGTAGTGGATCTCTCCACTAATGTCACGAGCGGCTATATTTGTGGAAGTTTCTTTCGCGCCTATAAATAAGATGCTCGCCGGGACGGCGAGGAGTCTGGATTAAACCAGCGAGTAGTGAGGATTGTTTTGACTAGTGATTAGCTCGACTGTGCTTGTGAATAATCTTTACTTACATGTATTTTTAAGCACTGGTGATTGTGCTTGATTGCTGTTGAAGGTGTGAAGACCTTCGGATATTTATCTTGTGAATATTGCCGCTGAATCCTGTATTTAAAGGATTGGATTTTTGATAATAAATTCGCATTGCTCTTTAAGAACTGTTTAGTTTCTTTGTGACTATTTTTTTGCATTAAATCCATGAACCCTTGGATCTACGTAACAATATAATTCAATATTAGCGTATAAGAGTATTAAGTTAGTAAAGAATGCAATTGTATTTTTCTCACTAAAACGTATTCATTTGCTTTTAAAATAAATGTACTTAAATTGACGTTGATGTGTGTTCCCCCTTTATTCTACTAAATAATTTATTAGTATTTCATACAGCTAATGAGTTGAACTAATAATTTTTATAAATTTTTATATTTTAATTAAAGAAAAAATACAAGATGTGGCAGTTAAATTCCTGGACAGCGTATGTCCTAGTAGTTAGGCTTTGAGTGAAGGAGTGGAAATAGAATATAATTAACCTAGATCCTCCCAATGCTAGTGGCCCATTATTCCATTTATCTATCTAGTTCAGTTGGTTCTCAATCCTTGTTTGAGTAAGACGTTGTTGTTTTGAAGTGCCGTATTCATGATGAACTTAAAAATCGAGTTGAGCATAAATTTGAAATTCCTCGTGAAATTTAAGGGAAAATACTCCTACTGAATGCTTTAAATTGTTAAAAGAAGTGTTTAGAGATAATTTCACGTCACATTAACCACATTTTTTAATGGTACAAATTGATTATTGTTAGGGGCTTGTAGAAGATGATGAACATTCAGGCTGATCTGTGACGTCAAGAACTGATCATGCCCATAGCTTTTGTCTGATATTAATGACATCATCATGATTGAATAAATACCTCAAATGGTAAAACAACAGTACTACATTGAAGTCATGAAAAAGCTTAGATAAAGAGCTACGAAGAAAAACGGAGATCTATAGAACAACAAACACGAGGACTTAGCACTAAGAAAACGCCCCTGTGCACATTGTGCTCTAGGGGGGAAAAAGTTCTTTTCGGACAAACACATTACTGTGCTCGAGCATCAACCGTACTCAACAGATCTCACCCCATGCGTTTGATACCTGCTTCTTAAAGTGAAAAATGCCTTGATAGGAACACATTTTCAGTCAATAGAAGAGGTGTAGGCAAAAACGGCAGATTTACTGAACATAATAACTAACACTTAATGAGCCACAGCTCTGCTATGAAAGGTGGAAAACATGCATACAGCAATATATTGATAGGGAAGATGGATATATTGAAGGGGATTAAAAGCTAATTTGTAAGACTAGCATGTATTTTATTGCCACATCTCGTATATCCGCCGTGATTCGTACTTATAATGAACAATTTAATTATTTCAAGTCTATATAAATCCTGGTTTTCTTTAGATGATATTTCCCTAAGGCTAATATTGTGACATTTAAAAAATGCCCCGCTCTAGTTACTTTTTTCCCCCAAACGGGTTAAAAATAAAAATGTTTTATGTATTCACAAATTCTTACTATCCTCGACTTTCCCAAAAAAAAAGGTGGCCATTCGTTAAAAAAGGGGTTTTTCCTTTTACGCTAAAAAATTTTTTCGTCAAGGCAACTTTTTCCCGGGGATCAAGACACACGAAAAAAAAACAGATGCTTGAAGTTTTACTGCAGGGAACAGCTATCAAATAGTTTCAAAATAAAGTGAAGCATAAAGTGGAAAACAGAAAGGTGAAAGAAAAGAAAAGAGAATGTAAGGCTCCTGATTCGAATTGAAATAATTTAGGCGGATATGTAATAAAAGAACTCAAAAATACATATAAAAACCAATTTTAAAATAACCTCTATGTAACAGAAAATTATTAGCCATATTATGTTTAGATAACCATGTGCTGAATTGGCTACTTGAAATAATATGCGAGTATGTGACGGGTTCTATTCGTGGTTCTTCAAATAATCCTCTCGGGAGTAATTATTCTTTAGCTATATATGTACTTAAATTAACGTTGATGAGTTCCCCTTTATTATACTAAATAATTTATTAGTATTTCATACAAAAATGAGTTGAACTAATAATTTTTATCAATTTATATTTTAATTAAAAAAACAATACAATGAGTGGCAATTAAATTCCTGGACAACGTATGTCCCAACAATTAGGTTTGGTGTTAGTTTAAAACTGGTTTCCGAAGAGATGACTTCATCTTATGCTAATGTAAATGATATTTAAATCCTTGCAATGGGTGTGATAGAGTTAATTGAGGAAAGTTAATTGTGGATCATGAATAGTTAGTATTCAAGTTATAACACTTTACAGGCAGGGGTTTGGAAAAATTGGGGTTTGAAAAGAGGCCCCATATCAATTTTTTTAAAAGGGAACCCAAATAAGTGGATCAGCAAATAAATACACCAGTCCCCTAAAAAAACAGGGAATGGATAAAAAAGATAAGTGTCTTTTGAATAATCATATATTTAGAAATTAAGAGTGCTCTCAAGGTTATTGAATTGATTATTAATTAACTAAAAGTGACATTAATAAATAAAAGTAATTATTTTTGTAAATATGTGTCTGTTTTTTCCCTTTTTAAACCCAAACAAAACCCCCAAAACCTGGGGTTTGCAAAAATTTTTTTAATAGAATATTTTTTTTCAAAGGGCGTTATTTTTAAAATTATTTTTGGCGGGTTTTAAACATTATTTTTTTTATGAGAAAAGTACATATAATTAATTTTGGTTACGTTACTTATTATGTGAAAATATGTTACTAAAAAGTTAAAAATATGCCAGCCGGATAGGAAATTGGTCTTTTAGCGGAAGGCCTGAAGGGGGCCCAAATTCTCCCACATTAGGTTTTTAGGGAAAAATTTTTCGTGCAATATTTTTTTTTTTTGAATCACTACATTAAAAATTTAAAAGGGATGTACATAAAAAAATACTCAATTTTTTAAAAATTTAAATCTTTTTGGAACTAATTAATTAAATTGGTTTTTAAATCACTGTCAGTCAAAAAAAGGTTTTAAAATATTCTCATAATCAAAACGACCAATGACATTTTTAACACAGTTTTAATTTTTTAAAAATGATAAATAACCAAAAAGAACACTAATATTTTTACAGCACAAAATATTTTTTTTTAAAAGATTTTTAAATTTTTCAAAAAATTTATTTTTTTTTTTTTAAAATTAACTTAATTTGTTTGGTATTCAAAGAACTTTTTTTCCATTAATACACGGGAAATTTACCACAATTATCATTTTAGTGATTTTTGGGTTAAGAAATTTTTAAAAAGGGCACTGCATCCGGGTTTTAAAGAAATGCTGTTTTTCCCTTTTTTCCCGAATTTCCCCTTTGAAAACCTTGATTTTAAAAAACCCTCTTTGAATAAGGGGGTTCCATCTGTCGTTTTGGGTACCAAAGAATTTTTAAAACGGGAAAAAATTTCCCAAAATTTCGGGAAAATAATTTTTTAAAAAAAAGGGGAAAACTTCTTATTTTTGAAAAATTTAAAAATGGTTAAAATTTTCCTATTTTTTTTAAAAAAATTTGGGAATTTTTTTAAAATTTTTAAAAAAAAAGCCTTAAAAAAAAATTTTTTTTAAAAATTTTTAAAAAGGAAAAAAAAAATAATAAAAATTAATAAAAAATGCCCTTAAAACTTTTTTGCATTTTGAAATTCCCAAAACAAAAACAAAATAAGAAGGAAAAAAAATTTTGGGTACTATTTTTTTTAAATAAAAAAGTTATTTTTTTTAAAATTTAAAAAAAGCACAAAATTTCAAAGTTTTTTTAAACTTTTAAAATAAAAAAAAAAAGAAATTAAGAGGTTAAAATTTTTTTAAAAAAAAATTTTGCCCATAAAAGGTAATCTAAAAGAAACTTTTGAAAAAACTTTCGCCCCAAAAAACAAAATTAACCCCAAATTTTTAAAAAGAAAAAAAAACCCCGAAGTTTTTGGGGGAAAAAGTTTTTCAGTTTTTGGTGGTGCTTAAATTACCACAAAGTTTTAACATTTAAAGGTTAAAACTAAAAACCCACTTTTAATAAAAAAAAAATTAAATTCCTTTCCCCCAAAATTTCCCTTTTAATTATTAAAAATAAAAAAGGAAAAATTTTAAAGAAATTTTTGGAAAAAATTTAAATTTTAAATCCATAAAATGCCACCCAACCGCAAAAAATAAAACTTTTACCCCTTTTTAAAAAACAAAAACTTGGTTTAACTTAAAAAAAATTTTGTTTGTTTAAGAGGTTTCCCAAATATAAAATATCAGTGAATATACAAATACCCTTATAACGAAAAAAGAAAAAAAAAGGCAAAAAAAAAACTAAAAAAACTTTAAACCCACTTCCCCCTTTTTTCCCATTTTCATTCAATGAAAATCAAATTAAAATTTTTCTCCCCAAAATTTTTTTATTTTTCCTTTCTTTTGATCAAAGAAAAATTTTTTCAACTTCATTTTTTTTTCTTAGAGAAATTTTTCAATTTTTTTTAAATGGGGAAAGGGGGGTTTCCCTAAAGTCCAACCATTTTGTATCAACATTTAAGAAATGAAGAGAAATAAATGTGCCAAAAAAAAAATCATCCATTTGCGATTGATTGTTTAAGATATCCGACTATTCAAAATCGTGTTTTTTAAAAACCCATAAAGGGGAAAATTTTTCCATGATATTTTGGCCCACTAAGATTAGAATCCCAAAGTATAAAACTGTTTTTAGACATTATGACAAAAAAATTATTTAAATACAATATTTTGATAAAAAAATAACTTAGAATAACCTTTTCTTTTATTTTTTTTTTTTCAAAACTTTCCCCCCCCTTTTTAAAAAAATTTTTTCTATAAATAATAATAATTTGTGTGTGTGGGGTTTGGTTTGCTTTAAAAGAAAAGATTTTCCAGAGAGTATGAACTAAAATTTTTAAAAAAATTAAATTATTTTTCATAATTACCACTAATTGAAATAAATTCCCGGGGGTTTTTTCCAAAACTTCCCCCCTCTTTTTTTTATTAAAATAGGGGATAAATCCACTTTAAGTTATTTTATTTAAAAAATTTATTTCCCAGCCCTCTGTACGGGGGTCTAGGGTTTTCCCACCCAAAAAATTTATAATAGAAGAATTTTTAAAAAAAGGAGAATTTTTTTAAAAATTTGGGTCATTCTATGTTCATATTTCGTAAAATTTTTTAACTTAAATAACTTTTTATTGTAATAATATTCTTAAAACAATTTTCTATACGTTTTCTAAAATAAATGACACTAAACTTATAAATATTATCCTTTTAGAAGCTTTTACAAAATCACGGTTTCGAATGTAGTCGGATACCTTAAGCAATAAAAACAACTTTATTGAAATATTTTAAGCCTTAAAGTAAAATAATTTTTTGTATTCCTGCAGGACAATCAAATTCACAGCGAAAAAGATTCAACTAATTTTTGTGCTTATATTATCACTCATTTTACATTATGGCTACCACTGCATAGGTTACTTGGTACTTATTGTAAGAAGGCATCTTTAAAAAGATACTAAAGACCCGTATAAAAATTTCACAAGCAAAAAAACCAAATACATTTCACTTATTTTTATTCCGATGTAATGTATCTATTACTCAAAAAATCCATGCCATTCACATGGACCAAAAACTCCCCCACATACTATAGAAAAAAGGGTTTTGCTTTGCATCTTCCCTTTTAAGGGAAGCTCCGAAAAACAAAAAATTTAAAAGTTAAATCAAAAAATTTTTATACTTATTTTGGGGGTTTCATTTGTCCTAACAACAGTGCTTTCCGGGTTGGGAAAAAAAAATTTAAAAATATTGTGTGTTTTTGTCCTCAAAAATTTTCCCTTTTTTAAATTCTCCCAAATAAAGTGGCCGCGGTAGCCCGGGTGTTATAGAAATCCCGGGTCGTGGTTCCCTTTTCAGACTCAAAGGCCCCCAAAATACCACTAAAGACCCGCCTTTTATGGGCGATGCCGTTAAAAACTGTCGGGGCCGAAAAATCCTTTTCCCTTGGTGTGGTGTGGTAGTTGGGGGAGGGGGGGCCAAATCAGGTGTCGGTTTCCCCCCAACCATGGTTCAAAATTACGTGGCCCCTCCCAAAGGGGCCCCCGTGTAGCTTAACGGGGCAAAGTTAATATTCAAAACAATTTAACTTTTTGCAAGGGAAATCTTTTTTCCGGCGTCATATATTTACTCAATAAATGAAAAGATTTTCTGCTCTTTGAATATTTTTTTTCCCGAAAAATTTAAATTTTTTGATATAAAATTTAAATGTGTTCTCTTTTTAAAATGCTTAACATATAACTCCCGGGATTTTAAAGGGTTTTAAAATTCAAAAAATTGCCACGTTTTTTATCTCATTTTTCATAAAAAAACAAACTTTTTTTAAAGATAAAACCATAATAGGAATAATGACCTCTTGTACAAATTCAAAAGCAATGGGGAAAAATTTTTTAAAGAATGGAATTTAAAAATGAAAGGAAAGAAAAAGGGTTTTCTGAAATTTCGAACGATATCAAAACTATTCACTTTTTTTTTTACAAAAAAAAAGAAAATTTCAATGTTAAAAAAAAAATGTAACGTCTAACAACATATTAAAAATTCTGTATATTTCAGTTTTGTTTTAAGTGAAATTAATGGAATTCTTGATTAGGGAATTAATGAAAACACTACAAGATCTTAAAAACCTTTTTTTTCAAACAATTATATTAAAAAAATTTCAAAAGACAATCTCATTTTTTAAACCATAAACTTATAAAAGAAAATTATTCCCAGGAAATCCAACTAATTTTTTTTAAAAAAGGGAAACTATTTCGAGCAGGGAATTTCCAAAAAAAAAAAATAAAAAAAGTTTTTTTTTTTATTTAATGCCCTTCAATTATAATATACACATAAAATAGTTTTTAAGAAGGTTATTACAATAAAAATTACTTTAATGTAAAATTTTTTGACAAAAAGAAAAAAAAAAATGAATATTTTGCTTTTTAAGGGAAAATGCTTCCATACAAAAAATATTTTGGCCTGTATAAACCCAAAATTCTGCCCAGGCTTGAAGTATAATTTTAAAAAAAAACGAAATTTAAAGCTTCTATCAATTTGAAATAAATGCGGTGTTTATTACTAAAATTTCGTATTCACCGTATAAAAATTAAAATAAATTATTCTAAATTACATATTTTTTAAAAAAACCCCATTCAGTTTTTGGCACCAAAAATCTCAACATAATATGTAGGGAACTTTTGATTATAGAAGCAAATTTTTATAAAAAAAGAACAAATTCAAAAAAATATGTCATTCTTCCTTCCTTTTCTTCCAAAAAAATTGGATTTAAATCATTTTTTTTTTTTAATAACATTCTTAAAACCAAGGGTTTTTTGTGTATATCCTATAGTTCAAAAAGACACTATATATTAACAAATAAATATAGGTAAAAAAAAATTTTTTAAATGGGGTTCCCCCCCAAGGGGCAACATTTTTTTTCTTTTATTTTTGTAACTTTTTTTAAAAAATTATAATCCATATTATGTATATGCATATGAAAAAGAATTAAATATTAAATTGGGACAATAGAAAGAAAATTTTCCCCCCAATTTTTTATATTTTCCTTTCTATATAGATGTTGGACCCATTTTTTGTTTGTTACTATTTATTCATTTTTTAAAAATTTAATTAATGAATTAATACTTGAAAAATTTATTAAAATTAAATTTTCATCCTCTACAAGTTTAAAATAATGAATTTGAACTTCAGTGGATGAATAAAAATATTTTATTAGCGATTGAAAATTTGAACAAAAAAAAAAAAATATATATATATATATATATATATATATATAGGGGACAATATGAACTAATATTAAGAATTGAAAAAAAATATTCACTTATGAAATTTTGAAGGAGTAAAAATTTTTTAAAGAAAAAAAAACTTTTAAAATTTAATTCAAATATATATTTTAGATTCAAACCCGGAAGAAAATGTAAAAAATCCAAAAAAAAATTTTTTTTTTTTAAAAAACATAACACCCTGATTTTCCCCTTTATCCCTTCCCCTATCTTCCCGGGGAAATTCCCCCTGATCCATTAAAAACAGTATCTTTATACAAAAATGTAGACACGAATGAATTGCATCTCTCGAACATCTGATTGAAGCCATTCAATCAAGTTTGGCGCCGAAGATCTCATTTCTCTTCAATAGTCGATTCGGAATAAGCAAGAATCATTTCTCTAAATGCCGTCAGAGGAGGGTCATTTTTTCTTTATATAAAACTGGTATCTGATTCCAAAAGATTTTCATTTTCATCTTATTTTTTTTGTTACGTTTTCCCTCATTTATACACATCCCCTAAAATTTTTCCTTTCAAATGTATAGCTGTTCATAAAGAGCATTTAAAGAAATGAAAAATAGGGTTACAAATGACAATATCGGCAAGAAAGCATGAACCTCCATTGTACGACATTCTAAATAGCAATCTGTTTAATTGTTATATGCCAGTGCTTCTCAAACTTTCAAAATTTGCGACACAATTTTCAATTATAATTTTCATCACACACACCCTCTTTACAATAACAATGAATTGAATGCAATAATAATACACTTTGGCGTAAAGTTACAATACGACTTTAATTATAAACCACAAACATTATTAAGGTAAATATTAAATTTTGTATATAATGTTATATATGGAAAGCACATGGGAATCACTAATAATTTTTTAAATTTGTTTTTGAACTTAGGGATTGATATATTGATTTATCAAATACCGGATTTAACTTTTATAAGTATTTATATCAGCGTAAATGGGTATTTTTTTTATTATTACTATATCAAAATGTATTATGTTTGCTTCATTTCAGTAAATTAGTATTTTTTAAAAAACAATTTTTTATCTTCAACTTTTTGATGGGCTCATCCCCCCCCCAATGTGAGGCACCTCACAAATTGAGAAACGCTGCTCTATGCAAAACACAATTGAGTTTGAAAAGGGTTATTTCAATAACTAAAGGACTGTGTGCGTATGTGTTATTAAAAAACATTTCTATTACACATGGTATCAAAAACAAATATTTCATTGGTATAAAAAACTTCTACAATTCAATACATTAGTGGTAGAAGTAGACGTGAAATGTAATATGAAAAAATTGAAAGGAATTAGACAATGAGTTAACCAATTATTTTTAGCGGGGGTGGGCCCCGTAATTTTTAAATTTAGTTTGATTCCTTTTAAAACCTGAGCTTGTACTTTTTGTTCCTTAAGGCTACACAGTGCCCTTTTTTAAAACTTTATTTGGAGACAGTAAGAGTAAAAGTAATTTATATTTTTTAAGTTTAGATTATATTATTTGATTGATTCTGAAAGTAAAAAGTCCCAAACACACACACAGTCTGACCAGCAATTATTTACAATTTTAAAAAAGTTAAGAATTAGTGAAGTTTTTTACAACTTTTATAAAATACCCAATTCCTTAAATGTTTTAGTTATTTAGAGTGATTTATGTTCCTTAGATTATTGAGAAAAATAGTTAGTAAGAATTTAAAATTTTTTTTTGTTAATTTTAATTTTTTATTTTTATATATAAACCTGAAAATAAAAATTTTTTTAAAAAAAAATATCAACAGATTCTTTTAAAATAATCTTGACCAAAAGGGAGAGGGCACGACAAAGGGAAATCTTTTGGGGCGAGACTTGGTGTAATAGTGTATTTCCCGGGTGTTCAATTTTTTTTTTTCCCTCAATTTTTCCCGCCATGGAGTTAATTGGGAAAATAGTCTTCAAAATTTCCGCTTAGCTTTTTTCAATTAAATTTTTTTTCCATACGCAATACATTTTCGAAGACCTGCTTTTATAAAAAAACAGGTTCAGTCCCGAGCAATTTTTTTTTTAATTCATTTTAAAAATTTTTTAAAAAAATTAAAAAATTTTTTAGGGAAAATTTTTAAATGTTAAATGAATTTTTAAATAATTATTTGTATTTTGTAAAGAAAAAAATCGTAATTAAAAAATTTTTATATAAAATTTTATAAATATATTTTTATATTAAATTTTATAAATATATTTTATATTAATAAATAATATTTGTAATAAAATATATAACAAATAATAAGTGATATTTTACAAAACTTTTATAGAACGGAAACTTTGGGACAAGCTTCCCAAATATATAAGCAAAAAAAAATAAATAAATAAATAAATAAATAAATAATTTTAAAAAAAATCGATATTTTTGTTATTTTTAGAATACTGTTTTGCCTTAAAGAAATGAAAAATACGGTCAAGTGGCAGTATCGGTAAGATTATATTTAATTGTTCTTAACAAAATACAAATGAGTTAAGGAAGAGCAGTTTCAGCCACTAAAGGACCATGTATGTATGTATTTTATTAAAAAACAATTGTATTGTATGAGGTAATAAAAACAAAAATTCCATTGATATAAAATATTTCTACAATTCAATTCATTACTGGTAAAAGCAGACGAGAACTGTAATATCAAAATAAATTATAGTTTAAAAATACTGAAAAACTCGCTTTTATAGTGAATCGAACTAAAAAGTGAAAAAATAATTCTTAATATAAGAATGAAATGATTAACTAGAAAACTAATGACATTGGGATAAAAGCGTCTGGTGTTCTATATTAATTGTTATTATTTCTTACTAGTTCTATTCCGAAATGCTGAGTTAGTGTGAAGATGCAATACAAAGCACCCCACGTTTTTACCACAATGACATTAATTTTCTCGTTAATCATTTTATTCTTATATTAAGAATTATTTTTTTATTTTTTGTTCTATTCACTCGAAAAGTGTGTTTTTTTTTAGTTTTTTAAAACTATAATTTATCTTTCAGTTTTTAGTTAGAGCTACAATAAAAGCCTGTTTTTTAGTTTTTAAAACTATTATTTATTCTTTGTTAAATTTATCCTTGAGTTTGATATTTGGAGCCGGAATTATGTGGCTTTCTGCTCTGTACACCCTCTGCTGATCACTGAACTTAAGTACAGGGCAGATACGGTAAGAATGTAGTCGCCACTACAAACCGTCCATGTTCTTTGTCCTTAATTTTTTTTCATATTTGTTGTCATAATGTTTTCTGATTAAAATTGATAAATAAATTTTGCTCCGAAAGAAGGAAAACTGCATTGAAATCAATCCCGAGTTCAGCCAATTTAGTTTACTCTTTAATCTCCAACACTCTATATTCCTTTATTATTGAAAATAAGATATTAATGAAAGTAATTAAAAACATGTAGTAATTGTAAACTAACAAAATAATTTCGCAGTTAGGCAATTTGTTATTAGAAATGTTGCTCAAGTTCTTAGTCACAATTTTGTGATTACATTACTTGGGTAATTTATACATACAAAATAAAAAAATAATATATTTTGTTATAAGTGTAATTTGGTAAATTGATAAGTTCTGTAATTAATTTGGATTTATATAGCAAATTAAACGATTTTAAGGAGATGAATTTAAATTTGATTTTATTAAGTAAAGCTAAATGTTCACCATACTTTTAAATGAAACAATTAATATATACATGTTTTAATCTGCTAATTGTGGTATAACTTACAGATAAAAACATACAGATAAAATTTTTTTGGTAAAAAAGTGGTCGTCACTGAAATAACAAAAACAATGTTTATATTTACCCACAACCACATAAAAAGATTGTTATACAGTATTTTTATTTCATAAAACTGTTTCTGTTAAAACATATATTTTTAAAGAAATTAAAAATAAAATAAAAAATATGACCAATTTATATCAATTTTTACAAATAATTTAGTACTGAAATTATTTTCACCGTGGTCTAAATGTAAAAAAAAACGAAATAAATAAATAACTTATTTATTCGAATCTATTCCGCCATCGATTCTAAGCCGCCCCCCAAATTCGTGACATGTTTTGGTAGAAAAAAGAGGTTGTCATCTATTCTGTCTCATCCCGAATCCTCAACTCGTTTTTACGAAAAATTAAAAAAAAAAAAAAAAAAATTGGTGTAAAAGGTTTGCTGATATCTTATACTAAATAAGTTTAATTTTTTTAATGATAACTAATAAGAAGTGAATAATTAATTTATTTCACTAGTGTTAAATTTTTAAATACATACGTGAACCTGCGATTGCTCTAACCGTCAATATCAGTCATATTCTGAAAGTGATTTGCCACACCTAGTGTCACACTTGACTTCGGAACTGATGCCGGCGTAACCATGTTTCCGCAAGTTGTCGTCTTCCTTGCCATCCAATACTTTTTTGGTCCAGTGAAGGACTAAAGGTATCCGACTACGTTCGGAACCATAATTTAGCACAAAAGCGTATAAATTGATAATATTTAGGATATTTAATGTCACTTAGATTAGAAAATGTATATAAAATTGTTTAAGAATAGTATTACAATAAAAAATTATTTAAGTACAATATTTTGACAAAAAATTAACATAGAATGACCATTCAAAATATTCTCCTTTAGTGAAAAATACTTCTATTATAATAATATTTTGCCTGTATGTAGCTCAGACCTCTCTACAGGGGCTCAACTTAAATTTTTGAAATATATAACATAGAAGTGTGTTTATCCATGTTTTACGACAACAGAGGGGAGAAATTTTAAGAAAGAAACGCCGATATTTTTTTCAATTGGTTGTAACTCTGAAAATAATGTGAATTTTTCAAAAATCATAATTGAGCCTCTGTACTATGGTCTGAGTTATATACAGGCAAAATATTATTATAATAGAAACATTTTTCACAAAAGGAGAACATTTTGAAAATAAATTATTCTGAGTCAGTTTTTTGCCAAAATACTGTATTTAAATAATTTTCTTTTGTCAAAATGTCCTTAAAACAATTTTATACATGTATTCTAGCATGCATTATATACATGTCATACCTTAAGGTATTCGAATACGTTCGGAACCGTGACTTTAAAAAAGCGCATAAATGAATATTTTTCATGATATTTAGTGTCACTTAGATTAGAATACATGTATAAAATTGTTTTAAGGACATTTTGACAAAAAAAGTTATTTTAATACAATATTTTGATAAACATTTAACTTAGAATAACCTTTTATCAAAATGTTCTCCTTTTATGAAAAAATGCTTCTAAAATAATAATATTTTTGTGTGTGTGTGTGTGTGTGCTTATATAAAGTAAAGACTTCTCCAGAGAGTCTGAACTATTTTTTTTTTTGAAAAATTCACATTATTTTCAGAGTTACAGCCAAATTGAAATAGTTATCGGCGTTTTTTTTTTTAAAACTTCCCATTTATTGCCATAAAACATGGAAAAACCCACTTCTTGTTTATATATTTCAAAAATTTAGTTGACCCTCTGTACAGAGATCTGGCTATGCAGGAAAAATATTTAAATCGAAGCTTTTTTCAAAAAAAGAAATATTTTAAAAAATGGGCCCTTTTTCTTTTTTGCAAAAAATTTACTTAAATTTTTTTTATTGATTGCTATTTTTAAAAAACCATTTTATATACATTTTCTATCTAAAGGCACAAAATATCAAAAAATTTTACATTTCACGCCCCAAAAATCACATTTCCCGAACGTATGGATAACTTAATTGGAAGTTTTGAAGCAAAAATCATATAACGTTGTTTACGACATCGACGTATACTTGTTTATCCGACACTTTTTTTTGGTTTCTCTTTATTTTTTTATGGATGTAAAACCCCCTTCCTTTCAAAAACCAGCGTCATGGGGAATTTTGTCGTTGCCATTCCCGATATCTGTAAAGTTTTAAAAGATTAAAAAAAAAGCAATACAAAAGAATCATAAATAGGAAGAGACATCGAGTTTCAGGTTAGACTGATACGAAGGAAAACTGGGGGCATGAACCAAAAGATGCAAATACAGGAGATGATTAATTTTCTTCAAAGGGGTGAAAATTTTTTCATTCCAAGAATTTGTGTTTGCCTTCGATTCTCAGCGCCCGCACCCAATTTTCATTTGCATTGCACAGGAAGAGTAGGGAGCTTATATTACGGGAATTTTTTGAACCATCTTAAAGGAAGACATCAGTTGTCATTTACATGCGTGGAAAATTTAATTAAAAAATAAATTACATTCTTTTTAAATTGATAATAATTTTTTTTTTAAATTTCTAAATTAATTTTTAAAAATAAATAAATATATTTGCTGTTTTGCCTTTAAAAAAGTTGTTTAATTTGATATTTTATACAGATGCACGCTTATGTACGCTTGAAGTCCACGGCGATAAAGAATAATCCAAACGAGGGTGTCATCGGGATATTTTATTTATTTTTTAAAAGGGTTTAAAAAAGATGTCTTGTTTTGAGTAGCAAACATTTTTTTTTTATGTAGAGAAAATAATGGAAATAGAAAAAAGGAGTTTTGTTTTTTAAATTTTTTTTATTTAACAAGATGTATACATACTGAATATTGTATTCTAGGTAATACATTTTGTTCACAAATAACTTAGGCAATGAACTTTTTACATCTCAGTTCTCTATCCTAGAAATAAATATACCTTTGGTATCCAACAAACTTTAATTTAATTGTTTTTAAAAATAAAAACTGATATTAAGCATAATAATTCGTAGTCTCCTAAATTAATTTATCACATTTACTTCATAGTTCTTATAGATTTACCATTTAATGTTATTTCATCTGGGGATTTTCTTTTACAATTTTATATGCTTTGAGTTTGATTTTGCTCTTTCACAAACTTGTATTGATAGATAAGAAAATCTAAAATACAAAGACCTTCAGTATCGTCCTTTCTATTTTTTTCTTTTTGATATACACTAGTTTCCCAGTTGTGTTCTTGTAAACATAGGAAAACTTATTTCAGTATAGAACATACTCAAAACAAATATATTTTTTTTCATCTCTCCATGCCCTTAG
Organism: Trichonephila inaurata madagascariensis; assembly: GCA_019973955.1. Lineage (NCBI taxonomy): Eukaryota > Metazoa > Arthropoda > Arachnida > Araneae > Nephilidae > Trichonephila > Trichonephila inaurata. Next base: position 20,631 of record BMAV01019633.1, read on the forward strand.
AGATCAAATAGTCTGGGAAAATTCAAACAGCGATATTTGCTCTTAAACCTCAGGTATGTTTCCAAGTTCTTTGCTCTTGGATTTTGGATAAACAACCGCTGGGAATAGACTCTCTTGTTTTTTCCCGGTTGTTTTTTTTAAAATTTTCACCACTTCTCTGTTTCAAAAGTTAAATGTATTTATTTACTCTGAAATGGGTTTATACGTTTGGAAAAAAATATCCCATTTTTGTCAAAGAAATGTATCTGAAATATAACAGAAAAACAGAAAAAAATATTTTAAAAAGTTATTTCAATCATTTTTTGGTATTTAGTAATTTTCAATGTTTTTTCAAAAGTTTATATTTTCTTTATAACAATTTTTTAGATTTATATTTTGATTATAAATACTATTAAACCAAAAACAAAATAAAAGGGAAATTTAAATTCAAAAATGGTCCTTTTTTCAATATTTTTAAAAAGATTTTCCCTCGCAATTGCATCCAAAAGTTGGTTTTTTAACAGTAATATTTTTTATTTTACAATTTTTCAAAGACCCTAAAAAACAGAAAAAAAAGAAAAAAAACATCTAAATTTAAAAGCATATCCCATAAATCCTTTTTTTTTTGGAGAATTATCAAACTTACCAAAAAAACAAAAGAAAATATTTCAAAACTTTTTTTGAATATAAAAAAATCAAGCATTTTAAATACACAAATTTTCATAAAGCTAAAAAAATTGAGAAAGCCATTTAATTTTAAAAAGTTAAAATAAGTAAAAAAGCTAAATCAAACGTCCCCTTTTTCTGCTTCGTTTTACTTCAGCAACTGTTAAAAGCTAAATAATTAACTACATAACGTAGCTGATCTAGAAAATGTTATATTTATTTTTAGAAACGTCACCCAAATAAAATGAGGCAATAATTGAAATTAAAAATACTTTTTTAAAAACAAGCTTTTATTTAAATGCTCTGTAAAGAATAAAATAAACTTTTCTTTTAAAAATTTTTTTTCTTTTTCCTTATAACGAAAATTTAAAAATTTATATATAAAGCTGCCGGGAAAATTTTAAGTACTTTATTTACTTGTTTGAAAATTTTTTAAAAATTTAAAAACAATCAGATCAAGTTATTTATTTTGCTTGTTTATCCACAAAAAAAAATGTTAGACCAAAACAATTTGGACATGGTAAAATTTAAAAAAATATTAAAAATCTTTTTTTTTTTTTGCTTTTACTATAATAAAAATATTAAAATGAAAAACAAAAAAAATTTAAATCCTTGTTAAACCAATATTTTCAATCTTTGTGCGAATTGGGTAAAAATTTTTTCAAAGAAAAGATTTCTGCGTTATCTTTAAAAAAAAAAAGGGTTTTTAAAAAGTTTTATTACAAATTTGAGTAAAAAAATTTTAAAAAAAAAAAAAAGGTTCCCGTGGTTTTTTTTAAAATT
>BMAV01019634.1:0-30679 GCA_019973955.1 Trichonephila inaurata madagascariensis
GGGGCTCGGGTTCACGACTAGAACTTTTTTCGCTGCATTTTCATGCATTGTCATCCACTTCTGAGATGTGGTCCAAATTTCAAGTCTGCAGCTCATCGGGAAGTTAGTTTCAAATCAATTACCACCCGGATAGAGAAGAAAGCGAGTTAATAAAAACATGGTAATTAATAATTATTTTATTTATTTAAATGATTTCTTATTAAAATAACGACTAACTGGTAATTTATTTAGAATAAATATTCTTACTATAATATTGCAAATGCGAAAGTTTGTATGTGTGTATGTATGTTTGTTACTCTTTCACGCAAAAGCAACTGAATGGAATTTAATGAAACTGTACAATAATATAGCTGATACATCAGAGTAACACATAGGCTATAATTTATAAAGATATTCTGTGAAGGGTCCAAAATATAGTGATAATTGTCAAGTAGGTAGGAAAAAATTCTGCCATCTGCTATTGTGGCGTGCGTTGCAAAAAAGGCCCACGACAGCATATATCTCTCTTTTGTGTGTGAAGCAAAACTTTCCCTTTTTGTTTTGTCTAAGCCAGGCGCTCGCTTCTAATTTATTGATTTAATCAGTGTAACCAGTGAATACCAAAGTTTCATTCGAAAAGTGACGGACAGGACATGATATAAAAATATGCATCAACAAGAAAATAATACAATATTATTATAAGAGTTTAAAAAAAAACACTTCTGAGAAAAAACAGAGGAGGGGGACACGAATAGATTGCGAAATACTGAAACAGGAAAATAGCTTATTATGAATCATATTGTTATTAAAAATAAAATAACCTAGAAGGAATAGCTTTCTGTAGGTTTTTAAAATGTATGGTAAGATTTTTCACACATGGAAGTTTATTTTCAAGTAACAGTTAGAAAAATGAAACACACACACACACACACAATTGAAAAATAATATAAACTTTTCAATAAGTAAATTTCGCAACACCATACAAAGGAAAGAATTTTAGGGAATTCTCAACAAGTTCAAAATTACTTTTAACTAAGTTGGCCTGATTACAGTTATGTTGTAACCTTTTATATTTATATATTAAATGTGGGAGAAATTATCGCAAGTTCGACTTGCTTGGTGGTCAGGGTGCGAGGGCCCCGCTTGAGTTTGAGGGCCCTGGTGCATGGCACCGCTTAGCCCATTGGTAGTTATGCCACTGTGTTCACTATACTCCGTTTCACCTTAAGTTGGCAGCGCTGGGAAGGGTACGCGGACCAAATCACAGCCACTACAGGGTTACTCTAGGAGAAGAGTGTGACTATAACAAATAAAATTCTCCATATTTGGCACAAAAAATTACTCTTGAAAAATTTGTTCATTAAAATTGTATGAGTTTTTTTTGATAATAGTATGCTTCCCTTCTTTAATCGAAATATTTAAGAGTTTATGTTTCAATATGTTTAAAAATATTGATTAATTAACTAGCAAAACTTTTCTCGAATAAAATCTCAATAGTTCCCAACATGTTGATTGCATTTTTTTAAATGAAAAAATACGGTTAAATTGTAATTCACATGCTATCATTACATTGATTTTTTTAAGTGACTTATATGCTATTTTCAAAATAAACGGCTCATATATCTTTAGTTTCATAATTCCATTTATTACATCTGTTTATAAAATAAAAATTTCTATATCTTGTTTATAAATAATTAATCATCTGTTTTCCATAATTACTGTTTTAAATCAGTTTGTAATTATTATTCATATTACATGTAAATGCCGTTTATGTACGTTAGCTTAAAATATACAGAAGTACATAATAGAATTTGGGGATTGATTTCAAAAATTTATCAATATTAAAACTTATAATCTTTATAAAATTTATAGTTTATCTGGAAAAAAAAATATCTCGATGCATACTTCAAAAATTATGTTACTAACATTATATGCAAAAGTTTATATATTCAGCTCAATAAGTATTTTTTTTTAAAAAAAAAAAAGATTTATTATAATAATTTAATACAAAAATTATATATTTTGATATTTAGAACTGTTTTTGTTGTAAAAAAAATGTTTAAAATTTAAAAAAACAACAAGAATTAAGATAGCGCACGAGATGTAAAAATATTATCTAAGAACGAAGCTAAATCGCAAAGCGAATGGCGTTGATTTGGCGCGAATATTTCGGAAGAATGTAATCTTGAAAACCGGTTTTTCAGCCAAATATTGTTGTTGTCAGCCAAAAGTCATGTGGTTGTTTTCTACTGTATTCGTTCACAGGGATTAAAGAATAAATGCTTTTAAGATGTGATTAACTTAAAATATATCTTTAAGCCTACAATTTAATATTACATGATACTTTTTAATAATTTTCTGGGCATTTGCATTGATTTAAATTCCAGAACATGTTGGAACTACTTTTTCAAGCGGATTGTTACATTCCCTACCTTTCCCAACGCTGCCAACTTGAGGTGAAACAGAGTATAGTACTTTCTGTTTGAGTTCGTAATGTAACTACTTGTAGAAATCAAATTTAATTCAGTTGAATGAACTTGTTGTGTGTGTGATGACTTTTTAAGAAAAAATAAAAAGTCTTCCAAATTTTGATAGAATTACATTTTTGTTTATGATGGAATTATATTTGTAGTACAAATAAGAATATACGTAAAATAAAATTATTCATTCAGATCTGAACCGAAAACCGTTATTTTTGGCAGAAAGGAAACCGGAACAGAAACGATATATATATATTTTAATAGTTGAACCGAAACAAATAAAATTACGGTTCGAAGCCCTGGCTCTATATGTTTTGAAATCACTTATTCAAGGTATTATTCAAAGATTTAGGGAAAAAATAGTGTACTCTTCCAGATCTACAGTTGATAAGGAATTAGATTTCTTTTAACTGAACAGTATTTCGATATATGTGGAAGTCTAGTTTTTTTTCCAGGAGCTTTTTCTTATTTTTAAGGTAACATTTTTTTCCTCCAGAGTATAATGCGCACTCATGCATTTCGATCTTATTTTGTGTGTTCAAATTGTGCGTTATACGCCGGCTTTTACGGTAATTAATTGCTTCTATAATTGTTACGGTTATTTTATTTCAGACGTATATGTTTAGTTTGTTGGGTTAACTGACAAATAATAATTTTTTAAAAAAAAATTCTTACGTTTTCGTGTAATATTAGTGGTATTTCGAAAATTTACAGTACTTTATACTTACAATGCCATTGTGCTCATAAATAATGAAATAAAATGGAAAGTACAAATACATTTAAAAAGATACCAGAACACACGTGAATATAAAGATATATATATATTTCTCGAAAATTATGCCCATTTCTGGATATTGTAAAATAAACTAGGGACTACTATATATATATATATATATATATATATTCTAAGAATGGAAATGTTGGAAAAAGAAATTTTTCTAAATGATTCCGTTAAATGTTTTCTGCTACTTATTATGTTTTCTTGATTATCTCTAATTGTAGCTGTAATAAAGTGAATAATTAGTGTGTGAAAATTCTTGTAAGATAGTATGCAAAATCTAAATAAGTTTTTGGAAATTATAATTCAATGGCTAATTTTTGTTTTTGCTCGAAAACGTATAATTTTATGTCATATTTTCGTTTTAATTTTCGAATAGTAGCTTTTTATAGGAAGAAACATACTTTAGGAAAGGAGAAAATTTATGTGCTTCGAGTGACACAACAGCGATCAGTAAATATTTCTTAAGATGAATCCGAATTCCATTTTAATGACTCTATCTTCATCAAACTTGCCTGTTATAAAAACAAACTATTCTCTATAACAAACCACTGATGAAGGGATTCAAGTGGTACTCTATTTCAGGACTTATGATTTAAACCCTGAATGAAGATTTATATGTGTGAGCATGTTAGAAGAGAAAACCTCTAAAAAATAATTGTAAACATTGAGAATTATGTGAATAAATGTGTCGATGAAAACTTGAACGAATAATATGGATGTGATGTGAAAGTTAGAACAGTGAGGTGTTTCTTATACAATAGCCACGAATCACTTTATTTATAGTATTTTACTAAAGGTAGAAAATAAAAATTTAAGCATGAGTTTATTTATATAGTTTATAATAGCTAAACTTTTGCAGTAAATTTAATTCAAAAATTTAAAAGGAAATAGAGTATTAGAGGAATTTTTTTAAAAATGTGAATAAATGAGTCTCTCTCTCTTTCACACACACATAAAAAACAAATCACTAATTACAAAAATGAAATTAAGCTAATAATTTAAAATATCACTTGCCTTTACAAATTCAATCTGATATAAAAACGAATTCATTTACCTTTAAAGTGTACATTAATATTACCAATAAATACATATTATAAAAAACAAACATACATTTTCTTTATTTATTATTGACTTCTTTTTTCTTACAAAAGGATAAAACTCGAAACATGTAATTTATTTGCAAAGTATTATTAATCACAGTAAATGGATTATTAAAAGCTTATATAACAATTTTTTATTTGTAATTAAGTTCCTCATTTACTAAGCTCAAATATATATTTCTTCTACAAAATTAAATGAATTAAAAATATTTTGATTTACGTGAATGAAAAAAAAGAACAAATTGTTATTTTTACAGTGAAAATTTCATACGCAAGGGAATTTAACTATTATACTCAAGACACAGAAGAAAAAACTGCCTGAAAAACAATCTCCCAAATGGGGACAAAACTTTTATGTTTCAATGAATCACTAGGGCATAGCAAAATGCTATAACGCCAAACCAGGCAACCCAGAATAATGATGGCGTTACACATCTACCAATGACAAGCAACCTCTTTACCTTTGACCGTGCCGAAGAGGAATGTCCAAGGTGTGAGGAACTCAAAAAGTGCTCTTTATTTAACGTTATGCCCTGCACTGCACTTAGGACATGGAACATAAAAGTTGTCTGAAAAACAATGTTACAAATGGAGATAATTTTCATATTTCAATGAACCACTAGGACATAGAAAATTGTTATAACGCCAAACCAGGCAATTCGGAATAATAAGTATCTTTACCCTTCTACCAAAGAGAAATTCAACTGGCGAGAGCAACTGAAAAACTACTCACACTTAAGCCTTATGCGCTACTCAAAAGTAGTAGGTAACTTACAAAAAATTTGTTCCATCTCTCTCTCTCTATATATATATAACAGTAAGTAACTTTCTTGGTTCTTTAAATGTTTTATTCGTTTGAGTTTTTTGTTTTCAAGAAGGTGTTTAAAATTGTTTTTCCACAACTTTTCATAAACCGATAGAATAATGTACATCACAACTTTGATGGATTATCCAACACATAATTTTAACTTTTCCTTAGACAGAATACTATTTATTTTTTTAATATGTGAATCAATATTTAACTAAGTGAACCTATAAAAGAAACATTCCTCGTATAGACGATGAAAGTAAAACAATATAGCCTCCCAAAATGCAGAAATCTGACGTTTTCTCCTCAGTTATATCACATCCTTATAGATGTAAAAAAAAATATCCTCTTGTAATAGATAAGAAAAGTTGCATCTTTTATTCATAACTATTGCTTGTAATTATTCTTGATATGAAAGGTTTCTGTTTCAGAGGAAATTTGCATTTTTAGGTCTGGATTATGTTGCAATCCTTTTCATAAAAAGAGATTTCACTACTAATGTATTACATTATCAACTAATGATTTGAATTATGTATTTTTCCAAATGAAAAGACATCTCCAGTGAAAAATGTGTCACCAAATGCTCACATTGCTAATATTTCCGTGTTTGAATGTGCTTGGCAGCAGCTTTCACTATTGGCTGTATATTGTGGAATTTGGTGACGTGTTTTAATTTTAGGCGATCTGTTAATTTTATAATACTTATAAGTGCTGAGATTTCTGTCTGAAGAATTACTGTAGTTGGATATCCATGAAAGATATGTAATATGCAACAGTCAAAACTTTTGTGTTGTATACCATTATTTTAATTTTATTAAAGTCAATAAGAAATGATAATTGATAAATGAATGTGAATACTTATCTTTGATGATATACTGAAAACCCTTAAATGTAGTATTTTTCAGTAGATGCCATTAAAATATTGTAATAAAAGTGATTTATTTCATTTATTGTCAAAAGTGTTTACACATTTTTATTGGCTTTAAAAGAAAAAAAATGGAACAAAAGATAATTGATATTTTCCTATACTACTGTTGACTAATTTTGCCAAATAAAGAAACATTGTTGAATGCACAGTTATAGTTATTGTTTTTACTCAAACATTGAAAGTGGCTTTCCACTGTTGGCTGCATATTATGATTTTTATTTGAAAAAATTGATCAAGAGTATAATAAATTAAGTGTGTGTATTTATTACACAAAGATTTCATAGACTTGAAGTCTATTTATAATTAGTAAATTTGAATTTTTTTGTGGAACTTAAAAGTTGATTGGTAAAATAAAATATATTATGTAATTACACATTATTAATATTATTAACTACATTAAAAATGTGCTAATTTGATATCAGGGGTAGTAACGCCAAGCTGTTTATGTTCGCCAAGATGGGCGATAATATTACAATATGGTTAGCTTAATATTTTTATCGTCTGTCAATGTAGTTGCCATGGGGATAACGTATATTAGAAATAACTTTTATTCGTTTTTTCCCGCTATAACCCTTTAATTTCAGATGCTATCTTTAAAAATGTAACCATTTTCAGTTTAATTTTTCTATTTGCCTCTTCTGTTTAATTCTGGGCTACTTTCGAATATGGATATTTCTAAAATGAGTGAGTACTTGAATATTTTTTTTCTTAAAAGAATTAAGTGTTGTGCTTTTTTAATTATCGCTATAAATAGTTTATTTTGTTTTTAAAAAAAGTTTTTTTTTTTATGTTCTTTGTTCAATGATACTCATTGAAGGGAAATTGCAGTGCAAGTTTCATATTCAACTTTACTACTCTGTAATTGATATTCTAAATTAATTTTAACATACATTATGTAATTTTTTTTATTCATAATGAAAAAAATGCAATTATTACTATGTGTAATCATCATATAATTTTAAAGTTATTTATAATTGTTTCTTTTAGCATTTATTTATAACTATTATTACATATTTGTTATTTATTTATAATTAATATTGTTATTTATTTATAATAATTATTATTTGATTATAATTATGGAACTAGTTTGATAACGGGGGTAATTGCGCCAAGTTCTGCTTATCAGGCCAAGCAGCACTTCTTGCTGCTGGATTGAAATCCAATATGGCGTCCTAGCGGTAATTTAATGGTACACAATAATTTAAAAGAATTGTTTTGAAATACATTGAAATGTATTTAAAATAAAGGATATAGGAAGAGATTGATAGTAAACTAGATCACAATAAAAAAATAATGAATAATAATATCTAATAAAAAGTAATATGTAATAATAATAGTATTATAAGCAGCATATAATAATCTGAAAATATTATTTTTGTATGTATATATAATATTCATATATACAATTTTATTAGGTTTAGAAATAGTAAACATATAATATAATTAAATAGTATTATTAAAAGAATAATCATTGAATTGTAAAAAATAAAAAAAAATGCAAAAGAGACTTCGTAATACATAACTATAAATAAACAACATTAAGAATAGTTATAAATAAACAACAGAAATAGTTATAAATAAATAAGATAATTTTTATAAATAAATAAGATAATAATTATAATTAAATAACAATTATAAATAAATAAAAATATTAATTATAAATAACAAAATATTTGTAATAATATTTATAAATAAATGCTAAAAAAAAACAATTATAAATAAAGAATATTATAGGATTATTACCCATAGTAATAATTGCATTTTTTATTATGAATAAAATAATTACATAATATATGTTAAAAGTAATTTAGAATATCAATTACATAGTAGTGAAATTTGCAATATGAAACTTGCATTGTAAGTTCCTTCAGCGAATTTCATCGAACAAAGAGCGAAAAAAACTTTTTTTAAAATGTTTTTATAGCGATAATTAAAAGCAGAACCGGTAAAATCCTAGGAGAGCCCACCCTTTGGCGACAAAACAAAAAAAGCGCCAAGCCAGAGCGGGGATGGCCAAGTGAAACCGACAGTGGCGGAAGTGAATACAGAGAGAAAAGTTGGATCGCTAATGAAAATATTTTAAACAATACAGAAATTAAACATTTAAGATAAAAAAAAAATAAAACAGCCTTACTTTCTTACTGCTTATCTTTTTAAGTGGAGGGTATAGCGTAACGACAGATTTTAAAAAAGTCTTGAAGGTCTCATCCTAAGTGAATGATCGTGTGAGCACTCCCATTTTTATTCTGCGAGGTAATGGTCGAACATACTTTCAACCTGCCTGGTGCAATTTGGAAGAAAGCGTTTTATTATCGACCATGTAACATCATGCCGATCGTTACATTTAGGACATTCATAACTCTAAGTAAGCAATCAATCCTTCCTTCATACACTATTCAATCAATTCTTTCTAACCTTTGGCATTCAATAAAGTAAAAAATTCTAAGATATATTCCTTCCCACACGCAACCATTACAGCCCGGTTCCCCCAAACAAAATGAAATTCGAAATGCCCGCCGACAAAATACGAAATTTCCAGAAATAGTTAGGTTTACCATATCTAGTGTATCAAAGTAGGGTTATCAAGTTGGCATAATTATCGCCAACCCAAAATAATTCGCGCCAAGGGTGTGGGCTCTCCTAGGACTGAACCCACAACACTTATTCTTTTAAGAAATAAATATTCTAGTACTCACTCATTTTAGAAATATCCATATTCGAAAATAGAGAATTAAACAGAAGACGCAAGCAATAGAAAAATTACATTGAAAATGTTTAAATTCTAACAGAAATAAGAAATGTTTATTAATATCGTCTGAAAGTAAAGGGTTACAGCGGGAAAAAACGAATTAAAGTTATTTCTAATATATGTTATCCCCATGGCAACCACATCGACAGTTGTTAAAAATATTACGGTAACCATATTGTAATATTATCGTCCATCTTGGCGAACATAAACAACAGCTTGGCGCTACTACCCCCGATATCAAATTAGCACGATAATTATCTTATTTATTTATAACTATTTCTTTTGTTTATTTACAGCTATTCTTATGTTTATTTATAGTTATGTATTACGAGTTCTCTTATGCATTATTTATTTTTTTTACAATTCAACACGATTATTCTTTTTAATAATTACTATTTAATTTTATTATATGATTATTATTTCTAATAACCATTATAAAATCATACTATATGAATATTATATATAATCACGATAAAATAAAATTATAAGATTATTATATGCTGCTTATATAATACTATTATTAGTTAATGTTACTTTTTATTACGTAATATTATTCATTACTTATTGATTGATCTAGGTTATTCTCAATCTCTTCCTATATTTTTCATTTGAAATACATTTCAATGTATTTCAAAACAATTCTTTTAAATTATTGTGTATCATTAAATTACCGCTAGGCTGCCATATTGGATTTCATTCCAGCAACAAGCAGCACTTGGCGCTATTAGCCCCGTTATCAAATTAGTTCCATAAAAAAAAATTACTTTCTTGGATAAGTTTAATAATCCAAAAAGGTTTTTTTTACCTTAATTGTTAACACATGAATTCCATTAAAATGAGTAATGCCTAAAGTAGAAATTAAATCTATCTTTATTTCAGTTTTGTCTTTCTATACTACTCAATAGAAAAATAATTAAAATTTTATCATATATTAATATAAAAAACTTTTCGCCAAGAAATATTGTATGTAATTAAAGAATTTTACTTAGATTTATTAAATAAATTACTTAAAGAGTTTTAGTCACACTATATAAAGGTGTCTAACTACTTTTCTAAATTTTATCACCAGTAATATCTAAGAAAATGAATAATACTTCTTTGATGGCTTTAACTGTTTGCAAAACTTTGCTTGGAACAATTTTTTTAAATGTGTTCATTAGTGTTAAAAACAGGCTTGAGCAATGATACATTTTGACTTTTTTTTTCATTTATTTCCATTTTAAGTTTTATGTTTAAAGTCAAGAGGAAAATAATTAGCTGAATTTTACTGTGTTTAAATTGGAATTCACTGCGCTTATCCTCGATAGACTTCAGCTTCATTGGATTCGTTTGAAATATCTCATTTCATGTTTCATCAAAGTTTTACAAATCCTGTTTGTGGCATCATTAAATTATGTTTTTAAAAAAATGTGTAAAATTCTCAAAGAAGAAAGATATTGAATGTGGATAAGGGACTTTATAATTCTGAGTAAATCAAATAGTTTTCATCCCTCGTTAGGTAAGAAAACATAAACTGTCCTTATTCAAATTAGAAAATGACATTCAGAAAGAATCAGATTATATAAGGCTCTTAAAAATAGTGACTTTTTACTGAGGCATGACACTAAATTTCTATATTTCAAGGTGCGCAAGCAAAAAAAAAATTATATGTTAAAGTGAATAAAGTCAAATCTGTCTGAAAATTAGAGGGAACTAGTGGTTTTATTTGGTTAGAATCTTGGTGAATAATATTCAAATAAATTTAACAATAAATTCATTATACAATAAATTTGAGTTTTATGAATTTTTTTCAGTAACAGTGCATAAGTTGGGCATGTATTTGAAATGTGATTAGTTATTATTAAATTTACACAAAGCTATAATAATTCACTCTTATGCTTTAAGAAAAAATTGGGCAAATAATTGCGAAATGTATATTAAAATCTCTCTCTCTTTTTGATGCAACATATCCTTTTATTATATATGTATATTTTTTTATGTCTATTAAGAACAGTCTTAATAATTTATCTTACAATCTTTATTATTTACTTAACTTTTAATTTTTCTTAACCTTAAACTTCCAGAATATAGTATCAAATAAATATATATTATTAGAGTTCTTAGGAGAAAAAATGTTTCTGTAAATATTATATAATACTGTGCAATATTGTTCAGAAAGACTTGTGAAACATAAGTTTTTTTTATGTACCTAAGTTTTTCAAACTTTAGACATATTTTGTATTAAGTATTATGTTGCAGAAATTAATCAAAGAATTAATTATTTTCAAATGGGTTTGCTTTTAATTATGACTTATTTGTAGGAGCTTTTATTACACATCTTATGTGTTTTTTCTCATATGTAACCTACAATCAAAATGGTTTTGTTTTTAATTAGGGCAAAATTTTTTTTTCCGTTCTAAATAAATATAATAAAAAAAATAACACTTTGATTGTATCCGTTTTAAATTTGTAAAATAAGAAAAAGCTTTTGTAGACTTTTTGCTAAATTGATATGGGGGGTAGAAAGGCCAAGCTGTTGTTTTTTTTTTTCCCAAGATGGGTGATAATTTTAAACAATATGGTTTCCCGTAATATTTTTATGTCGTAGAGGGTTTTTGCCGGGGGGATAATTATTATTAGAAATAACTTTAATTTTTTTTTTCTGCTGTAACCCTTTATTTTTAGGCGATATTAATAAAAATTTCTTATTTCTTTTAAATTTTAAAACTTTTTGATTTTTTCCCTTTTATTTCGTCTTTTTTTAAATTTCCCTCTAATTTAAAATATGAATATTTCTAAAATAGGGGGAGTATTTTAGAATATATTTATTTTTTAAAAAAGAATAAGTGTTTTGTTTTTTAATTTAAAAAAAAAATTGTTTTTTTTTAATTAAAAAAAAATTTTTTCGTTCTTTTTATTGGTAAATTATTTGAAGGAACTTACAATGCAAGTTTCATTTGCAAGCTTTCACTATATGTAATTGATATTCAAAATTTATTTTTTAACAAAACATTATGTAATTATTTTATTCATAATAAAAAAAAAATGCAATTATTACTAGGGGTAATAATCCTATAAAAATTAGTTATTTATAATTTCTTTTAGCATTTTTTTTATAAATATTATTACATATTTTGTTATTTTTTAAATTTTGATATTTTATTTATTTATAATTGTTATTTATTTATAATTATTATCTTATTTTTTATAACTATTTCTGTTGTTTATTTAAAATTTATTCTTATGTTTATTTAAAAGTTATGTACGGGGAGTTCTCTTATGCATTATTTTTTTTTTTTTACAATTAAATGATTATTTTTTTTTAAAAATTACTATTTAATTATATTATAGGGTTTTACTAATAACCATTATAAAATGGTACTATATGAATATTATACAAAATTTTGATAAAAAAATTTTCAAAATTATTATATGCTTTATAATACAAATTAACTATAAAATTACTTTTTATTAAAAATATTATTATTCATTATTTATTTTTTTGATCTTTTTCCCTATCAACCCTTTTCCCTTTACCTTTTTTTTTAAATACTTTTTCAATGAAATTTCAAAACAATTTTTTTTAAATTATTGTGTCCCCTTTAAAAATTCGCTGGGCCCCTTATATTAGTTTCAATCCAGCAAAAAGAAAGGGGCCGCGGCGTGACCCTAATCACCCCCAAAAGGGGGTTTTAAACCCCAAACTCCCCCGTTATAAAATTTAAAGTTCGAAAAATTTTTTATTCCTTTTTCTCCTGCTGAAACCCCTTTTAATTTCAGGCGGATTTCTTTAAGAATTTAACCATTTTCTTTGTAATTTTTATATTTTTTTCGTCTTCTTTTTAATTTTTGGGTTATTTTCGAATATGGATATTTCTAAAATAGGGGGGAGTACTAGAATTTTATTTTTTAAAAAAGAATAAGTTTTTGTGTTTTTAATTTAAATGGCTATTCGTATATTTTCTTTTAAAAATTTTTTTTTTTTTACATTCTTTGTTTGATGAAATTGGTTGGGAAAGGAATTTTGCGGGGTGCAAGTTTCGTTTCAAAAATTAAATATAGGGTTAACCACTTAAAAATAGTCTTTTTTGGTCTGATGTTTTGGCACCCCAAGGGTGAGCTAAGTTATGAAAATGCTCAGAGGTATTTTTTCAAAAATTAAAGGGGTCAAATGGTCAAAGGAGAGGGTGGGGAATTATCAAAAAATGAGTTCATTGACAGACACTGGAGATGGTAAAATTTTTTAATAAAAAGGGAATATTTCCAAGGCCATCTAGAAGGCCCGGGCCCGACAGAGTTTTGATGGCGTCCGAGGGGGGAAAACTTTTTTTGGCGCTTTTTTATGTGAGGTATATAAAGTTTTTGAATATTTATTTTTTTAAATGCCAAGGCAAAAAATTTCCCGAAATTTATATTGATTATTTTTTAATTCTCCGGGAATATTTTCTGATGAAAGTTATGCTTTAAATCGCTAGAATGATGCATAATTTTTTCCCCGGAAAAAATGGGACAAAATCACTCATGAAAGGCCCCAAACGGGGAATAAAAAAAATCAAAGAAAAACGGGCCAATGTAAAATAATTTCTATCAGAAAAAATAAAAAAAAAAAAACATTTACTTGAAAAAAGAAAATTTGAAAAGTAGGGGCTTTTTAAGGGGCATATTAAAAAAAAAAATAAATTGAATTTAGAAACATTTTTGCGGGTTCCCCTGTGAAATTTTTTAAAAACTCTTAGAATCAATGAATCAAAACAAAAGAAAAATTATAAAAAAATGCAAAAATATATACAAATATAGAAATGACAAACATTTTTTAGACCCCATAGTAATATTATAAAAAGAAAAAATAGAAATTATAGATTATACTTTTAAAAATATTCAATTTAAAAAAAAATTCATTCATTCAATATTCAAAGTATAAAATAATTTCAATCAAAAAAAATAAAAAATAAACATTTATTTGTAAAAATATAAAAAGAAAAAAGTATTTGGGCATATTTTAAAAAAAAATACATGCAAAAATATAAAACAACAGTTTTAGATCCCACAGTAATTATATAGTAAAATAGATTCTGATTTTTTTTAAAAATTTTTTAATATTAAAAAAAATTTTTAAAAAATTTTCCCAATCAATAAAAAAAAAAACATTTACTTTAGAAAAAAAATTAAAAAGAAAAGTATTTGAGGCATATTATTAAAAAAAAGTACATGAAAAAATATATACAAATATAGAAATGACAAACAGTTCTAGATCCCCGGTAATTATAAAATAAAATAGATTCTGGATTATACGTTAAAAATTAAATTAAAATAATTCATTCTTTTAATATTCAAAAATAAAAAATAATTTCAATTCAATAAAATAAAAAGAAAAATGTACCTAAAAAAGAAAATGGGAAAAGTAAAAGTATTTGAGGCATATTATTCCCTTAAAAATGCATATGCCCATGAACAGTTTAGACATCATAATAATTACATAGCAAATATGGGGTGAAAAAAAAATATATATACATTAGTAAATCCCTTACCTAAAAAAATCAAAAAAAAAATTTTTCATGGAATATATCATTAATGAGGCCCAGCGTCTATTTTTAAAAATTTTAGAATAATTTGCATTTGTGATTTTATTATTTAAACAAATTAACTACATTTTTTTTATGCATATGCTTTAAAAATTAATATTATCTATGGAAAAAAATATCTAAAATCAAAAAAAAATTTTAAAATTTAAAAAAAATAGCTTTTTAAAACTTTGAATGTTTAAAATCTTTATGAAAAAAAATTTTAAAAGGAAAAAGGTAAATAAATAAATAATTTTTCTTCAAATAATAGTTATATGAAAAATTTTAAACTTGTTCAAAAAATTTTGTATGAAATAAAAAAAAATTAAAAGGGGGTATACATGTACAATGAATAAATTATGAATGGGTAATTGAATATTTAAAAAAATAAAAAAAGAAAAATAAAAAAAAACCAAACATTAATTTAATTGGCCTTAAATTTCTTTTTTTTTCTTTTATACTTCCCGTTTAAAAATTTCTTCACTCTTGGCTTTTTGGAAATTTTTTAAAGCATATGTTCCCAAATGTAGGAAAAATTTTTTTAAAATATGAAAATGCAGGAATTTTTAAAATTTTTACAAAGGTTAAAATAAGCGAAGGGAAGCTTTTCCACAACTTCTTAATTTCAGATCCCTTCTGGAAATTAGCGAAAAAGCAAGATAATTGGCAATCAATTTTAAAGAAACTTCAATTCAAATGTTTTCGATATTAACAAATTAAAAAATGAAATATTTTTGAAATGACTTTCATAACAATATCTGTGGGCTTTTTTAAACCCTCCTCTTTCCAGGGGTCTCAAATTTTTTTGTCCCTTCAATATTTTCGAGTCTAAATTAAC
The DNA here is from genome assembly GCA_019973955.1 of Trichonephila inaurata madagascariensis. Classification (NCBI taxonomy): domain Eukaryota; kingdom Metazoa; phylum Arthropoda; class Arachnida; order Araneae; family Nephilidae; genus Trichonephila; species Trichonephila inaurata. Next base: position 15,204 of record BMAV01019634.1, read on the forward strand.
CCCTTTATCTAAAAAAAATGAAATCTTGCAATCTGAGCATTGGGAATTTTAAAATTATGCACACAAAAATAAAGCTATAAAACATTAAACGATACTCTTCTATTGAAATATCATCTGGTTTTTTTCCCTAATGTTTAATTTTTGTTTGAAATCTGTAATATCTTTTTAACATGAAATTTTCTCACCTGAATGTTTTGAAATTAAAATTTTTTAATTGAGATAGTGCCATGTTTACCCAAGGTGAAAAGTTAACACACTTTTAATGTATAATTTTTTTCAGCTTGAAAAATTTTCCCAAACACAGTGACATGATAATTTGTTTCCCAGACATTTGTCTGTATTGCCTAAACCCTGGCTTCCTAAATTATCAGTTTGGAACTTTCCCGGTTAAAAACATTTGAAATTCTGCTCCGAAAAAAAATACTTTTTTGGGTTTCTGGGATGGTATTTACCATATCCCTCAAAGCAAAAATGTTTCCTCACTTAAAAAAACCTTTCCTTTTTATTTTTTTTTAAAATTTTAAAAACAGCCCAAAGCCATTTTAACAAATTTTAAAAAAAAGTGAATCTATCTTATCCATTAAATAAAAAAAGGAACACTAAATTTTCAATTTAAGATTTTGTTTTTTAAGGTTGGTTTTTTAATATTCATTATTTGCCAGAAATCTAAAATATGTTTGATGAATATTGCGGTGCCCCTAAACTTTTTTTGGGTAGCCAAATTTTATTTTTTAATATATTAAGTGCAGTCACTTTTGTTTTTCTTAAAAAATTTTTTTAAAAACAAATTTTTAACGTTTTCAAAATTTTTTGGGTTTTTAAATTTTTTAAACATAATTTAGGAGCTAATTTAACAATAATGTTCATTTTTGGTTTTAAAAATTTTTTTAAAAAATTTGATAAAAAAAGATGTTTTTTCCGTTTGAAAAATTCCCAAAAGGATCGGGATACTTTAAAAAAGGTATCAGCATTTTTTGATTTAATCAATTTTTTAAAAATATTTTTTTTGATAAGATGTAAATTTTTTTTTGCATTATTGGCTGGATTCGGGAATAACACTTTTTTGGTACCATTACAAAATTTAAAAAAAACAATTTCTATTTACTCTGTTTTTAAACCCCTTTTAAATGCAAACAACTAAAAAACCTACCTTTTCCATTGGTGCCCAAAATTTCAAAAAGTCATTAAAATGAAAAAGTCTTCAGCATTCATGTTCTTTACTTAAATTCAATGATACTATTTCTTTTTTTTTACTCATTAAAAAAAAGAGTATGAAAACTTAAAATAATTTGGGTTGGGCTTTCCTTCTCCTTTCTCGTAAATGCAATTTTTTTATTAAAATTTATATGTTAAAAAACTGATTTGATGAAAATTTCATAAAATTTGAAAAATATTACCTGTTTCTCATGGTCTTTCAGTTTTTTCCCCTTTACCTGAAAGAAAATTTTTTTCATTGAGGTTGACAAACCTGGGTAAAAACCCAGATGCAACTTTTGAAAGTTCTCACACTTGGAGGAATTATCCCCCCCTTATCTCTTACATTAAAACATGTGGTAGATTTAATGTACATGCAGAAAAAAAAAACCTTTTAAATTACTGCTATACTTCCCTTTTATGTTTATTAAAAATTTAATAATTTCATTTGCTCTAAAAAAAAGAACCTCCGGAAATTTTCAGCATTACATTTTTTCAATATATTTTTCCCATGATTGAAATACCTTAACTTGATGAGGAAAAATTTTAATGTGAAGATTTCTTAAAAGACATTTACTGTATTGGGAATATTTAACAATTTGAAAATTTTCCTAGGAGGATTATTAAAATTTTTTTCTAACAGAAGGTATATTTAATTCAGGTTATTATTAAATATAACTAAAAGAGAGATCTGTATTTATTTTCAGAGTTTTTTTAAAAATAAAAAGGACAATTTTACAATTCAAAAAAAAATGTTTAAAATTTTTACTTTCATGTTTTGAACATTTTTTTTTAGAAAAGAAATCAAAATATGGGTTTTCCCGCTTAGCGTTTTCTTTTAAGAAATTCAAAACTGGTAATTTGTCTTTCTTAATAAAATTAGTAAACAGTTGTTTGTCTAATTGTTTCTTTTTTCCTTTTGTTGAATTGCCCAAAAGCGTTTTTTTAAATTTTTTTTCATTAAAGTAAGATGGACAACCAGGGAAAATCAAGGAATCATTCTCTGAAATTTTGGATACACTCTAGGTATATCTATAACGGGGTACCAGTCTTGTCTGTAATTTTTATCCTTTTCTACAATGAAGATTCGGGGGAAATGTTTAATCACACTACACTATCGTTAAGTATTTTTAAAACCCTGGGAATTTTTTCTTTTCCAAGTTTTAACAACTTTTTATTTTTTTGGGGAAATGAAACCCCAAAACGTCACGAACTTGGTTTATTAGAGGAAAAATTTTGGTTCACAACAGTAGCGGGGCATTATTAAAAATGTTTTTACAGCTTTAGGTTAAAGTTATTAATAATATTTTTCAGTTAATTAAGTTTTGGGAAGAATAAACAAAACACTAATTTTACATTTAAGCACTAATTTCTGTTATAAAAAAAAATATCTTTTTACAAATAACCCAAGTATGTTGGCATATATCGTCGTTTTTTATATAAATTTTCTCAAGACTCAAAAAAGAAAAAATTCAATGAAAAAAGAATAATAAATATCATACCTTTTTTTTTTTTGCTTAATAAAGAAATCCTGATTAACCCTTTTTTGCAAAAATTTCCAGTCAATTTATCTTGGTAATGAATAAAATTCCCTTGGGAAAACCCTACCCAATTTTGCCCAGCATTCAAATGGAAGTGGGAATTGTCTTTCTCCCCAAATTTAAAATTTCCCTAAACGACCCCGTGACATTTTTCCCAGGTCAGTCAGTGTCGGGGCGTACTATCTTCTAGATAGCTTTGATATTTCCCGTCTTTTTGAAATCTTTTTTTAGTTCTTTGTCCTCTTTTTTGAGTTTTTTGAAAATCCCCAAATCCAAAATGAACTGGATATTTGGGCAACTTCAATTCAAAGTCTTTAGCGCCCTTTTGTTGTCACCACTTATGGGGGAAGAAACCAATTTTAAAAATTGAGATAAAACCCCTATTTTGTCACCATTGGTGTGAGTTTTGCATTTCTCCACAGGTTTTTTGGCAAAGACATATCAGAGGATTCTGATCTGTGAAAAAATTATAAAATCTCCTTTTTTTGAGCATTTTGGCGAAAATGTTTGAAAGTATACTTCCCTGGCATTCTCTTTTGTTTTTGTAAAATTTTTTCTGCTGATTTTTTATGGAATTTCTAGGTTTCCTAGTCTTTTTTAGCGAACACAAAAACTCGACTTTGTCCCCCCACATCAATCAAAGGTTTAAATTTTTTGCTGGGGGAATGGGATTTTTAAAGAAGAGTCCATCAGTTACAGTTTTTTTTAGCATCAATAAATGCCTGACTAGCCTCCCCCAGTCCATTGAATTGAGCCATGAAAATTTTTTTACATAAATTTTTTTTTACACTTTTTAAAATTTTTTTAATTCTTTAAAAAAAATTTATTTGATTTACCCTAAAAAAAGGGCAGTTTTTTGGGAACCCAAAACATCAAAAAAAAATTAAATACCCCAAGGAAATGTCTTAATTGTGTGGGGTAGTGGGTTGAAGAAGTTTAAAAAAACAATTGACATCATCCAAAAAAGGTTGTTTCCCTGATTCAACATTTTAAAACATAGGATATTTTTTAAAAATTTAAAACCAAAAAATGTTTTTGGGGGTTTTTTAAAGGGGTATATTGTTTTGAAGAGTGTGAATGGGAAAATTTGTGGATGTTGTAAATGTTTTTTGGGGGTAAAAAGAAGATGCAACCAGAATGTCATCTAAAAAACCCAACCACAAATGGAACATTTCATCTGTAAATTTCTTTTGAAAATGTAGAAATTGGCATTTAAAAGGCCAAATTTCATCAATCCTTTCAAATAAAAAGGTTGAGATAAAAGTTATTTTTTGAAACACCCTTCCGGGGGTTAGTAAAATTTTGGGTGAAAAACTTATTGAGATCAGGGAGAATATTTTTTGTACCAAAAAGGTTTGGGAAAGTGAAGTCTTAAATATTGGGAATGTTATAATTGCCTTTAATAGTTAAACATTGAGTGCTCAGTCATGCAGACTAAATTTAAACCACTCTGTGCTTTCATTTTTTTGGAAACCCCGTGTAAAGGTTTGGGGGTAATTTCTTTTTGGAAGGACATATGACCTATATCGGGTGTGAACCTTTATAGATCTATGTGCCATTTTTTTTTAAAAAAATGTTTAGTGAGGTATAGGCGTGTCATCAAATAATTTTGACTTTTTGATTTTTGGAAAAATAATAAAATAAATACTAACAACTCCCCAACTCTATGTATCTGAAAAAAATTTCCCTTTACTGTATAATTTTAAAATGTTTTTAAAAAATTTTTTAATTCAAATTATAAAAATAACATTAGTGTAGCCTCGGCGTTTTCAGATTAGATGATAAATATCATAAATAGAGTTGAATTTTACTTTTTAGCACACAATTCATTTCCCAATTGGGAAACATCTTAAACGGTTTTTTCAGTGAGGGCTTTTCAAACATTCATCTCGTCATGACCCTTTCAGACAGGCCCAAAAAAAAATATGGTTAAAATACCACAAAACCCCGCTTCTTTGGACATTTAAAATTGTCTGGGAAACCGTTTTACAGGCGATGTTCTATGTGAAACTTTACAGAACGTTTTTTAAAAACCTTGGCTTTGTATTTTTCCCCCTCATCCATGTTTCTCGATCCCCAAGTTTGGAAAAATTTTGTTACACAAACTATTTTTTTCACTTTTTTGTCTTTTGCTGAACTAGCCCTGTTAAATAACGATTAGAAATCGTAAATATAAAACCAAATAAACTTTAAAAAAAACAATAGTGTCAATGAAATTTATTATACTTGTGAAAAAATTTGCAATGTTAGCAATTGCAGTCCACGGCGTAAAAAAGGGGAGAAAAATAACAAGCGAGTGTGCTTTTTTGCCCCACCCTGACCAATCACTCGTGTTTGATTGCATTACTTAAATTTGAACTAAAAAAGCAAACCTTTTTGTCGGTTTGGGATGCCCAAAATATTTTTGCATGCCAGCGTTCCCATCCCTGACCTAGATCAATCAAATCCTGAAAAAATTCCCTGTTTGCAATCCCGGGGGTTTGGGTAAGTGGCGAGCTTTGCTGTTGCAGGTTGACCCCGTTGTTTCAATATAATGGACTACTCAATGTCTAATTTCTTGATCTTTGGGCGGAGGGGGCTGTGATGTCAGGAAATTTTCCCTTTAAAAACTCATTTATAAACACTATCCTCGGCACAGTTTTTTATGGAATGGGAAATTTTTCTTTCCTAAAATACAATGAGAAATTTTAAAATTTATCTCAAAAAGTCTAGCAATGCTTTTATTATGTCTGTGGTACTAAACAGAAGTTATATGAAAAAACAGTGCCCATACTTTTGGGGGTGAAACATTTCCCACTAAAAAATATCCTTTTGAAAATGATCTTTAAGCCTAAATCTAAAGAAATTGTTTTTGGTTGTCTGCCCTGTATGGGTGATGTATTGACGAAAAATGTTTCATTTGGAAATTATTTTGACTTTTTTTGGTTTTTTAAAAAGGAAATTTTAGATATATAATCTGGGATCAATTTAAAAATAGGGTTGGGAAAAGCCCTTAAATTAAAAAATCGTCAAGAATTAAATTGAAAGGGGATAATTTAAACCATTATACCCCAATTGGGGCTGGTTTTTGAGAATTTACATGGAAGGGAACATTTTTTGGGGTGCTGAGCCAGATTTGTAAAAATTTTCCAACACTGCTCATTTTTTTTTTTATAATTGTGAACAATTCCCTTTATTAAATGGGTGATCTTTATGGCGACTTTGCTTCCGAAAATTTTCATCCCAAAGGAAAATTTAATTTTTTTTAAAATTTTTTCAAATAAACAAATTTTCACCCTTAATTTCTTTTCCCAAATCCATTATGATTGGCCCCTTTTTGCGCCTTTTCTTCAGTGTCAATAGGCTTCAGCGCAAAGGTAGATTTCATTCACATCGGTGAAAGCATTTGGGAAAAAATTGACATAAAATTCATCTGGAATGCTATTGGATTCTGCATGTTTTCCTCATAACATGCAATAATTAACTGGAAATTTATCTCTGACCTTCTCTCTGATGGTAATTTTTTGATCTCTTGGTGCAATGATTCCCCCTCTTTGTTTAATAACTCCATGCTGCTTTTTTTTGGGATACGGGTCGATTCCCGATTACATCAAAATAGTAGGAAAAGCTTTTTGGGGGGGTAGATGTGCAATGCTGTAATAAAAATTTTGGGTTTTCCCGTCTGTTATTGCTTTTTAAAAAGCCAAGTTGAAAAATTTTCTTGGGCCCCTTGGGAAAACCGAAAAACACAATCATTTAAGTTACATGCTGGAATCTTTAAAAGTGCTCATGTCATTCATCTTGAAAATTTCATATGGTTTCTAGAAAATTGGGTTTTGATTTACAAAAAAAATTTTTAGTTGGAAATTTTTAAAATAAAGCTTTTTTTTTAAAGCCATAATAATTCATTTAAACGGACTACCATTGAAGGATGTTGTTGGTTCAGGTTTATTAAAAAGGGATTCAGATAAAAATTAATTGGACTACTGGCTGACTACTGTTATGGGATCCCAAATCAACAACAAAAGTTGCCAGAAACTTACCCTTTCCGTAGCATGAAGAGGGGGGGAATCGATTTTTTATTTTAATTCATAAAATATAATTTTTTTTGGTTTGGGAATTTTTGTAAAACTAGTTTAAAAAATATGCTTTTTAAAAATTTTGTTTAAAAAAATTTAAATCATATAAAAAAACATTCAGATTTTTTTTTGTCCCGTATCAAATATCTGTTCTTTTTTTTTAAATTTCCCGAATTTATGGAAGCATTTATGATGGGAATAAAATCAATGCAACCTCTCCCTTTTTTTAAAAATCATTTTGATTGTGAGAATTGAAATTTCGGTCCAAAAGGGACATTAAAATTCCTTTATTTTGTCTTTGTGACTTCACTCACGAAAATACTCTTTCCTGGATTACCTACTTTATGGTGGGGTTTTAAAATTTTCCCCAAATGTAGCTAAATCTCTTAAAAAAGGATTTTAACCTTTTCGTTTTTTTTATTAAAAAATGTGACACCCAAAATAATGCTGTATCATTTAAAAGCTCAGATTCCCAAAGGGGAAAAAAATCTATTAACTCTATTCCATTGATTCTCCAAAAAAATCCCAAATTAAAAAAATTTTTGGAATTCAAAGGGAAAAAAAAAATGGGCGATTTAAATTAAAAATTCTAGGGTAAAATTTTTTTCTTTTTAAAATTATAAATTTTAAGGGGTTTGGTTTTAAAAAAAAGTTTTCTCACATGAAGTCTTTTAAAAAAAATTTTGAGATATTTGATAGATTTCTGATTAGATTCTGAAGAAATTATTTTACTTTTCCCCTTTTTATTTATTCAAAAGACATATCCAAAATCAATTTCCTCCCAAATTTTGAGGGAAATGTTTTAAAATTTTCAACTTCTAGATTTACACTTTTAAAGGGGAATTCTTCTTCTTAGAAGAGTAAAAGAAATCTTCATGTTAAAAGATATTGCAAAAGAAAGGAAAAAAATATATTCACTAAAAAATTTAAATTTAGTTGGAATTCATTCTTTTTATTGATAATCCCAAAATTTCCCTTATTTGTTTTTTTTCTGATATCTGTTGTAATATAGACTTTAAACTTTTACGAAAATTTAAAAGATTTCTGTTTTCATCTTTTGATTTTTTTGTTAAAAACTTCATTTTAAACAAAATAACGGGTTTTTTTGCCATTTGTGGCCGTAAAAAATTCTAAAATAGGAAAATAGCCGAGGCCCAAAATTTTCTGTTTTTTTGCTCTTTTTTCCTCGTCATGGATTCTAAAACCAACTTGGAAGGGGTAAAAAGGGATAATAAAAAAAAAGTCCGCCTCCCCGGGAAATCTTAAATTTTGGGGGCCCCCTAGGGAAACCCGGGATTTGCATGACACCCGAGACATAAAATGTTTTGTTTGTAGGGGTGGAGGAGAAAGAAACTTATAGATAGGCAAAAGGCCCCGTCCAAGGGTGTTCAGAATTTTATCTCATAGCCCAAATTGGGTTCCCCTTTTTCGAAAAATGACACCACCCTCCCCTTTCGGTCCCCCTTAAATATGGGCTGCATGGCTGGTGTTTTCTATCTTTTTACATTAGAAAGAAATCTTTTCCCTTTTCAGAAAAAACACACAAAAAAGCATGAAAATACATATTTGTTTTTTGGGGGCAGTTGTATTTGTGTTAACCCGAAAATCTTTTTTACTTTAAAAATATTTCCCCTATAATTTTAAAATTTTGCACATGTGGGATAAGGGTCATGTATACTATCTTAAAAATGTACTGTAGGGGAAATTTTAGAATTTTGGGATTAAAAAAAATTTATCAATTTCAAAATTAAATTTTTTTAAATTTATAAACTTTTGGTTTTCCTGAAAAAAAAACTTGAAACACATTTTTTAAAATTTAATCCCTTATGGAAACCTTAAGTTTTGCCCTTTTTTAAATTTAAAAAATTTTTTTTGACAATGAATGTAAAAAAGTGAAATAGATATATTGAATAAAATAAAAACATAAATTAAAATAAAAGTATAATTTTTAAATAAATTTTTTTTAAAATTGTTTTATTTATTTTTTAAAAAAACCATTTTAAGTTGGATTTTTTAAGGGAATTTAATTTTTTTCAGTTTCATTGTAACACAGTCCCAAATTTTTTTTATATACCCGTTTCCTTTATTTTTCCCTTTTTATATTATTAAAATTTTTAAATTTTTAAGAAGCACTGCCTTTTCTTTTTTTACCCGGGGGGGAATCCTATTGCTCTTTTTTTTTTTCAAAAAATGAACTTTTAGGTTGAACTTTGGGCTTTTTTTTAATCATTAGAAGGAAACCTTTTTTTAAACAAACCCGATTAATACATTCTTGGTGGTTTTCTTCTTCAAGTTGATCATAAAAAATTAAATATTTCCCCGGACTCCACTTTTGATTTTTCAATTAATGGGGTAAACAGTATAGTCGGTAAAATTCCTTTTTTTTCCATGTTAACAATGCAAAAAAAAAACGAAGAAAATAGCATCCGAGATCAGAGTTGTAATTTTGAACAGAAGCAAAGTGCCCGAGCAAATAGTTTATAATGGGCATAGAAGCTTGCAAAAATGGCCTTAAAAGTTCCCCCCACAACAGGTTTTTCTTCAAATTTGAATTTTTTTTCATTTTTTTTGTCATGGGTAAAAGATTTAATTTGTCCTTTGATTAAAAAACTTTTTTTTTTACATGTGATTATAACTTGGAAATTGTCTTTAAAATTACAATGTTTGATACTTTTTTCAAATTGCTATGCATTTGCTTTTTTTTTTAAATTTCAAAAAAAGATAGAACTATTTTTTTAAGCAAGTTGTTTAAATTTTTTGTCTAACTGAATCCCGTCAAGTTTTTGGGAAAATGAAAATGTAGCTTAGAAAAAAGGAGTTGATTGTCTTTTTTGGGAAAGGGGTTTTGGGCAAAAAAAATAATCCTGTGAACGGAAAAATTTGATTCTATCAAAATGTAAAAATATACTAAAATATGTCTTAAAAAAATTGTTCCCAATTTAAAATTTTTTAGTAAGTATTTTCATTTTAAAAATTTAAAAAGCTAATGAATGGTTTTAGTACAACAAAAAAATGTGAAAAGAGGTATTGTTTCTCTGAATTGTATGAAAATTGAAACTAATGTAGTTAGGTTAAACCATATATTCTAGTTGCCCCTTTTTTTTTTTAATAATTTCAATAATTTATAAATTTAAAGGCTAATTTTTTTTTTTTCAGAAGAATAGGAGGGAAATTTTGACAAATGTAAATTAGAATCAAATCAACAACAATGGAAAAAAAATTTTGAAGGGGAAAATATCCCAAAGGGCATTATGAGAAAAAAATTATAAAATTTTTTTAGAGGAAAAAAAGATAAACTATATACATAAACATGCAGTGTTTTTTTTGAAAATTTTTTTATGTTTTTAGGAAGAGGTTTTAAAAATGGAATTAAAAAAATTCTTAGGGGAAATTTAAAAATTTTTTTGATTTTTAAAACTTTTCACTTTATATAAGACAGTACATCCTTTTGCTATGGAAAGAAATTTTTTTAAAAAAATTCACCCATAAAAAATTAAAATATTTTCATTTCCCGTGATACTGATTTCCAAACAGTTTTTTAAATTCTCTCTTGAAAAAACAGTTAAAAATCATATGAATTTTTTTGGGGAAAGTGTTTTGAATATTAAAAATTTTATATTCAGCTGAATTTTTTTTTTGTGCATTAATTTTAAAAACAATTTGATTTCCCGATTTCAGTATTGCATTCAAAAGAGATATTTCTTCTCATAAAAAATTATATAATTTTTAAACCTCTGTTCTCAAAAGTGATGCATTTATTTTTTATGTTACTTAAAAAAAAAATAAAGGTTTTATTTATCTCACCTGAGAAAATCCCAATTTTTTTAAACAAACAAAATGGCTCATCCGAAATGATGTTTTAAAAAAATCCGAGGGAATCTCCCAAGAAAAACCCGAAGTTTGTCAAATATGCAACAAGGACTTCAATCTCAATGGACATTCCCCTGCTCACATTTACTTATTCATTTGAAAAGCCTCATGTTTTGCGAAATATGTAATCCCGGGTTTCTCTGCAAATGGTTCCAAAAGGGAAAAATTTAAAATGTTCATACCATGGAAAAGCCTCATGCTTTTTAAAAAATGTAATAAGGGCTTTCTCCGGGGGTCATTTAAAAAAAACATTTACTTATTCATACCAGGGAAAAATATGCTTGTGAAATATGTAATTAAAACTTTCTCACAAAGTGGTAATTTTTAAAAAACATTTTTCTTATTCATACCAATGAAAAGCCTCATGTTTGTGAAATAAAAAATAAGGGTTTCTCGGGAAATGGTAATTTAAAATCATTTACTTATTCATACCAAGGAAAAGCCTATGTTTTGTGAAATATGCAACAATGCTTTTTCTTCTAGCCATCATTTAAAAAAAATTTTTTGTATTCATACCAAAGGGAAAAAACCTTTGCCCTTTCAAAATATGTAAAAAACTTTCTCTCAAAAGGAATTTAAATTTACATTTAAAATTTTTCATACCAAGGAAAAAACCTCATGTTTTTGAAATATTAAAAAGGGGTTTTCTCCAAATGGTAATTTAAAAAAGTCATTTACTTATTCATACCAAAGGAAATGCCTCATGTTTGTGAAATGTGCAACAAGGGGTTTTTTTCGCTTTACATTTGAAAAAAACATTTCCCTTTTTCATCCCAAGGAAAAGTCCCGAAAAGTCTCATTTTTGTGAAATGTGCAACAAGGGTTTTTTTCTTAAAAATGGATTTGCCCAACATTTAAATATTCATCCCAAAGGGAAAAAAATTCATGTTTTTGTTTGCAAAAAAAGGCTTTTTTCCAAGTGTTTTTTTAATAAAACATTTAAATATTCAAACCAATGAAAACCTATTTTGTGAAATGTGCAACAAGGGGTTTTTTCTGAAAGTGGTTCCTTAAAAAACATTTGCAAAATTCATACCAAAGGGAAAAAACCCCATGTTTGTTAAAATCAACAAGGCTTTTTTCACAAGTGTTTATTTAATAAAAAAATTTCATTATTCATTCCTGAAAAAAACCCCCATGTTTTATTGGGGAAAAATGTAAAAAAAGGGCCCCCCGGCGTCATTCTTTTAAAAAAATTTCATTTACTTTTTTTCCCAAAGAAAAGCCTCATGTTTTTTGAAAAATAAAGGGGTTTCCCCTCAACGTCCCTTCTTTAAAAAAATTTCATTTACTTATTTATTCCTTTAAAAACCTTATTGTTTGTGAAATATGCAACCAAAGGGTTTTTTTCAAAGTGATCATTTAAAAAAAACATTTTTTAAATTTATACAAAGGGAAAAAAACCTTATGTTTGTGAAATATGCAACAAGGCTTTTTTAGGGAAAACCCTCATTTAAAAGTCATTTCATTATTCATACAAAGGAAAAGCCTCATGTTTGTTAAATATTCAACAAGGTTTTCTGAAAGGGGGTTTTCCCAAAAAGCATTTTATTTTTCATACAAAGGAAAAGCCCATGTTTTTTGGAATATACAACAAAGGGGTTTTTTTCTCAAAAGGGGGAAAAAAAACATTTTCTTACTCATACAAAGGAAAAACCTCCCGGTTTTTTGAAAATTTTAAAAAAATTTCTCTCAGATTGGAAAATGTACATTTAGAAAATATATATAAATTTAAGGAAAAAGGGGTCAAATTTTTTTTTAAAAATTTTTCATGTCTTGTGGTAAATATCCACAATTCACTTTGTTTGAAATTGGTTTTAAAGAAAAACTTATCCATATCAGGAAAATATTTTTTAATATTGCATATTCTGAAAGGTCCTCACAAATTTGTTTTTTTAAAAAAACTTTTTCATATTCATACCCAAAAATGTTAAGATTTATATTTTTATCAGTTTTTTTTTTCAAAATTAGTTTTGGGGGGTTTTTCACCCAAGGGAAAAATTTTTAAATATATATTTTATAATTTTTTAAAACTTTTTGGATGCTGCACATTTATGCCTTCCAATTTGGGAAACTTTTTTATTTATTATAAAACCCCAAAATTAAAATTTTTTTTTTTTTTCTAGGAATTTAAACCATAATTTTTGAATCGAAACAATAACTCTTACTTTTCTATTTTGCTGATCAAACCCCCTTTTTTCACTCATTTTTTTTTAAACTGAATTTAAAATTTAAAAAAAATTAAAAAGCGTCTTGTAGTCTATTATTCAAAGTTTAAAATTGTTTTGTTGGGTTTTTTTTAATATATTTATCCATCAAAAAAAATAATTTTCACAAAAAAAAAAAATTTTAACAACCTTAAAAACTTATGAATTTTCTAAGATTTCAAGTATTAGAAAAATTTGATAAAAAAATCAAAATATAATTTTAACCAAAAAAAATAATCCCGGGGCGGGAAGCCTGGAAAAAATTTAAAAATTCGGACTATCTTCAAACTTTTTTTTTGCCGAAAAAGGTAATTTTCCCTATATCATTTTTTTACCTTTTAAAATTTTAAAAAGGAAAAAACCTTATGTCTGTGAAATATGCTACAAGGCTTTCTCCGAAAAATAGTTCATTAAAAAAAAACATTTGTTTTTATGCCAAAAAGGGGGGCCTCATGTTTGTAAATATTTTAAAAAAATTTTATTAAATTGGGTTTTTTAAATGTATTTTATAAATCAAGGAAAAAATAATGTTTCTTAAAGATATATTCTTAAGTATGCTGCTTGCCCTTTTTTAAAAGGATTTATAAAAAATTTGGGATTTTTGAATTATACCCTTCAAGGGAAAAATTCCAAAATGTTTTGAAATTCCCCAACATCGCTTTCTATCAAAATTGTGTAATAAAAGAAAATTTTTTTTTCCCAAAGAAAAAAAAAGTTTTTTGTATTTTAATTTCTGAACACGCTTTCCCTTTTAAATTTTTTTGGGAAAAAATATTTTTTCAATCTTCCCTTTAAAAATTTGAAGCTTTATATTTATATAAATTCAACAGTTTATTTTCAAAATTCAACTGTAATTATTTTCTTCTAATAAATCTTAAAGCTTTATAATTGTTAAAAATTTCATTAAATTTTCGCACAAAGACTTCACTTGAAAATTAATTTTTACATTTGCAAATAATACACTGAATTAGGGATACCTACCTAGTAACGAGTTGGGCTTCCTCTGGCCTTGATAACGGCTGCCACGACGAGGCACAGATTCAAGTTTCGGAAACGTTCCACGTAATGACTTGCCAAATATTGGCTAAAGCTGTCCATAATTCAGTAGGATTCGATGGTGCTGTGTGATAGCCTTTCACGCCTTGTTCCAAAACATTCTCAAGATGCTCAATAGAATTTAAGTCTGGGCTTCTAGGTGGCCAATTTTTGACAGAAAAGTCACAGGAAAGCTCAGCCAGTAGCCAACCAGGACTTGCAAGAAGTACAGTTGTCTTGCTGTAAAACTCCATTACCGTGCGGATAACAGAACAGCATAAACGGGTGGAGGTGATCACCCAGCAACTCGAATTGCATTGAGGGAGGTTGGTACTCACACAACAATGCCAGAAAGCACCCAGACCATGATTCAGCCACCATGCCTTGTACAGTTCGAACCTATTATGCAGGATCCATGGCTTCATGAGCCTGAAGCCATATTCGCAGCCTCCCGTCGGCGTTAAGTAGTCGAAATCGAGACTCATCACTCCATGCTACTCGTTCAGAAGAGGAAAAAGGGCAAATTGATTTTCTCTTGAAATTCATAAATATAAATTTTAAAACTACGTTAAAATGTTTAAATTATTTAATTCATTTAAAATACATTCAAATTCTTCCTGCTAAATATCTTGATCTGCTTTGTCTTTTTACAAATTTCAGAATTGTATTGAAGCATTTGTAGCGATGGAATGAAATCAACACGCAAGTCCCTCATTCTTCCAAAAGTGATTTTGTTTCTGAGAATGACTCAGAAACAGTTCGAGGCACATTCGATTCCTTAATTTTGTCTTTTTGACGTTACTCTGGAAAATGGCCTTTCTACAGTGGCATTATTTATTGGTAGGTTGTAAGGCCTTTAATTTAAAGCAAATATAGCTAAATCTCTAAAAAATGGATTCAAAAATGCATTCAGTAATTTGCAATGATCACTTTGAAAGAGCAAATTAATCCACTCAAATTCTGCTAAAATTGGCTGCTGTAATTCAAAATATTTAATTCTATCCTTGTATTAATTTAAGTAAAGGGATAGTAAGAGAAGTAGTTGATTGGAAGAGAGGAATTCAGGCATTGGCGCAACGCAAAATATTAGAGCCCTTGCAAAGAGAGTTTTAGAACCCCAAGCCCTAATATGTGCTTGGTGTCAATCAGGCTTTGATCTCCTTAGAATACCTGGGCCACCCGCAATGCAGTAGTCCGGACCACTGAATCTAGGCAAAAACCTTTCAAAAGGGATTTAATCAGATTTTGATCACATAATCTCTCTAGATGACGAGTGCTTACTTTTGACATTGTAGGCAATTTTTTTATAAGTTCAGTGATGCAATGTAAGTTAATTACAAAAATAGATTTTTATTCTTTAATTCAATGCAGTACCGTTGATGATAATGATACAATATACTTAGTTCTGTAAGAATTTGTCCTTTCACAATTACTTTTCCAGTTCAATATTTATGTAGAAATTCTCTCCAAGCCTATTTTTAAGAATATTACGTGTGTCATTTCCTGCTTCTATCGGGATTAGAAAAGAATCCCATCCTTTCTATTTTCTACCCGCATAGATAGGCTCTGAT
>BMAV01019635.1:0-31270 GCA_019973955.1 Trichonephila inaurata madagascariensis
ACAAGGACGTTTGAGCCTCGTTGAGCAGATTCAACTGTGGTTGATAAAAGCAAAGTAAATAAGAAAGAACCTCACATTAAAGAATTATCCATGAAAAGTTAGAAAAACTAAAACTTTAGAAAACACTTAATATACCAGCTGATTCTAATTTATATTACATGATTTTTTTTTCTTCTGTTATAATAATGAGTTTAAAGCACAGCTTTTCTGTCACCCATACAACTAAATACTAGCAATGAATTTATATGTGTCTAAATATAATCTAAAACAAAAATATGAAAACTTAGTGGGCAGCCATTGAAAGAAATTCAGGTATTTATTTTTACAGTAAGTTCTTCAGGATCAGTGTTAAGTAAAGAGAAATAAATGTAAGCTTGGTGTGTTAAGTATTCCAAATTTTTGTTTGATTAAATGGAAAACACACAACAATTCAATATTTAATATTTGTAAGTTGTATTGAAAAACATAATTTAAAATCTTCACTTGATTAAAAAACGTACTTTATATATTTTGATTATTTCACTTTGTATATTTGTAAGTCACAGATAAAAAATAAAGTTACAAATATCAATTATGAAACATAAATTACATGGTACTAAAACAAAGTACAAATTCTTTCATTTCTAAGTTCGTTTCTTATATTCGTTTCCTAATATTAATTAAAAGATTTAAATTCATAATTGACAAAATTTTAGACCTTTCGAAGTTAATCCGTTTCATTTATTTCTAAATTATAGATAAAAAAATGTCAATTTTTTAATGCTTTTTTTCAAACATACATATCTTTTTAAACATAATAGCATCATTTCGCAAACAAACTTTCCTAAAAATTAATGTAACAAAACTCTATTTAAATAAATGAGTAATTTACCTCTAAAGTTGGCTTTTTGTATGGCAGGAATCATTAGACATTTCAGCCAACTCTCACTAACTATAAATATAAAGCTTAAAATAACTGCCTTTTATTTGAATAGCAAATTTTTTTGAATAGCAAATTTTATTTACGTCTTTAGCATTTCATGAGTGATTACGGAGTTATTAACCAAACATGATCGTGTATGATAAATTCGAAAACACGGCAATGCCCATAACCCAATATCACAATCTGGACAGAAGAATCTTGTTTCCCTTCTTAGCTTTAATGTCTCTCTTTAAGCAGCAAATAATACAATATCGTGTTGGATTAGTTTTCTTCTCTGTTTGAAGAATGTAGTCAACAAAATATCTTTCAGACAAGCATGAAAGGAGCTGCTGAGTAAAAGGACGTCCTCTTTTTACAGCAAATTCCACCAAGTGCTACTTATGAATTATTTGAAACCATAAAATGCCCATGTTAAGCAAATTCAGGAAAGGCCGATTGTGTGTGTGTGCACAGTGTAAAATTTCACAGTTCTCGAGCTACATTTGGGATGATACAGAATGTTATCTTTCACAGGAAAAAAACCGGGAAGGGGTTAATAACAAAACTACCAAAAATAGTAATGTGTGTGTTGTATAAGTAATAATTATTTTAAAATAAAATAAGCTAAATGTGAAATCCGTATTTTTCAACAATTGTCTCATTAAAAAAAATAATTATGTTCCTTTTACATAATCAAACCAATTTTCATGCAGAGTTTGTATTAAAATTCTCCCGCGTGTGTTGCATGAAATATTCTCACATTATCTCTAAATTATTAAGATGACCCAAAAATTAATATTATGGGACTTTAAAATAACGCAAATAATATTAGCCACTTGATGGTCATCCTAAATAAGCATCACTTTTTCGTATTTAAATACATAGCAATCTATATGAAAAACAAGCCAAATGATATTATCAATCAACATTTTCTTTTTACTACTTTCAAATGCTACAAAAATATTTTCGTTAATACATTATAATACAAATTATTGTGTTTAGTTATCAATCAATATTTACTGCTTTTCAATGCTTGGAGATAGGAGAATACATGCTTTATTAAAATTATCTTCAATACATTTGTGGCATAGGAGAAAAAAACATATCTCGGCGGTCCCACCACATCAAAAGATAAGGCAGCACTTTGAAGAAAACATCGCTTGCAATTTCCTGCAGGTACACACTCAAAACTTCCTTGATAGATCTTAGCAAGTCCGAATTGTTTTTTTACAGATCATTTCTGCCAGCAAACACGTCCACAATTTGCGCCATTTCCTCTCCTTTGCTTCGAATTTTCTCATATCAGGGGTGCACCAAAGACTCACTCAAGTAAAAAACTTCAAGGATGAAAACTGCCCTTTACAGCAGCGCATTACAAGAGCTTCGTGTGTACGTTATAGCGGCCTGTAATTCTTTATTCTTTCTCTTCGCTTCGTTTTTCCCGCCACTGATGATCTTTGCTTCGAATTCCTGGAACGTTTATTTGGTTTCCTTTTCTCTCTCCATTCCGAATCCCAGTCACGGTTTCAGTCAAGCAAGAAGGGAAACCGAAGTGTGTCACCTTTTCGAACAAAGTAATTTGTTCGTGGTTAAATTCGAACAAAGGGAAAAGAAGTGCTCCCAAATAGGAACAAAAAAGGCTGCATGTTTGGCAATGCTTCAGGATACGTCGCAAGAAGCATTCAGAATATAAAATGGTTGGTGACATCAAATAGGCTCTTGGTCAACCTCAGAGTGTCGGCAAATTGATTTTGAAGCTTCGGGGAATTTAATTACTGTATCTTGGGATTGGTATTCTCTAAGAAAGTGTGGAAACAATCAACAGAATTGAAACAGAATTGTCTAATTCAATTTGCTACACGTCAAAAAGTACATTTTTAAATCAAATTAAAAGAATATTTTGCAAGGAGAAATAATGAGTAAATCCTGGTCATATTTGACTAATAAATCTCTGCCAATTGAGAAAAATAGTAATAAAAAATTACATACAAAATAAATCCCTGTGTAGAAAAAATCCAATACTATAAAAGTTTTAGTGTGTGTGTGAATATTTTATAGTATATTAGTCAATTCTGTCAAGTGAATTGTGAAAGTACAAGTAAAGAATTTTAAACGTATCAACATTAACATTAACAACTAAAAAGAAGGGAAAGAAAGAGAATTAGGTATATAAACCCGAATATATCAGGGATGTATTATCTTGTCATTCCAATCAACTCAAATAAATCGGTTGATTGACTAAAACTAATTTCTTTTGGTTTGAATGAATGTTTCGGTAATTAGTATAATATCGTCAGAGAATTTCGTAAAATCAAAAGTCGCTGCGAATGCTGCGATAAACAGCCAATAGAGGAAATCGTTCCCTCCCATGTTCAAACACAATAATAATAACGATGACAGCATTTGGCGACATTTTTTGAGTTTGCAATATGGATCGACGGTATAGTACGTAAGCACTGATTTTTCCTCTCATTGGATATCCTTTTCCGTTGAAGTATTTTTCGCTAATTAGTATTTAAATGCCATTTTCGTACATCAAGAATTTTCTTAAAATTACGTTTTAAGCAAAATGCTCCAAGTATTCGGAGAAGATTCATTTAAATTTAATTACATAAACATGTTATAACTATTCTCTTCTCTCTGGAGTTCTTTTGTTTTATTTTAAAGGCTCTTATGCAAAATAATTCAAATATATTTTTAAGCAATTGTTTAAAAAAATATAAATATGTAATATGCAGTTCAAAATATTTATTAGACTAAAAACGTAAGACTTATACTTGGTTTAAAAGCTTCCGATACTTTAACTGTCAAAAATATATTTTTGATAAATCATGTCTTATAAAATTCTTTCATTGAGTATTTTAGTTACATTTTTAAGTGAAAAGAAATTTTAAATTATTTTACACACACACAAATATATACATGAAGTTTTAGATTATTAAAATCCTTAGAGAAATATTTTCGTTTACTGACAACTAAATCGTAAAAATTCCTTAATTAAATTTGTGATTGTAAACTGCATTTATAGAAAACTTCAGATGGAATATCTGACAACACAGAATATACTACAAATCTTTTATTCAAATATTAACTCATTAAGAAAAAATAAATAAGCTTCTTACACACAAAATGTTCCGCGTTCGATATTGAATGGAAACCCTCAACATCCCTAAACATTTTCTTTTTGGAAGCATTACCATTTCAATAAAAAAAGGGTTGCACTTTTGAATTTTAATCTTTGCACATCGGAAATACTTCTAGAAATCATTCCTTTCAACACAATAAAAAGCAACTTAACATGCTTCATGGAATAATTGACAACGGAAATCGAAAACCGTGTAAGCTTATTATTCAAACGCCAGATGTGTGTGTGGTTCAAAACGTTGAAATAGAACCTGCTGCCATCCTTTTTAGTGGAATATTCATAATCGCCAAGTAAGCCTTCTTTTGTCGTCTGCGGTGACGTCACATAATGCGCCATTTACATAAACATGGCGACAGATGTCAGGGTGTTGTTGTGGTCCCTTTTGGCGCTTGTAATTAATGCGCCAGTATAGCGATTTTATTTAATTACGTTTAGGGCGCTGAGTTGTGTTGTTATCCACCTTCTTGTAATGACCCTCGTACGTTGCAATAATTCCTTACTTTTGGGAATGTTGTGCATTGTCTCAGAAAGGGATTGTTGTCTAGAAGAAAAGATTAAATTTTGTATTTTCCTTCTTCTTCTTCTGTAATTTTCATAAAGGCAGAAGTTTTTGTTTTATGTTTATTCAAGAATGATCATGAAGTTGTTGGGTTTTTAAAAAAATGTTTAACATCCAGTCGAATTTAAGATTGTTATTAATTCTTTAATCATAATGCCTTGCAAAATTTGCATACCATACTGTGTTCATTTTTTCCTTCTAATATTTACGAGTAACTTTGATGAAACAAAAATTTCAGTATATTAATTTTTCTCACGTATCAATTAATTTAGCATCTCATATTATTCAAATAAAATTAACTTCGTTGAAAATTACGGAATGAGTGGTTAAAAAAACAACAACAATTTTAAGTTTGCTTCATGGTCAGTCACATTTTAAGTCACATGGTGCACACTTATATTCTTAAATATAATTGCGTAACTTTCGTTTTATTAAAATGATACCGTTTGACTTGAATTAATTTAATAATTCAATTTTTTTTTTGCTAGTAAAATAAATTTTGCATAAATATTATTCACAAAATCTCGCTGTATTAAAACTTTATATCTACCTCTGGTGATAAAAATGCAGTTTTTAAAAGTAAGGATTATATGTTTATTAAACATTTTTGGCAAAATATTTTTACCTGACTAAAAAATTTACAAAACGTGGTCAGTAGGTAGTGAAATTTTGTAAGACGCTCAGAGGACGAATTCAGCATCCGAACTAACATTTATTTTGCAAATTCCTGTCACTCTGTGGATAAATTTAATGTGAATCTGCTCCATAGAGTAATCAGGATTTGATTATGCAACTTTCTAAAACAACGTCGATAGCAATGCTTGTGACCATTAGAATTTGGTTGCCATTTCCATATTGTATGATTACTTTTTAGTTTCAATCTTAAAAAGACACGTTGAGGGTATGAAATAGGGTCTCTTACGCTTATGCGAAAAATACATTCCCGAAAACTACTCGTAAATAGAATCATGTCCTAAATGAAAAAAAAAAAAACATAAATAAACTACAATCTGATCTCTATTTAATGAAGTCGTAAAATCCCGAATAAAAGTTCGTTGTATGGAAAAATAATTATATGGAGGTTCCTTTTTCAATATACTTTACAGACCACATAAGACAACTTTTAAATTCATAAACACAGGAAAAAGTAATTATTCACACTAATTTTGAAAATTAATATTTAATCATTTTATATATTTTATATATTTTACCCATTAAAAAGAAGAAATCTGCAAAGACCTGAAAAAAAACCTTGTCCAGCAACAACACTGTATTCTCAACTTTGAAAAATATTTTTTATTAAAATTAAGGAATCTTTTGAACAACATTTTCTAATTTTAAGCTTACAAATAAATTTAAACATACATTATTTTATAACCAGCAATTTTAAGCATACACTACCCTATGTATCCTTGTATTTATTTACTGATAAAATCTGTTAATTTTATTTGAGCTTTTTGTTTGAAAAATTATGGCAATTTCATTGATCAACTGAGTAAGGCACCCAAAACAAGTTCAAGGCCATTGATCACTATAAATGTGCTAAATGAGAGTATAATTTGAAAAATGTCCTGAAATATTTCAAAATTAGGGAGAAAAAATAGAATCACAAGAGGAAAAGTTCGTTGAATAGAAACCGCAGTTCGTTATTTGGAGGTTATTTTACGAAGAAAATAGTAAAATGCTTTTAGTTCCTAGAAATAGTTTGCAAAACAGGGATATTTTCAAAATACAGATTCTTTATATGGAGGTTTGACAGTATTAACTCTAAAAAAATGAAGAATATTTCCATACGTGTGAAACATAAGCAAGGAATGTATAAGGAAAATATTAACATTAAAATCATTCATTTTATAAGATTTTTTTTTTTTTTTTTTTTTTTTTTTTGCATTTTATTAAAGAACGCTTGCACTTGCGTTGAATTTTAGTTACTTAAAAAATTTATTTATTTTTCACTGTTTGCAAACATTGTACTATTAATTAACTATGTCACCCATCCGGTATAGTGGTTAGCGACGCTGACTGCCGTGCCGTAGGGTCTGGGTTCGAATATCGGAGAAGACATAGATGCTTGTAAATATATAATTAATCGCGGCATGGGGTACTATAAATAGCCGTCTAGCCGCAAGTCCTCTCGGGAGGTTGGTGGAAGGGGAAGAGAAGTGAGAAGCCCCTGACACACAACCCCCAGGTGTCCTCCCTCAAAATTGGGGTGGAAACGAGCCAAATCGTACTGTCACCTGTATGGTGTTCAAAGCTACGGCTAACGACAGGCCTCACTCATCCCTTTTCCATGGTGAATTTCGTGGGCCTCGATCTGGCCTTTGCTGATCAGGTGGTATGAATAACAACAACATTAATTAAATATAAATGTGAGGCAATAAACGTGAATGTATTCAATTCGTAAAATTTTGGTATCACTAGAACTATCAAAAATAGTATTACCTTAAACTTCTTTCACCTCAACTTGTGGAAGGAATAATTTATTTCATGACTTGAAAAATTCCATTAGTTATTTTAAAAAACATGAACTTTGTTATTAATCACAACGCTGATCTTTTTGAAAGTGTGAAGACGAGGGTGCAAGCCTAGGCACGTCCTCGTCACTTGACCATGGTTCAAAATCACATAATCTTTCACTTTAGAGGGCTGCGTGAATTAAAATCAAATCAAATCAAATAAAAGATTGGTATTTAAGAGATAAATCAGGACTCTTATATATTTTATATAATACTATCATAATTGAGAAAAAATATAAAAAATTAAAATTTTCTCTTGAGCTGCTTACCTTTTAATAAAATGCAAATTTTTAGTGGGTCACGTAAAAAAAAAAATCACATAAAAGAAATTTAGATTAATTTTATTTTCATGGTATGTTACAATGTATAGAGTTTGTTTAATTGAAGTTTTTGAAAAGTGAAATAAAAATCTGGTCTCCATCTGTCGAAGTTAAAATTTTATAATTTCTTAAATTGCAGCATAGAAATAAAATGTGTACCTGTACTAAGAATTCTTACTTGTGATTTTAGAGTTGAATACTAAATATGTCTATATTTAATTATACTAAAATATTTCGATTCAGTGTCATCAAAAGTTACTGTTTACTAAATTTCAAAGAAAAAAATTACAACATGCATAAAATTACAAACATGCTTATATTTATATTTAAATCTCATGCAGAGTGTTTTTAGTAAGTGAAAAGTGGAGTGAATACAAACATTTTGCCTCTTTTTAAGCAATGTTGAGCTTAAAAAGAAAAACATTTTATACATCTAACACATATTTCGAGATTGTTAAATTCTAAAATAAAACCAATAACATCTAAAAACTATTTGTGCAAGACAAATTAAATCTTTTTTATGGAGTATTTACTTTATTTTAAAACATTTTAATTCAGGATAATTGGAGACAAATTGAATGTTGAAAAAACCTGATTTTATAAACAATTTTTTTGTTATCTGAACCGTAATAAAAATGTAATTAAATTCAACAAATTCTTATCTTAAATGTACACAAATTATAATTTTCTTTCCACTATAATTTGAAACTTAATACCTAAAAATGAAAAAAGTTTTTTTATCCAAAGATTATTTTTTTTTATTAAAAAATTTTAGTTAAAATTTGAACCATTTCATAAAAATATTATCCCTTACTATCTCAAAAGTGTATTATTTTAATTCTCTTTGTGTTAAAATTTTTAAACATTAATTTTAGTGAAACTTGACTGCACAAATAGGAAACAAAACAAGATTTAAAAAATTTCTTATTGAGAAAAAACTAAAATAAACAAAAATATATTTTCTCTTTCAATTAAATGTCAAAATCCATATGGAAATATTGAAGCAATTTATAATTGCATTTAATTTATATTTCGTATTATGTTTCTGAAATAGTTAATTGTAACGAAAAATTATTTTAACTGATTATAAATAACAAACCATTGAGAAATGTTGCACAATTTATTTACTAATAAAACTTTAATAATTTACTTTTCTCTTTTGGAATATTTTATCCAAAATACAATTGAGGAACTGCAAGAAATCTTTCTTACAAACGTTTAGAAGAACTTTTTTTGATTTTAAGAGAAGAAAATTTAAAAAATAGTCTTCATAAATATTAAAATTAAAAGTTTCGCAGTTTAACGCAGATTTCTTTCTCTTAATTGTGCATATTAATTAAAATTTCAAAATATGCTCTTTAATATTTAAAAAGAATTGCTTAACAAATATATAAATAAACAAAGTTTGTGTGCATTTTTTTAGGTAAGTTGGATCATAATTTTAATTTTCACTAATGAAAATAGCTGAATTTTAGAATAGAATATATATTTAAATGGTAATTTTTTTCGATTTCAATAAATTTGATATGAAACTTATGTGAAGTAACACCACTTATTTCACATACAGTTTCTTATTCTATTTCTATGGATGGCATAAATGTCTGGTAATAATTCTAAAATTATAAATCGTAAAAATGGTTTTCTTGTTATATGATACTTGCTCACAAAAATAAAATTTTTACACAAAATAAATTTCTAAGCCAAACTAAGAATTTAGTTGTGTCGTTCCATTGTTTAAAAAAATATTACTGCCTTACATTTGTATTACTTATGAATATCTAGACATGCATTGAAGAAACTCAATTTTGCTTTAAAAATAATTTAAACCCACTAAAAATAATCAATAAAAATGTTTTTATGAGCAATTATATGTAATTTTTGCATTAAATGTAACATTTAAGCATTTTTCTAAAACCCTATTACTGAAACTTCCAGTAAAAGTATATTATTTATATTTATCTATATAAACAACACTACTTTCCAAAATTAAATTATTTTATTTGCGTTTAATTGAAGCTATGAGATTCTTTAAATTTAGATGAACAAAATTAAAAAATTTTGTATTTCTGAAGATTATATGAACAGTTTTTATCAAAAAATAAGTACGAATCTTTCCAGTAATATTTGCTTTCTTATATTGATTATTTTAAAAACAAAATTATTGAAATTCTTAATTTTAGATGTATATAACAAGTTATTTTACTTTTAAAATTATTCAATTAATAAATTCTTAAGCGAGAATTTGCAAAATTATCTTTTAAGAATATTTGTGTTATAGAACATTTATATGCCTTATACCAATTCAAAGTAAAAATAATCTCGCAGTATTGTTATAAATTAAATCAACACTAAACAATTAAATTATCTATTCAAAAATAAACTAAAACAATTATAAGAATTCGAATCAAGTATCACCATTAAAATGAAATAATTTCATTAGTTCCTGTATGAAATATGATCACAATTGTTCGGATATTTAAGCACTTCATTACAGATGCAGAAATGAAATACTAACTGTAGTTAATAAATATTATTTAATTCTATTTAATTCTCACAGAAGTAAAGTATTAAATTTAAAGTCAATTGCTGGAATAAAAGTAAATGTGAGAATAAATTTATAGGTATTTCCAAAATGACAAACTAATATATTGTATTAAATATCTATTATTCTTGAAAAACATAAAACTAGTCATTGTTTTTGAAATACCTAAATTTTATTACTTGTAGAGGAAGACATTTAATATTTTATTTAAACATGAATATTAAAGGCTGTCCCATAATTAAATAAATTATGGTTCTAATGGTTTAACCAAATTTCTCTATTTCAAATTAGAGATATCAAAAATGAGAACTATAACTATGTGTTGCATATTTCATAAAATTTTTAATAATTATCTTAAACATATTCAGTGGATATTAAACATACATTTTTATGATATTTATTATAATAGTTACAAAATCGAATTCCAAAAAGAGGTACACAAATAAATTCTGTAATGTTCAAATCTCCAATAGGCTTACATAAAAGTTGTAATCTTTTCCTCATTATAAACTATCACCATATTTATACCTTGTGAAGGAAAATTGCTTCTAAAAGTATTTATTTTGAATGAAAGGAAATATATCCAGAGCTTTTTTATCCGTTTCCTTAAAGCTTATAAATTTAAATCTCAAATCAGAAAATATCTGAAAATCAAAATTGATGCCGTTGTAGATTTGTTAGAAAGTAGTCATTAAGATCCACTTTTTATATTTAATATCTTCCAATTTTTGCTCCAAATACATCTTGAAGGCCATTTCAGTATATGTTTATTAAATATTCGTTAAAATGTACCGGTTTTTATCTTTAATTCTTATTAATAATTAATCTTAAGAGTCCTTTGAACTTCTTTTCCGGAATCCATCGCAATTCATTTTGTCACCGATCCCTTCCTGAGATTCATAGAAAGGGTTCAGAAAATGCCTCAAAAGTCTTAATTAGCCTAGCCCTTTTGAGGGAGGCTGACACTCCTTTCACTGGGCCTGTCCCCTATTTAATTCTATGCAAATGAAGACAGGAACGGGCCTTCCTCTGGGTCGTTAGCAGCGGACATCTGTTCCAGAAATGCGGACGGATGGACGATGGAGGGGCGGACCGGTATGATGGCCAGGTCCCTTCCAAGCAACGCCAGGAGGAAATCATTATGCACCAGTTCAGGAGGGTTGGTGGCCCCTAACAATTCTTTCCTTTTTGTCTTTTTCTTTTGGGTTGTAATGATTGCCAAGATTGAGGAAGAGTTATGTAAGAAGGGAAAGGGTAGGGGTGTCATTCTTGGCAAGTAGGTCTCTTGTGGATGTTCGTTTGGAGATCGGTGCCTTGTGTGGGTCAGAAGTCTTGGAGAAGGGAAATGAGTAATAGTGGTGAGGGGGAGTAGGTTTGATAAAGAGTTTTAGCATAGATATGTATAAATATGCTTGGCACTAATATAATGAGTCCAGCTTTTATTTCTTCTAATATTCTAAAACTGAAGCTTGTGCTTTTGTATAAAAGTTATGGTTACTATTATTCTGTTTAGAAAAAAAATAACTATAGAATTTTCCAAATAAACTTGTTATTCCTTAAATATATATTCCTTCTTCATTGCAGAGTTTTATGTTCCCCTATTAATTATTATTTAAAATATAATAAATAAGTGTAAAAAAGTCATTTTAAGCAAATGTCGTATAAATAAATGATTCTTAGTCTTTAAAAGAAGGAAGTTAATTTTTAAAAAAATATATATATATTCTCATGTTCTTAGGAAATTTTTAATTTAAGCTGTTTTATACTGCAGTTGTATGAATTAAATTTGGCTTTTACCTCATACATTATTAAAAATGTATTAACTCTAAAATTTCAAATAATAAGCATATTGCTGAGATGAAAACTTTTCTACAATACATAAAATGTAGTAAATGCAATAAAAAGTTATTTATACATTACACTTATTATTACGGTCCTTTTTTCTCTTATAAATTTGGAAGCTGTAACGATTTTAGCAACCATTTTCCACACATTTTTAATCTTAAAATTTCATGAACTATGTAATTAATATTTTTTTTTCTTAGCATACTAACACACAAAAAAAAAATAACATCTTGAATAAGATGAAAAAGCTGCTCGAGTATTGTTTAAATTTATTGAAGTCAATAAAAATACTTGTTTTATGCATTGCAAGCAGGTATTTTAAAATAATATTGGAAAAAATAAACAATTAATATAAGAAAATAACTGGTTCATTGTGGTTTTCATTTTCTTTTGAATTAATTACTTAACTTATATTAACTTAAATTTAAAATAAATTGCACTATTTTACAGAGAAAATATGCAACATTTGCACACTATCTTGTAGTAATAAATAATAATTTCTGCTCAATTTTAAAAAAGAATACTATATCCAAAACTCTACAATAAATTTCAAAATCTGTATCAAATAAAACTCTTCGGAATCCTAAATAAGCAATAAAATTTATAATTTTTAAAGTGCATATATACATAACCTTTTCAGGATTAAAACCTGTCTTGCCTTTGATTCAATACCCCAACTAAAAAGCAAGATACCCTGCAAAATATCTCCCTTATCTGCAAATTCAGGCGCATAAATGACAAAAGTTTGAATATATCTCCACTGTTTACACATGTTTTCTTGTCTGACAGCTTGAAATGTGGTTGAAATGGAAAAAGGAATAGGATGAAGAAAAGGGGGTGGAATGTAGATTTCCTCCCTTCCACAAAAAGTTCCCATCATCCAAAAGATACGGAAATTCGACCGAACTTTCTTAACGTAATGGAAGTTTTGCTCGATATTTTTTTACGTACACACGACCATTGTTGTTGGTCCGACTTCTGTCAAAGAATGGCCGGAGGGATTTCTTAATCCTAGATGAAAGGTTGCAGTTCCAGTTACGTAATGGAATGAGATTTTTCGATGGATGTCGAGTTCTGATTTCTTTTTTTATTACTATTTCTGGGGTTTTTGAGGGGAGGGATTTATTTGTTATGATGACCTTAGAGAGTTATTCGGTGCCTCAACTGGTAACAAAAGATTAATACTTAGTGTTGCTCCTCATCAGATTGAAATCCATTTCCTTCATAAGGTATCTCGTTTCTAACGAAGTGGACATCTTAATTTTTTTTTGCTTTTAGGAGTTGGAAAAGTATCAACGGAAGATGATTTTCAGAAATGTCATAATCGAGGTGGATAAAAGAGATACCAAAGTTATTCGGAATAAAATGCCCAAAAGGAATGCTCATATTTACTTCTTTTCTCTTGGATAAAAAGTTTAGATCTGGATAAAAACTTATGGAATCGTGTTGTTAAAAAAGATGAATCCAAACCTAATCCAAGTTCATGTTCGTAAAAAAAACAGTGATAAAAGATGTATTTTATAGCTAGTGTATCGGAAAGGTAAGGTGATATTTTTAGTTGATTTTTCCATCAAATTTAACAAAATGCTGGATTTTTTTAATAACGTTTTATATATATTTTTTCTTACATGAATCATTGTATTTTTGGTATACTTATTTAGTAACAAAAGACTAACCGTAATTTGTTAGTTTATATATTTTTAAATCACAGAATTTCTTACAGTGCATTAGATATATGTTATGTAGTGTAGTAGCGTTGGCCGGTGTTGGTTTGTTGTCACATCTGGTTTTTTGAAAAACATCTTCGGAGTAACTCTCTTCCTCCTTTATTATGAAGCACACATCAATAGTTTAAAACACAATTGCGGTATATTTTCACATTGAATAGGCAGCAGCATGTTGGAGGACACAAAGACAAAGAGCTGCAGTTATTTACATTCTTGCATGATGAAGGCAAGCAGACAGAGAGGGCGATTACACACAATTTTTGCTTTTATACCAGCAGTGCAAGCGCGTAATTATTACGTAGTAGTTGTTCTGATTGGATAGAATAGGCGGGACAGGGGGATTTCGGACTAGCCGATTACGATTAAGATTACAGTGTTATTTTTTAAAACCAAATAATTAAAAGATTATTTGAATATTATTAAAAAGTGTTAATAAAAAGGATACTAGAGGGAATTATTACATATATATGTGTATTTAATCTTTTTTTTTTCTATAAATATTTTGTTATTCAGTACATTATATTATAATTTTAATGAAGTGATTGAAGCCATTTTTCATTTTATATGTGACTTAGCCACTTAAGACGTTTTATTGGTAGGATCTATTAATTTTTTGCAATCGTTAAAGATTTGCGCAGACTTATTGCTATTTTAGTTTAACATTTATTTAGCTACATAAAAGACGCACAACACAAACAACGACAAAACACAACACACAAGCAGACATCATGACGATACACAAAAGCACTCTTTGTTCACTCTGGAGATCTCAGCTCTTATAGTTTCTTCAACAAAAATCTCTTAGAATCAAATGATTGCCAGTAAAGACCTTTGTGATTTATCAGAATACTGCCCACACACACCAACTTGTTTAAAAAAAAAAAACGTGAAGGGTCTAGTTTCTAAGGAGAAAAAGTTGTAGTAAACAATTTAGTTCCCGTCAAGCGGGTAAACTAAAAATTAATTACCACGCAAAGTCTTGGAGAGTACAAAACCATTTTAAAGTTTGAAATAAGAGAAAATTTAAGTGGTGAATTATTACATATATATACATACATTTAATTTTTGAGATTTTATATCATTTTCCATTCAAAGCCTAATTTCATTAATTGAAGCGAATCTCTCTCAGATAAACTAAGCTCCTAAATTGAAGCTTTTCTGTCGATAATTACATTACGTATTTTCTATAAATATGTCACATTTGGATAATGTGCATTGGTGTCAGTCGCTAATATTAGCTGTGTTATCTCTCATGGGGCACATCATATGATCATGCATGGTATAAGACTTTTTAAACAATGTCTCTTTTCTGGATGAATGTTTTAATTTGTTTACTTACCGTATTAATCTAGCGGATAACGTGCAGGTATACTTTTATACTCCAACTATTGGACTTTTAGGTATATTCGTCACATAACGCACACTCTTTTCTTACGAAGAAACCTGAAATATATACATGTGCAATGTTCTTATCTTTGGAGTTCTAGATAAAGTGTGTGAGAGTGGATAATAAAAAAGCATTTTGAGACTGTAAAAAAACCCTGAAGTAATTAAAAAGTCATTTAAAAATGTAGTTTATCTTACAATCTAGATGGGATGGTTGATAATTATTTATTTAAAGATCACAGCTACAGTCGTGGTGAAAAAATGAAACAGAAATCTGTAATGTGAGCCTGAAGACATAACAAAAGGCGAATATGATGTACTTTTCAACTTATCTAGTAATTCAAGTTCGTGAGGTGTCATTTTTTTAAATTAATGATATTTAGATATATGCAGATATCTACTATTTTTATGCTCATCTTTATTATTATTATTATTATTAAAGCTATCCTTTTTATATCAGGCGCATAATGAGTGTCCGTAAAATTCTACCTTATTTTTTGTATTCAAAGTGCGTGTAATACGCCTGAATATACGGTAAATCTAATATTTTTTGTCATTAATTAATTATGTTTTAATAAAAATATAAAAAATGGCTTAAAAAACTTGCATTAGTTTACACGATACATTGCTATTCTCCAAAAAAAAATTGAATATTTTAATTTTATCAAAAGTTTGATCTCTCCCTCTCTCTCTCTCACTCACATACAGGAAGTATAATGAATTATGTTAACCTTTCATTTCTTTTACTAGCTCTGATATTTTTTGCTTGGTATATTTTATTAAAAATCCGTATTACATTTTTTAAAAAATTTCTAATTCATTTACGTACTTTATTTCAGCAATTTTCTTTTACTCAACTCCTTCAGCTTTTGAGTGTCCGAATTATATTCAGTAGCTTCAATATGTTTTTGTAGAATAGAAATTTTGGTGCTTACGTACTGTCGCAACAATGTCAACGTTCAAGGTAACTCGCCAAGTTCTTAACTCCAAGTGTCGTATGCGCTGAATTGGCAATAATGTGTTTCGTTTTATACAATGTCGGCAATAGGTTGCGATAATACTTAAGCACCTATGTAAGTACCGAAACTTTCAATTCAAAGTTGATATTCAAAACACTGTTAAATTTTTAAAATCAAATGGGAAAAATAATCCATATAGTTGTACAGTTTGTAATTTTATAAATTTATAACTTTGATTAACTGTATGTGTATAAAGATGACAAGTTTGTGTTATAAATTGAAAAAAAGATGTATCCATATTTCAAATAAGTATTTAATGCTTAACGAATAATTTGAAAAAATGAATGTTTATTTTATGAACTTAAATTATTTGCTTACAAAATTTATAAAGATCAGTTACCAAAATAATAATAATAATAATAATAATAATAATAATTGCACAACTATGCATCACATGCTCTTCTAGCTTTAAATTCATACATATTTAAATAACCATTTGCAATAACTTGGCGCTATTTGCGGTTTTATTCATTCTCCGTTCATTATACTCATTGACCGAAACCCAAACATTTATAAGAACAAAATTAAGATACTTCCAGTACACTTTTAGACTGTGTAACACCGAAACACTCCTCCGTTCGACATTCCTCTTAAATTAACTCCCACGCACAAGGCGGTAGCGCCCCCAAAATAAAACAAAACAAAACAAAAAATGGATTCGCTCCAGACTTCTACAAATTGTCTGAAAGCAAGAGCAGCGGGGGAAAGAATTTACATATCAGACACCACATAGCTTGATCGATGATTAAAGCAGTTTTCGAATTGGTGAAAATTTTCGCCACATACCAAAAGCGAGAGAGTGCAATGCGAATTTAAATTAAAACTTGTTATTCCTCTCGTCTGTAATTACTGTTTATAGACTGGCAGTGAGGGTTTATTGATAAGCTCGCCTTCTGCAACTTCCATCGCTGCAAGGAATGTCTGTGGGAAATGTGCTGGATGTATTTGACGGAAAAGGCGGTTGAGCGTATGTTAGTTAGATTAGCTGTTATTTGACGGGTGCAAGAGAAATTTGTGAGGCTTTTCAACAGATAGCGCACCCGGCGTAGGGGGCTGCAACCGATTTGCTACACTCTGCTAGATGGGGGAGTGCTTATTTTCAAGGCTTAGATGTAGATGTTCATGAGAGTATGGCTTTAAATGATGATGACTGAAGGTTGTTTAATGATCTGGAGTTGGTTGTATATATGATACATCGTTACGGTAATCTATATTTTGGTTTTTAAATTCTAAAACAACGATACTGGTTTGAAAAAAATAATTATTTGTGTTGTTTTAGAGAATGTGTTATCGAATTAAGTTTTTAATATTGATGGAATTGCTGTTAAATTTTTATTTGTTTCGCGTATTCGACAGGCGAAAGTTTTGCAGCTTTGCAATTGCATCAATAATTTGTATTTTTATATGCAAGTACTGTAATGATCTTACCCCTGAAGTCGCTTCCTCTTCATCTTGTTTACCTAAAGCTGTAGGAGGTAACGATGAATGACCAAGATTAGCCGTGATAAATCTAATTTATTATTATCAAAGATAATATTCCAGAACAAGTAATCTATAAAGCGAAACCTTTGGAGTTATATAAAGAAAGCAACGGCTATACATGAATAAGCCCACAAAATCCGAATAAATTAACTTTAATTAATCCTATCCTCTTAATTCTAGATTCACTAAATTAGTAGCTAAAAGCCGTCCTGTAGTCAGATGCATAATTCTAATTCTTACCATAGTAACACAGTGTTCAGCTGCTTCACTCCTACTGATCTACGAATATTAAACTCTAAGATTATATACACTAACTAATTTGCATCTCATGGTTTCTTCTTGAGAGGGATGGCTGTGAAATAAACACGAATGCTAGCCCAAAGATTCCCCAAGAGGATTAGTAGTTGAAAGTTTCTTAAGGCCCCATCACAGTACTAACTACAACAACAGGGTAGCCTAGTGGTTAGCATCGGACTCCAGACCGGAATGCCTAGGTTCGATGCCCGATGCCACCAAATACCTTCCGAGTACACACGGAGTACGTGCTCGTTAAATCAGTGGGTCTGAAGTCTTGTGGGCGGTAGCAGCTGAAACCACGAGTACGGGGGACTGGAGAATATTTCCTTCCCCTCCAGTTCCATGCCTAAATTGTGGAGGTGGAGATCGGTGGTGTCGCCATCTATTGTCCCTTCGGGAATTTCTCCGAGCTAAATCGTACTGTCATCTGTATGGTGCTCAAGGTTAAGGCCAACAACAGGCGTACATCTAACCCCTTGCCACGATGAATTTCTTGGGCCTCCATCTGACTATGTCAGACAGGTGCATGAGCAACAACAACAACAACATAAAAACCCAGAAAATATTCTGACTCGACTTGATCAAATACAAAACCTATATTAACAAAACATGGGTTATTTTTTTCTCTTCTTAAAGAGATCTAAATATAATTGCTTGAAATATTCGCTTGAAGGTATCCGAATGGGTTCGGAACTATTATTTAACAAAAGCATATAAATGGATCATTTTTACGATACTTAGTGTCATTTAGATTAGAATGCATGTATAAAATTGTTTTAAGAATATTATATTGCAGTAAGAAATTATTTAGGTGCAATATTTTGGTAAAAAATGAACATAGAATTACCTTTTTCAAAACATTCTCCTTTATGGAAAATACTTCTGTGATAATAATATTTTGCCTATATACAGCTCAGACCTCTATTAAAGAGCCTGAACTAGGATTTTTGAAACATATAACTTAAAATGACATTATCTATATTTTAATACAACATAGGAGAGAAATTTTAAGAAAAGAACACCGATAATTATTTTAATTGGTAGTAACTCTGAAAATAATGTGGATTTTACAAAAATCCTAGTTCAGGCCTTCTGGAGAAATCTTGCTTTATATAAGTAAAATATTATTTATAGAAGCATTTTTAATAAAAGGAGAATGTTTTGAAAATAGGTAATTCTAAGTTTATTATTTGCTAAAATATTGCATGTAAATAATTTTTTATTCTAATAATATTCTTAAAACAATTTTATACATGCATTTTAATCCAAGTTACATTAAATATCACAAAAGCTATCCATTTATATACTTTTTTTAAATCACGGTTCCGAACGTAGTCGGATACCTTAAAAGTATTTCATCGTTGACAAACCAATATCTGCTATGTACACTTTTTGGAGATTTCAACATTTTGACTATTATGACTAGTTTACGAACCAATTTTTCGTATAAAAAGATTTCTATGTGACTAAGCATTATACGGGAATTGCGACGGCTAATAAAATATGTTGTGTGCACGTTTATACGAAAATTTGTTTAATGTACTAGTCACATATTAGACAATTAGTCAAAATCTCTAAAAAGTGCACATAGCAGATATCGATTTGAAAACGGCAATTTAACAGTTTGTACTTGAACAAGAACTGAACTGTATTTATTGACATATGAACCAACTATTTTATCACAATTTCAGCACAATGTCTGAAGTTTGACGGATTATTTTAAGCGACAATAAAGTGTAAATATCCATTGATAAACAAGCTAAAAGATAATATCTTAGACTCCAGAATAAAACCTGGTATCTTATGCTCGTTTACGTATATAAGTGAAAAAAATCTGTATAGTGTAAGATATATGTCTATACTTTGCATTTGTAATGTATTTTAGAAGTTAATGAGATAACTAGTGTCCAAACTACAGTTATAATCGCATTAACTGCAAAAATACACACTGCATTATCAGAGTTTTACACTTCAACAACAAAAATTTAAAAAAACATATTTTGTTTAAAATTTCAAAAAACAATGTCTTAAAAGTTATTATAAAGCAAATAATTCAGTATTTGAATCATTACAAAAATATTTTACAACTTCAGAGCAAATTTTTAAATTTAAATAATGCAACAGTTTATCTATGTCAGTCAAAATATCATACGCTTAATCTGATAACAAATGTCAGTACCATGCCAAAAGAAAAATACTAGTTTCAATTATTTCACATAGAAATGAAGTCATACACAATCGCTTTTTCCTCCAGACTAGCCACAATCGCCTAATAGTTAAAATCGTGAGCATCACGAATAATGTTGTTCAAATCAAATTTAGGTTCGAATCTTGATTCCACTGATGACCCGTCTCTTAAAACAGCTACAGTGAAACGGATTATGCTTGAGCGATCACAAAATTTATTATTATTTAAAAAAGAGTGAGATTAATTCAGATATGCTATTGTCGGGGATATGATACATTGCAACAGGGGTGGCGAACCTTTATGGATCAACGTGCCATTTTTTCTAAGAAAGTGCTTAATGAGGTATAGACGTGCCGTCAAATAATTTCAACTTCGGGATAAGTGGTCAAAAGTCGTTATTTACTACGAAAAAATACCTTTTGGACTGTATAGTTGCAAATGTTTTAGTTATACGTGTAATTCAAATTAAAGTAACGTTAGTGTGACTTCTGTTGTTGCAGATAACTTATATTAAGTTTGTAAGATGTTGCTTTTAGTAGAATGCTGAATTGGAGTCCTCTGCCAAATGGTTTCTAAGCAATTAATTATTTTTGCTGTGGTTCACTTTTTTGACAATAGTATTTGTGATTTGCTTCAAAATGCAGCTTTACAGATGATATTCCGCATACCACTGTCCCAGAACATAAAACACACACCGCTTTGTCGCCTTTATGCTATACTTCTAGATTCACCAAGTTTGAAATTCTTTGTTGCACTTATTATCTAGCCCTTTTTGTACTTTTGCTAAATTAGTCAGGTTAAATAACAGTTAAAAATCATAAATAGAACACAACCTTTTAACTACAGTAATTTTAACAAAATTGACTATGTTATGCGTAGACAAATTTTACATCATAAGCAACTGTAGTCCACGACGTAACTAAGGCAGGACAATAACAAACGAGTGTGCTCCCAGCCGCATTTGTTTGTAGTACTTCAAAGTGAACCTTGTTATTATGAAATAAAATGCAAACCATTTTGATTGCTGGCGTGCCCAAAATATTGTGTCGCGTGCCATTAATGACACGCGTGCCACTGGTTCGCCATCCCTGCATTACAAGATCTTAAGTCACTCCTCACCTCTACAACTACGCCTTGTTCTCGTCCTAAAATATCTGTTAAAGACATACTTTAAAAAGCATCAAATAGCAACTTCCCCACACTATAAACCCTATATTTCAGCATTAGCATCTATGTTACAATTTAAAGTTAACTCAGCAACCAGATCTAAAATTGTTTTCTTTCGCTAACTGTCTAAATTTGTTCGTAAACGTTTCCTGTTTTTTAATGCCTGTCTTCACTGAACCTATACAATAAGAATTAAGATTTTAAAGCATGGTAAGACAAAAGGTTAATTTTAATCTTCAGACTTTTGCTTACGTATTCATTGATATAGAAAATAATTGCAATTCTATTAAACAGATATTGGTCAGTAGCTTCTTCATTGTAACTTTTGGCTCAATCAAAACCTGAGATCTACAACTATCCACTTTGCAAGTTTACATTACTTGATTTTCTCTATCAGTAACAATCTGTATCAGTAAAAACAGTTGTTTCCTCCAAGACACCTGGAAAAAAATTTTAAAACTATATATCAGTTTCAAAAAATTTTGAAACTATATATCAGTCTTTCCACGCGAATCAAATAAAGCGATGTGAACATAACATATATTTCATAACTCCTCAATAATATTTTACATATTGAAAGAAAAAAAATGCAGATGTTTTTTTTAATTATGGAAGAGTTTCGAATATTATTCATTTTCTATCACTATTATCAGAATTTCCGATTTACAAAGATACTAACGCCATCTGTTTATAAATTTTGAAAGTATCTTGCAGCACAAATTATGATTTTTTTAACTCGCTACTTTATACAGGAGAAGTTATGAAAGGATTTTTGATCTGTTTCACTGTGCTTTTTTATCCGTTTCCTGATATTTCTAGAATTATTTCGGTATATTCAATTTTTCGAAAATAGTTCAATAAATATAGTTTTGAATTATATAACAAAAAGTGTAGACTACATAATAATATATTTAAATAGATTAATAATGGCTAGAAGGAAATCTAATAAATTTAATATTTCATTTCTAAAAATAAATGAGATTCGAAAAGTTATATTCATTGCGTATATATTTAGAAAGATTTTGATATTTTGTTTACACTTTACCCATAAAAACAGGTTTTTTTAACGTCGTGTAATAATATCACTACGAATAAATTAAAATTTATCTAATTAATGCACTATTTATATGAATACAATAATTTTTTCCTGTCTTCCAGTAATATCATTAATATTATGTTGAAAAAATATCGAAACAGGAAAGTTGACTATTTTAAATCATCAATACATAATATTTTCGTTAAATTTTTAAAAAATATATGTACAAAATGATTTCACAAAACAAATTTTTCATGTTATTTTTCTCTTTGACGTTTTTATTTTTCTCTTGCATTATGACAATCTTTATAAGTAGTGAAAATATGTTTTACTTTTTCAGTAGAATTGATGAAAAAGTGAAATTTTATGGGTTAAAGGATTTTGAAATTTCCTATGAAATAAAGTATAAACCTGGATATTTTTTTGGTGTTTAGATTTGTTTTTGGTGTTACACTCCCTGCTTACTTTTTTATAAGTTCATCCTCCATTCTAAAAATATTTCAAAGTCTAAAAACACATGCATACATTTTGTAAAATCTTTAATGTATGTATTGCGTCAATATTTTATACAAAACACATAATAACAGTACGTCTGAAATGTTCAATTTTCCAGATGTCGTACAACCATTATGGAAATTTAATGTAAAAGTTTTTTCCTTTTACATTTTTATTCAAAACTCTATTTTCACTCAGATTCGTCATATTAATAGTTAAATTTTATATTTGCATTTTTATTGACTTCAGGAGTTTGTTTTCTTCCTCCAGAATAGTTTATATTTTTAATCTATTAACAGCTTAGCCGAACTCTCTCACTCTCATCTTTCTTTCTCTCTCTCTCTATATATATATATACATATATATATATAAATATATTCATGTGAGATCAATATTACTTACTTTTTAAAATGCTCAGATCAGCTGCAATGTGTGAATGACAAAATAAATGAACTGCTTGGATCGCAGAAATACAAAACCAAGTAGAATGATTTATCTTTTATTTCACAAATGCCACACACTGCAATAGCCCCTATGCCATTAATGCATGTGTTCTACAATATAACAAATAGAATGATGCATATTTATGTTTAAATAATCTGGTTGAAACTTATTTTTCAACACATTATCTCTCATTATTTTAAAATCAGATAAAGATGTCAAACATCTTTAACCCTTACACCACGTTTAGTTTACCATCCCCAAGCTTTGTTTTCCCCGCTTCCTCCAAAGCGCACTTTCATTGAAAAGCGTTTATTTTGAAGGAAGTGTATTTTTTTCTCTCTCTAAGAAACTTAAGTTTAGTATAGTTGTTGTTATTTAACCCTAATCACAGATTATCAGAATAATAAATCGTAAATAATAATATGTTATGAATAATTAGTTAATAGAAATAATAAGTATTAATAAAATTTAAGAAGGCGTATATATATATATATATATATATATATATATATATATTACATATATATATGTAATAATTCCAATAATCTGTAATGGCTCTTGAATTATTAACGTCCATTCCTTCAGGACAACCATGTAATTATTTTAATTGGTTACCCGCCTACCGGGGACTTATGAAACTATCTCAATTCACCTCCTAAAATCACGTAACGTCCCGTTGCCCATAAATACCGAGATCTGGAAATCGCATGTTCTCTTCTTTTCTGCTCTCGCCTCTCTGCAATCATGTAACCAGCCGGCTGCCGCGCGTTCTGTGTTTGTTTTTGTCTGTGTTTGTGCCATGATGTTTGCTTCTTGTTATGTGTAATGCTGTCCCTACTTGATCTTTATGTGTTTCCAAATGTGAATAAACTGGATTAATGATTTACATGACTGCCTAGTTAATCCCATCATAGAAAACGCATCAACATACAGACATCACCGGCCACGCCTTACCTTTGGTTCTCCATTGTTTAAATCAACCACTCGCCACGACAAAATATGACCTAGTATGCACTTCTAAAGTTTTCTCATTGCATATATATATGCTGTTGTCACTTGACATCTCACTTGCTTTTAGTTTTTGAAAGCCTGAAACTGACGCCATTTCACAGCTAAAAAGAAAGTACTAATTCTCGTGAAGTATTGTATTTTAATCTCTGTCATTCAGTCTTGTGCCGTCATGTATTACTTAAAGAATCTACTACTTTAGAACGCGATGTACGTTATCTTTAAAACGTTTGAAATTAAGCAAAATCTAGGTGGACTCTCGTGCAGCGCATCCGAAACTTTCATAGATAGGTCAGTGCTTCTCAAACTTTCACTACTGGTGACCCAATTTTCAATCATAATTTTTATCGCCCCCCCCCTTCAAAATAATAATGTATTGAATGCAATAATAATGCTTTTTGGCGCTAAAGCTACAATACGATCATAATTATAAACCGTACAAATTAACAAAATAAGTATTAAATTTTGTATATGCTACTTTTAAGTAATACATATTTTAATTTTTTTACTTTTTAATTCGATTTACTATAAAAGAGTGTTTTTAGTTTGCTTTTAAACTATAATTTATTTTATAATTATTTTTACTATACACGATAAAAATCACAATTCAAGTGAATAATTTAATTAAGAGAAATATACTTACCTACTTTCAAGGATTTTCAATTTTTCTTTGAAAATTTGAGAAAAAATAAAAATAAAACTAAAGAAAATGTTCCAAATGTGCGTGACCTTAATAAAGGACATAAATCACAGACATTTTTTGCTAACAATACAGGAACATTATTTTCCGGCAAAACTGTCATATTTTACTCACATTATTGTGGTTTTGCTGTCGTTTGATGATCTACAAATAGCATTCTGAACTTTTTCTTCGTTGTATCTTTTTGACAAGGCGAAGTGCTACATTTATGGCTTCATAGTTTTCTTCATAGAGTTCTTTAGGCAGCATTTGAAAATTTCAATTCAACTCAAACGTTTAATGTCTATCACTTTTCTCATATTTACTAACGCTAGCATGATTAATATACATTATTTCAGCAGGTTCTTCAATTGCTTGATGAGTTTCAACTTCCTTCAATAGAGATTACAGATACCAATTTTTTTATATTCTGCTCATTTACATTTATAAAACATAATAAGTCGTACAACACAGCAATCAAAACCACTAAGTTATTCATAGGGGAAAGTGTAGCATGTTCAAAGAAAATATTTGTGAACAAAGTGGTCACGCAGGGAACTCTATCAAAACAAGTACCTTGATTGTAAAAAAAAATTGCCACTCTCAAAAGAGAGGCATATTTGTGACAAATTCATTTTAGTTCCCATTAAGAATGTCTAATAGGAGGATACCGTCAAGGTCACTGTTAACGAATAAACAGTTTTCCCAGAATTAACGATTTCGTGAGCCTGGGGTGACTCTGCGCCTCATGCGACCACTCCCATGTTAAAAGTGTATTCAATATAAAAATATCGATGTCAGTACTAAAAAATAATTGTGCAAAACGTTTTTCATTATGCATTATATGTTTCAGAATACTCATAAAAATACATCTTGGTCAAATAACCCTTCAAAGTGCTCAATATGCTTATCCATATATTATAAAACTCATTCACATGGAAAAAAGCAACAGAAAAATATTATTTACAACTTTCCTAAAAGGAAAAGAGACGGAGTGAAACATACCAGTAAGTGTGAAGGTCAAATAAATGATAATCAAAAGTAGTATTTCAAGGGTTAAAAGAAACGTAATAAAAAAATCTCTCATCTTGGGATTACAGCAAAGCAAAAAAAATGACTTTTTTTAATTTGGTTTTTGGATCAAAGATAGCTAATGAGCATTTGATTTGGAATCTTTTAGTCTTGATGATCACCAGATAATATATATAAATTATATCAGTGTAAATGTGTATTTTTTATTATGTCAGGAAGCATTTTGTTTTACTTCATTCCAAAAAATTATTTTTTAACCTTTTATTTTCAGTATGCTCCCGGCCCCCTCACAGGCTTATCGCGCCCTCCAGTTTGAGAAACGCTGGGATACAATGAGATGAACGCTGTCAGCGTGTTCGTAACGGCCTTGAGTTAATGAGTGACCCGACATATTATTATGAAGACTTTTAACTGCTATGCATACATCTAGCTCTTTGACTATCACTGCGGTCATTACGAAGTATTTCAGTCGCGCGACTTGTAGTTTACCATTTATTTTCTTTTATTCTTAAGAACATTTTAAGAACATAAGAATAAAGCATTTTCTTCCCTTAAAATAATAATAATACTATTTTGTTCATGAATTTTATGAGTACTAGTTTCAATTTCGTTAAACTTTTTCCTTTTCCTACTTATGCTCATTAAAGATTGCAAGTAGGTGGGGAAGAGGGGGGGGGGGGAATTAGCTAAGCTTTAGATGCAATGTGAAGGCTATTAACAACATATTTATGTCCTATAACGAGGATAAATAAAAAATGGATACCTTTTTTTGCATTTGGAAAATTTTTCGTTAAAATTTAAATTTAATCATGCCCATAACAGTGCAGCAAAGGTACATACATAATTTTATAATGAAAGCAGTTTGGCTTCAATTGATTTAATTTCAAGAATATTCACAAATATATGTATTCTTTTAATGTGCAGTTTCAGAAAGATTGGCAATCTTAAAATTTATGTAACACAAAAGTTACAAAAATAATCTTTATAAAAGTTAACAACCGAAACAAATGCAGATTATTTTACTTGCATCTTACACTCAATCTTGAATCGCTTTTTCGTTTATTATCACCAAAATTCGGAACATTAAAGTGATTTTTTTCACAAACTGTAGCTTTTCTTCTTTTTTTCTTTTTTTTCAATTTCTCAAACGATCCCCATTAATTCCTTGAGCTCCGAGATAAACTTCGAAAAACATTCTAATGGTGAAAGAAATTATGCCACGTGGTGAATTATAATTAGTAAAAAACGAATGATAACATAACCTTAATTATACTTGATATAGGCGAACTGTCAATCTAAATGCCTTTTACCACTCTTCAGCACTCCTTTAATTTATGAGAAGTCATTTCATGACTCCACTTTAGCGATAACGGTTTTAAAAAGCTTCGAAAAGTGGGTAAAAAACTCTTCTCTAATTGATTCCCCCATTAACCCTGATAAATAGCCCCTCTTGCGCATAGTCGGTGAATGTGGGAATGTTAGGGTGCAAAAAAAAAAGATATTACATTTAAATCCTTTGATAAAGCGTGAACCACGGAGTACCAGAAAACGTTTCACGCCAGAGCATTTTTTTCAAACTTTCCGAAGAACTCATTTTTGCAAATGTGTTATGTGTTGTACAAAAATTGGTGAGCTGTTTTATTCCGTAGTTTGTAAAACGATGATAAGCGTTTTCAAGAGTTCTCCAAACTAGAAAGGAGAGTTAATGAGAATATATTATTAGCTCTCTAGGTTTTAATTTTTTTCCCCCTTTCGGTATGGTAATGAAAAGGATTTATAGAGGATTTGTTTGTAACAACTTTCTTTCGGAATTATTTTTCCTGGGAAGATAACGTGTGCATGTTTTCAGAGACTTGAATTGCAAATTATGGTTAAACTTCTCACTAGGTATGGAATAGGTACAGAGTAATATTGATGATTCTGGCAACAGAAGATGAGATAGAAATAAATAATTTTTTAATAGTATGCGTAGTCTCATATTTTTAAATCCAAAAACATCTCAGAATATTAAATGGGTATTTTCTTCACGAGATTGTTGTCAATAAATCTTTTATTCGTGCAGAGTTTAAATGTAATTTGATGCGTTATGAGTTACTGTGGCAAATTCACGCAATCCGTGAAGGAAGTGATATGGGATGTATCAGTAAATGATTAAGGAAGATAAAATATTTGTGAACGGAAAATAAAATGCACTAATGAAATTAAAAAGTCTGAGAACTTTCAAAATTGTTCCCGTATATACATTGTAAAAACGCCATTATAAATAGCAGTAACTCTCCCTATTTGATAACCTAGTATGGCTTTTTTTACCCGCAACCTGGTCTCGGAAAGTTGCTATGTATAAAAAATAACTATGCAGTTGATTTACAATAGATTTGAACATAAATCAAAATATATGTAATATATAAATAGGAAATATGTTCTTTGAAATTATTTTAATATGTCTATTAACCTTGGAAATTATTCTCTTCTTCATACTACTTGTATTATCGTCTGCTTTGATTTGATAATTAATATAATTTTTCTTACTGTTTATTTTTTTTACTGGTATGTAATCGTTTGATATTATAAATTTTGTTACTAAAGTTTTCATCCTGTTAAGTGAATCTCAATGCAAGAATTTAGCAGTCGACTGTTAGAATTCGAATTTATACGTGCTTCTGAAACATAATAGAAAAAGGTGTTGCTTTTACTGATTGATTTACTTAGATTTTCGATTACAAAGATTTTTTTTCAATGTTCTTACGTGTAAATATGAGTTCTTGTTTGTTGCATCCTAGTTTTAATTTAAAAGTTTAGTTTATTCCGAACTGATTATCTGCACCATATTTCGAACACTGAACCACCTAAAAAGAACGACCAATTGGTCAAATTTCTTAGGTAATGTTTCAAAACGATGATTAATTCTATAATATCTGTTCATCCACATGTTAATATTTCACTTAGACTAATCGCTGTTGACTCTATGATTCGATTAATTATAATTTTATAGAATTTTTTTTTTAAAAAAAAAGTTTGACTTGTCATTAGTTGAAAATAAATTATAACCATGAATAAAAATTTTAAGATGTGACACAGATAAAAAATGGCTTTAAAAATCAGAAGAATTTTTTTTCTCTCAAATACTTGCAAGAAATAAATA
The DNA here is from genome assembly GCA_019973955.1 of Trichonephila inaurata madagascariensis. NCBI lineage: Eukaryota > Metazoa > Arthropoda > Arachnida > Araneae > Nephilidae > Trichonephila > Trichonephila inaurata. Next base: position 28,934 of record BMAV01019635.1, read on the forward strand.
AAAGCTTATGTAAGTTACTGACTTTGTTCGATACCGTGATTTTGAAAAATCGTATAAATGATTCTTTTATATATTTAGCGTCATTTGAATTAGGATATTTATACAAATTTGTTTTAAGAATATTATTACAAGATAAAATTATTTCAGTGCAACTTATATTTGACAAAAAAAGAAGAAAAATCGACATATTTTCAAAACATTCACCTTCTATGAAAAATGTTTATCTAACTATGACTATGGTCTATATATAACTATGACTTCTGTTAAGAGCATCAACTAGAAATTTAGAAAAATTTACAATATTTTCAGAATTGCGATCAGTTGAAACAATGACAAATGTTTTTGTTAAAATTTCTCTGCTCTCAAATATATTAATATGTGTGTGTGAATAAATATACTTCCAAAACTAAATCTTTCAAAAATACTAGCTCAGGTTCTAAGCAGAAGTGATGCACAGGTAAAATATTATTTTTTACAAAAACAATTACGTTTTAAAAATGTCATTTTTTTAAAAAATTTTTGCCAAAAAGTTTCATTTAAAAAAAGTCTTGTAATAATATTCTGAAAACATTTTTATACAATAGTAATTCAAGTGACACCAAATATCAAAAAAATATCACCAAATATCGTGTTTTTAAAATCATCGTTTCAATCGCAGTCACTCACCTAAGCTATAAAAAAAATTAAATATAAAAACTAAAATCTGTTTGATTTAACAATTTTTTGACATTTCTTTGATTTTTTCTTAATTATTCTTTTATTTTTTTTTTTTTTTTTTTTTTGCGATGCACTTTAAACAGTTTCAAAATTCGGCGGCAAATTAACAATAAAATAAGTTTAAATGAATTTTACTTTTAATTAATACACAATGTAAAATAGTTTATAATAATAATTTTCAATATTAAATAAAATAATATGTGCGACAAAGACAATAAAATGTTTATTGAGTAATTAATTACAAATTAATTATAAGAATACATTTAATGCGAAACTTGAGCTTGATGTTTTTTGATAATTTCGTTTATATTTGGTCGCAAAAATGATAATACCACTCTCATTCCGTCATCTATAGTTAAAAGTTTCAATTTTTTATCATATTTATATTTGTTAATAATGAAAATCCGAATTCACAAAAATATGATGTAGAAATTGTAAGAATATTTTAAACAATTTTTGGCTATTAAGGGATAATCGTCTCTAATTGTAATCCAAAAGAATTGACTCTTCCGAATTTTTCGAAATTAAATCTCGATTATTACAGAGCAAAATTAGTTCTTCCTCTTAATACAAATTTAATTTATATACAGATCTATCCACAATCACAAGTGGATTACAAACTCAATCAAACTTTTTTATATCTAAATCTTGGAAGTAATGAATAACTCTATATCAGTGCTTCTCAAACGTTAAACACTTACGACCCAATATTCAATCATGTTTTTCATCCCCCCCTCCATATAGTAACAATGTGTTAAACTCAATAATGCTTTACTTTGACGCTAAAGCTACAATACGACTTGAACCGCTTTAGTGCCACCGACGTATATAAATGTCTCGCTCAGCCAGTGAGTTAATTACTCCGGACGTATATATACGTCTTTCCGAAGTACGATCGTTTCTGTGAACTGTGATCTATAAAATTATTCCGAAGGCTTTGGAACACAATAATAGAACCTTGACAATATTCGCGAAGGATTTACTTATTTCAGAAGATTTTCTTATTTATTCCTTTTCTACTAATCCCCCTCCCAATGTACCACATACGTTCGCCTAAGTATTAGACGGTGGCATTGGGGAACGTAATTTTTAATTGGCATTTAAGGGATTAATTAAAAACTATACAAATAAACAAGATAAGTGTTCATTTTTGCATATAATTTTATATATGATAAGCCCATGGGGTCACTCATTATTATTAAATTTGTTCTTAACTAAGTATTGTCATATAATTAGTTTACATTTCTCACAGTACTGATATATGTTTTATATTAGTGTAAATATGTATTTTATTTTTTATCATGTCAGAATGGATTTTTTTGTTTACTTTCAGTAAATTAACAATCTTTTAAAAATATTTTTTGTTTTAGACTTTTCGATATGTTCGCGCCCCCTTCGTAGGGTTGTGACGCCTCCCAAGGGGTGCGCGCCCCACAGTTTGAGAAACGCTGATCTATATCAAGGGGGGGGGGGGGAACCTTTTGAGTCAACGTGCCATTTTTTCTAAAGAAATGTTTAATGTGGTATACACGTGGCATCAAATATTTTTTATTTGTGATTATCTGGACAACTTGAACTCTTTATTTACTACGAAAACATACATTTTGCACTGTATAATAG
>BMAV01019635.1:36270-55168 GCA_019973955.1 Trichonephila inaurata madagascariensis
AAAATCTGGTGGAAACAGTATCAGATGAATTTTCTGCACTCACACTTCGCGAAGCTTCTAAAATTTATATCCATTAGCAAGTCGCAAGAGTTTTGATCGAAGGTAGATTAAAACACCCACTTCTTGTCTCGAAATCTGGGATCATTTACTGCTGTCCGTCGTTTAACATGGGTCCCTTATCTCGGAAAAATAGTGTTTAACACTTAACTGGTTCGGATGGCTTGGATCAAAGATAGACTTGAAGTAGTTCGAATAGTTAAAGTAATTTAAGATGTTCGTTTCGGTGTTAAATTACTCTAGTTAATCTCTTAGAGAAGGGGTGGCCAACCCAAATGACCTCGCGGGCCACTTCGGAAAAAAACATTATAATCTCGCGGGTCGCACGTAAAAATATGTAGCCTTTATATCAGATTTGGAAACAAAAAAAACATTTATTGGAGGGAAAATTTAAAACAGAATGAATTATTATTATTGTTTTCATTATTTTTCATGTATGCAGACATAGATAATATAATAATGTTTTTATAATATAATAATGCAATGATCAAATACTGTTAAAAATATTACAGTTGCCATCTTCTTGAAAATTACGGTGTTCCTTTTGAATTGATATTTCGTTACTCATTGTTGAAATTTGATTGTGCTATCGTTCGCAAACGATTAAGTATACGTTGCCCTTTATCTTAACCATCATGAATATTTTTTAAAACTTTAAAAAACATCTCTGATTGCCTCTTGCATTTTGGGCACTCCAAACAGAAAAGGAGGAGGAGAAATGAAAGTCGAACACATAGAGAATCATGTACCATCCATAGTAAAAGATATGCATAATGCAATTCGGAATTTATTAAAAGAATAATTTATTGTAGTAAAATCAAATGTAACTGTTTGATAAAATGTAAATCTATTTTAATCTAAAGGACATTTCCATTATCAAAAAGGATTCATTCTTAAACAAGAACAGGTAAAAGGAAAATACATTGTGTGTGTAGACTTATATATATATATATATATAAATTTTCCCTCTAATAAACTTCAAAATGAAAAAACTTAAAGAATCTGATATTTAAAATTTTTTTAAAAGATTCGGTGGGCCGCAACTTACGTATTAGCGGGCCAAATGTGGCCCGCGGGCAGCGTGTTGGACACCCCTGTTTTAGAGCCTAGCTGCTATTCTATATTTCACTAAGAAATTGCATTCCTCTTTTATAAACTTCTTCTTCATTTAAAAAAGCATTTCTTTTAGTTAATATATATTCCTGTATATATATTCCTTGAATTTTGTATTAATTTACAGTCGGACCCCGATTTAACGAAATTCATAGGGACTGAACATTTTGTTCATTAAATCGGGGTTATTCGTTTTATTGGGGTGAAAGCAATATACAAATGTTTTGCACTTATCTTTTGGAAATTCTATAATAAGTAACTACACACAGAGAAAATATACATAGTTAGAAATTACAAGATTTTTATTCAACAGCTTAAAAAACTATTAGTGAATTATTACGCACCAGTTAATTAGAAATTTCAGATACTGATTTCACAATTGTCTTGATTCCTGACTCAAAACAGCTATTTTTCAACTTTATTTACAGAACAAAATACTGCATCGTTTACATCATGCTGCATGAAGTATGTTTTCAGAATTTCCAGACAATGTGAAGCATTAGAAAATGTAACAGTTTTGACAAGGGTTTCATTATCGATTTCTGTGTCACAATTGTTATTCATTTGCCTAGACAAATCAACAATTTCCTGAGTTTCAGTTGCATAGATACGCAGTCTTTCGTCACATGCAACATAACGTTAAAATATTAAAATATTCCTTACGTTGTGCAGTGGGGAAATGTAAAGAAGTTTTCTGTTCTATTTAAGACTCTCACAATAGGTTGTCCTCATAACTCATCTGCATTTTTACAGTCTATTAATGGTCTGCACAATTTACAGTCGGGAATTTGAGATGGTTACAACAAAATTCCTTTTTCACTTCCTAACAAAAAGAATGTCATTAGAAAAGAAATTCAATTTTTTTTCTAATACAAACTAATAAAGAAAAATTTTCAACTGTTGAAATAATTCGTAAATTCGGAGTTTATTACTCGTTAAATAGGGGGTTTTGCCTTCATTTTAATTGGGAAAAGAAAAAAAAAAATCGTTAAATCGCGAAATTCGTTAAATCGGGGTTCAACCGTATTTTGTTTCCATTTTCCCATTATACAAAATAATATAATCTAGAGCAGGGGTGGGCTTTAAGGCATTAAGTCGATTGCGATAGATCGGTGAACCACCAAAACATTTTGTGGTGACCCCCCTGAAGATTAGCAGTAAGTAATTATACACCGAAATATTTAAGATTGCCTCACAGTATGCAGAATAACACTTTTATGACTATATCTACGAGAATTAACTTTGTATTTTTTACTTTATAGTTTATTACTTATTTTTTTGTTTCACATTATATTATTTGGGGTATTTTGAGTTCTTTCGTAACAAATGCATCAGTTGATATTATTATATTTTAGACTAATATTATTATACGTTTGTATCTCTCTCCTTTTACTTTAAGGTATCCGACCACGTTCGGAACCGTGATTTTAAAAAAGCGCATAAATGGATAATTTTCATAATATTTAGTGTCACAGAGAATAGAATACATAAATAAAAAATTATTTTAAGAACATTGTGACAAAAAAAAATATTTAAATACAATATTTCGGCAAAAAATTAACTTAGAATAACTTTTTTTCAAAATGTTCTCCTTTTGTGAAAAATGCTTCTATTATAATAATATTTTGCTTGTATATAGCTCAGACCTATTTAGAGAAGCTCAACTATGATGTTTGAAAAATTCATGTTATTTTCAGAGTTGCAACCCATTGAAATAATTATCGGCGTTTCTTTTCTTAAAATTTCTCCTCTCTGTTGTCGCAACACATGAATAAACCCACTTCTAAGTTATATATTTCAAAAATTCTAGTTGAGCTTCTGTACAGAGGTCTGAGCTACATACAGGGAAAATATTATTATAATAGAAGCATTTTTCACAAAAGGAGAGCATTTTGAAAATGGGTCATTCTATGTTCATTTTTTGTCAAAATGTACTTAAATAATTTTTTATTGTCATACTATTCTTAAAACAATTTTATATACATTTTCTAATCTAAGTGACACTAAATATCATAAATATTATCCATTTATACGCTTTTGCAAATTCACTGTTCCGAACGTAGGCGGATTTTTTAAACGCTTACTTAAAAGTGTAAGATTGTTTTTATTATAGTTATGTATATAAGCACACATTCCGTATTTATATTATTACGTTTTAATAAATATTGTAGACCTTTTTCTTTGCTAACCCCACCTACGCCATTGGGTGGACCAAAACACCTTGAAAAATTAGAAGCCGTACCTTGGAAAAGTTTGGCCACCCCTGATCTAGATCATTTAATTCAATTTTAGGCTGGAAAAACTTACCTGTATATTCCGGTTCATAATGTGCACTTTTTTACAGAAACCTGCAACGTATTTGTGCAATACCCTTATATTTTGAAGTCAAGATAGTATGTGGAAGTGTATTATAAAAGCTTGGTATAAAATTAAATTTCACATAGTTAAAAAGTCATTTAAAATGCAGGGTATATTTTACAATCTAGATGAAACGGAAGATAATTATGTATTTATGGGTCAGAGTAACAGTGATGGTGAAGAGGAAAATAATTTAATGATGTGCTGAAGATGTAATGGAATACCAAGAGGACGAACTTTTCATGTTATCGAATAATGAAAGTTAATGTTATGCAATTTCTTTAAATAAAAATGTACTTAGATATAGATAGAAATGTAATCTTTTGCACTCATCTTCTTTTGTTTATTTTTATTAATTCACTTTTATATCCTAAAAAAAGTGCTTCTCAAAATTTCAATACTTACGACCCAATTTTCAATCATAACTTTCATCGCGCCTCCCTCCATATAATACAAGTGTATTGAATTCAGTAATAAAGAATTTGACGTAAAGCTTACAATACGATTTTAATTATAAGCCGTTCAAATTATGAAGATAAGCATTAAATTTTGTATATAATTTTATATATGACAAACGAGTCGCTATGAGTTTATATGTCGCTAATAATTATTAATCTTGTTCTTAACTTAGTTTTGATAAATTAATTACCTAATACATTGTGCAGTTCTGATGTATTTATAAGTGTATATTACATCAGTGCAAACGTATATTTTACTTTTATTATGTCAGAATGTATTTTTTCTTTCTTATTTTCAGTAAATTTGTAATTTTTTTTAAATCTTTTATTTTCGACTTTTCGATATGCTCGCCCCCCCCCCCCCCTTGTAAGAGTATCACGCCCCCCTAGGGGGCGCATCCCACAGTTTGAGATGCGCTGTCCTAAGCATAACTTGCACCCGAAAATTTCGATCTAACTTTTTATGTTAACACGTTAAAATGACTAAATTCGGTCAAATTTTTTTTTTATTGAAAGAACTATTTTTTGGCTTAACAAAACCTACTTTTGTTTCTAAAGTACCTAGAGGCCAAGTTACAATCACTTTCATAAAATTAGAAATACCGGAAAGGGGTCTTGAAACTACTAGAAGTGTATTCAAAAAAGTATGTTCGAAGTCTATCAGGGTGAGTCTGATAATTCAAAGTATTTCTATACAGCTATTATAGAATATAATACTACTATTATATGAATGTATTTTTTTCTGCAAAACTTTTTGAACCTGATATTTTTATATTATTTTCTACAGAATGTACTAAAATATTTCTTATTGGAGGAGTATGTTTTGAGTTATAGCATGTTATTTAAATAATGGTCTCATAATGAATATCATATTTCTTATAATATTTACTCGATCAGCTCTAAAATTTTTAAATTAAACAATAAAATATTAATACATTTTGTAGATAAATATATCCAATTTGTTTCAGAGATACTTGTACTGATAAAAGTGTATTACTTTTTTCTCTAATTGCTTTGAAGTTTTCCAAAAATATTGCTCAAATTTCACTTGTAGTTTTTGTAAAATTTAGACATTTTTCTAAACATTAATAGTTAAATATTAGTATTTATTGGTATTTATTCCTAAAATAGTTTTATAATGTTTTAGTATGCTATTTCTTAAAAAAGCACTCCAAACGAGTTCGGATACCTTAAAAGTGTGCGTTATACACAGGATATTTTATGGTAATCCAATGTTCGTACTTTTATACAACGTAAGTGAAATTATTATGTTACCAATCAGTAATAAAAAAAAAATCAAGTAATGACTGAATTACATTTGAGTTCTCATTTCGCCGAAGTTCTACTTAGATAGTAATATGACCAAGAAAACTATTTAGAGCAAAATTAAATAAATGCTTCGTTATTTTCCATTGATTGAAAAGATCTTTCACAATAACTTGTTGATGAAAAAGATGAACATTACTATCACTCTGAAAATATCCTCCAAGGATAGTTATTTTAAGCTCATTTATTGAAGTTTGGGAGCTTTCATTAATCATATTAAAACTAGGTTAAGTGTTATCAATATAATTCAATTGCAATATGAGTGTTGATAATAGTCTCGATAACGTGAAGATTCCTTTTGAATTATTCTTTGGAATTACTAAAGATCTAAATTCTACCCCTATTAGAATCTGTAGCTAGTCCTTTATGCTAGCTTAACTAATTTGAAAGAATTTTCATTTATCCTGCATTTCATCCACGAAAATTTCATTTATTGTTAGATGATCGTCATGGCATAACAACTCTGATAAATAAATATGAAAATTAATAAAGATTAAAGTTTAATATATAATCAAGCTATATCTTCTTTCTACATTTTATAAAAAAATAATTTTGATTATATTTTATCGTTTTATTTATTGATTGTATTTTATCATTTTAATTATTGATTATATTTTATCATTTTAATTATTCATTATATTTTATCATTTTAATTATTGGTTACATTTAATCATTTTAATTATTGATTATATTTTAATCAATAATTAAAATGAGGTTTTAGGGGGCTCTTCTCCTAAAAGAATTCCATGAATCAAACAACCTGACTTATGGGTATAAATTGAGCCTTTGACGATATTTTAAATCATGGTTAATTTATAATGACTGTATTTTATGCACCAGAAAGTTCACGCATTGCAGCGGAAAATAATTTACAAACTCTTCGATTTAATGCACAGCAACAAACAAAAATTCTTCTTTTTCCACGTATTCACTCTTATTGAAATAAACTCGAGTGCATATTTTCTAGTTATAAGTTGGATCATACTTGTTAAATAACTCTTGCATTAAAATTTCATTTTAATTAATTTTATTTTCATTCCTCATAAAACGATTCAGTTATAAATCAAATATAAGAAGGGGGATCTCTTCTGAAGGATTGATTTCGAAATAATAAATGGTCCGAACTTGCCTAAACCTAGAAAATACACAAGAACATTTCATGTTCTGTTCCACCAAAGACACTTCTAGGTTGATACGCGTTCCAAATGAGCTAAATGCATGAAAAAATCACATGATAAATGAAATCACATGTTCTCCGTTGAATTCAAAACTGACATTAAATTCTTTTTTCTCAAAAAATTTATATAAATTTTTAAATTTGATAAACTTTAGTAATCTTGTTCAAATATTAAGATTCTTCAAAAAGTTTTCCAAATTTTTTATAAAAAAAATCTTATATTATACCTGAACTTTCAAATCAAGTGCATTTTGTTTCTTTATGTCCGTTCTTATTTTTGTTAAGTATGTATTTTTTTAAGAGAAAGAATCTGCAAAATGTGAAAAAGTTGGCAACAGCGAAGCAAATGAACTACTTGGATGGAAATATGTGTTTGAATTTATCGTATGGTTATGACATCTCATAGATTTATGAACTGATTGTCTGGAAACATGAGATTGTAGTTTTCATCTATTTATGTTGTCGTATGAATTTAGTTCATTCCTCACTTGGCATGGTGTGGAAGATCGAAAAGATGGCTGCTCGTTCATGTATCGTCATCCAATTTACCATTGCGCAAAATAACGCGGTTTATCTTTATGAATACCCTTGCTTTTATGAATATCTTCAATCAGTGCAAGAAAATTTCAATGTAATAACTTAATTGCATCGAATATACTACTCTGGTTACAATTAAACTCCTGAACTGCGTATGCTCCAACCGTTAGGCTTGGTGTGAAGAATTGAGAATGGACTATAGTTGGTTTTGATTCTTTCGATGCTAGTGGCACGTTATTTCGTCCTTCTGTGTTGTTGAATTTGTTTTTTATACTTGTTTGAGTAAGACGTTGTTGTGTCTAAGTGCCGCTATTATGATAAACTTAAAAATAAAGCGTCTTCATAAATTTGTAATCCCTCGTGAAATTAAAAAGAAACTAAAACTGAAGATTTCCAAGTGTTAAAAGAGGTATTTGGAGATAATTGCTGCGTCACATAGTCAAATTTTTGAAGGGCGCAAACGATTTTTGGAAAATCGGGAAGTTTTATTACAGGTAATGAACATTCTGTTCATTCTGGGACATCAAGAACCTGTCATGCTTATTGTTTTTGTTCGATATTAATTGAATTATCATGATTGAATAAGTATGTCAACTCCTAACGGTTAAACAGCAGTACTACATTGAGGTCCTGAGAAAGCTTAGAGAAAATGTGAGGAAGAAAAGCCCAGATCTGCGGAATAACAACACGCGGAGTTTGCACAAAGAAAACGCTCTGGTCAACGTTCTTGGCGATAAACGCATTACTGTGCTTGAGCCATCTACCGTACTCACCAGATCTCTCACTAAATTCACTCTTAAAGTGAAAAATGCATTGATGGGAACACATTTTCAGGGTGTAGAAGAGGTGAAGGCAAAAACGGCAAACTTACTGAAGATGGTGACACCTAATGAGCAGCAGCATTGCTTTGAACGGTGGAAAACTCATTTTCAGCTGTGTTTTGGTTGGGAAAGAAAGTATGTTGAAAGAGACTAAAAGATATTTGTGTCTTATTTTCAATAAAGCTAATTTTTAAGACTAGTCCGATTGTTTAATTGTCATACTTCGTACATTTGCTGATGAAATGGAAAAATATGAAACAGAGATAAAGTGACGGTGATATTGATTAATATTCTTATATAAATATATAAACGATAGAGTAGCTGTTCACAAAATAAGTAATAAACTTAACTCATTATAACTTCTTTAAGAAGTTTCAGGCATGTATGTTTCTGTTACAAATATATAAAACATTTTAATGTTTATTTACGTATCTTTAACAATGAGTAAAAATATAAAACTATTAGATTCGATTTTAATACAAGAACGATAACATTCACTGCGCTATGAAAATATTCAATTAGCAAAAGATTGAAGGAACATGCATCACTGAATTTTCACTTTATCTCTCTCACTTCCACTATTCTAAAACATCAAATCCACTCCAAAAATTCTAAAACTAGCGAACATTTTCCTGTAGCAGGGAACATGCGGGATTTCTCCCCCCAACTTAAACGGCCAGAAACAACGACAACTTGGTTTTGAAAGTTGATTGATTGAGATTGATGTGACGTCATTCCAGCTCCCTATGTCAGTACTTAATTTCAAAAGGGAAACTCGACGTTTCGGGCCCGATAACAGGGAATAAATGCGAGATGGGAAAAACCAGCCCCTTCCGAAGTTTAAAGAAGGGGAAAAGATTTTTCTCAATAACTTGAAAGAAAAATTATGTCATCGAACATTATTTTATTTTTATGATACATTATTTTAATCAATATCGTGCTTAACTTTTTTTTCGTTCAAGCGATAGTAGCATGAATTAAAAACTAAACATTACTCTCCTGATATCTATTCAAAATTAACTGGTTACGTCAAATTTTAATCTTATCGTGGCAAAATTTTAATTTTAGCTCGGGATATGGAAAAATATTTTTATGGCACGATACATAAACTACCTTTTTTTTTATTCTTATAGTTCACAGTGATAGAATTCATTGCATAATGCAGTTTGATAATAATTACTCAGATGTGCGTGTAGACGATTATTATTTTAAATGTATATAATTCATAATATGAATAATCTTAACTATAGAGTTTTTCTTTTTTTAGTTAAAAAAATTATTTTTGGAAACGTAATTTTGAAAAATCGTATAAATGGATATTTTTTTTCCATATTTAGTGTCAGTTGAATTAGAATATTCACATAAAATTGTTTTAAGCATACTACAACAAGAAAAATTATTTAAATGTAATTTTTGGGAAAATGTTAAGAAAAAATAATATATTTTTTAAACATTCCCTTTTCATGAAAAAGGCTACTTAAATAATAATGTTGTATCTATACTCCAGAACTTCTATACAGGGGCTGAAGTAAGATTGTTGAAAAATTCACATTATTTTCGGAGTTGAGATATTGTTGTACTGTGTTTTTATCCTGAAAAACATAAAAAATACAAATGAAAGAACAGAAACATACAATACAAACAGAAGAATATAGACATTTATTACGAATTATGATCCCAGCATATAACAGGAGGGGTACGCTGCTTTCTATTCGAGACGGGAATCCACAACAAGCGAAAGTCCGACTTCTTTTCCCGAAGAAGATACAACCATGCCTTACTCGGGATTCGAGCCCGAACCCACTCGTTAACAAGCCGAGGTTTACATCCACCATACTGGCTGGGCTGCTCAGAGTTGATATCATTGAAACATAATAACCGGTAATTTTTGTAAAAATTTATTCCACTCTCTTTTTATATATTAATAAATCCAATTCTAAACCATGTATTATTCAAAACTTCTAGTTCATTATTTATATAGAAGTTCTAACTATATATATATACTCAAAATATTGTTATTATAGAAACATTTTTCATAAAAGAAAAATGTTTTGAAAGTATATCCTTTATTTTCTTCACTTTTGCCAAAAATTGCATTTAAATATTTTTTTCTTGAAAAAATATTCTTATAACAACTTTATATGCATATTCTAATGCAACTAACATTAAATATCAAAAAAATTATCTATTTATACCCCTTTTCAAAATCACGGTTCCGAACTTAGAACGTCACATTGAATGATAATTACACCTAATTATCCTTATTTATAATTTAAAGTGTCTTAAAATAAATTTCTAGCAAATGATTAATAATACTGTTTAACAGAGAGTTTGTAAAAGAGAACATTTTTAATACAATCATTCTTTCAAAACTTACTGATTTTTTATATAAACATAATGCATGAAGTAACAACATATTTACAATGACTAAAAAGCAACGTTTCATATATTTTGCTTTGATACAATTAATGAAATATTTTATTATTGCTAATAGTCATATTCCTTTATATTTACGAAAAAAATAGATGGCATGAAACCTCATAATAATAATAAGAACGATAGTAAAAATAAAAAAGCAATATACATAAATACAGATTTCATATTAGTAGTCTAATTAAAAATTATTCTTTAGAAGATTATTGGATTATTTATTTATATTGAAAAATACATGATAATACATATTTTAGCAATAGCGATATTAGCAAAGATTTTTGTTTCACATTTATAGATTTTATTAATAATTTTTTTAAAAAATTTTGCATAGTAATTAAATAGAAGTCTTACCTGACATCTTGTAGGAAACAAATCAATGAATTTTCGTTTAAAAAGAGAGTTTAAGTATAACAACATTACGAGAAGGCCATGCTTTTTAAAGCAGAGTAAATCAACAATGTGTGTATAATTATTTTCACTAAATAAAATACTTCTTAAATGAAGGAATAGTTATACAAATTTTAAAATAACCTATCAAGAAATGGGAAGGTATTTTCATTATATCCCCTTATGTTTATTAGAAAAAGCCATTCATACACACATACAGAACTGCAAGAAAATATTGCCTTAAAAAGAAGTGTGTTCAGTATATTCTTTAATATTTTCATATATTTTTTAGTTGTTTTTTAATTGAATTCGAAAATGTCAAAATTTCTTGCTTGTTCAAAGGTTTTTTACCCAATGAACATTTTGTGTTACATAATTATAGTCAAATTAATGGGTGTTATTTATATGAGAAAAGTGGCTGCTGACATTCAAGAAAAATTTATTAGCAATTAAAACATATAATTGTCTTTAAAAAAAAGTTCAAACGGTCGCATAAATTAAGTAACAAATCAAGCTGATTTGTCTTTTAATGAAACGTAAAGAATTTTCTTCTAAAAAAGGATCAGCAAAATAAGTGTTCATTCATTTTACTTCAAAAAGCAATTACTACAAACGTTTATGCATTATTTTTAATCTTATTACAGTTTAATTTATTTGAATATTATATTTTGGATTAAATGCATTTAAAAAAAAGATTATTTTAAGCTGCATTTAGAAATATTTAAAGATAGCTTCTCTTCAATTTTATTCAGAAATGTAAAATTGTTTTGTGTAGTTACAAAGCATAACTCTTCAGTACAATAAAATTGACTTTAAAAATAAAATGTACTTATTTTCCATTTGTTCTAGCAATTAATCTGCGGTAGTAAAACACGATAAACTCAAAATATTTTAAAGTTAAAATTCTTCGCTTTTAATCAAGCGGAAACTATATATTGTACTTAAAACTTTTAATTGAAATACATTTTTTGAAATTCCTAAGTTAGAATCATGAAACAAATTTTTGTAAACATATTTTACTGCATTTTTTAAAAATGTTTTTCATTTAATTATCTCCCTTACTAAATTGTTTTTAACAAGACGCGAAAATATTTAAAAGCTTATATTTAGATGATCTTTATTTATGAATTTTAATAAAGTAATTAAAATAAATGTTTGTGAATTTTGCAATTAAAATACAAAATCAAATTAAAATTGTCATTTTTATTCGTTTTAGACATACCTCGAGAAACACATATTCATTAATTTGAAAACGTTGTCTATTTTTGTGCTGGTTATTTCAAACTATTTTATGTTTTATTTACTATAAACAAGCGCGCGCGGCTCTCAAACTATTCGTATATCTCTGGGGTTTACATGAAGGCTTTCTGAGATATACTCAAGCAGCTTTTAAGAAAGTACTTATTTTCCGCTTATTATTTTATTTTTAAAATTTTCTTCTTAACATTTAGGGGCTTATAGAGATCCAACATGTTCCAGGAAAAAAAATTACCAGCTCTGAAAATACTTTATTTTAAAATAATTTACATATTCACTGTATCTCGTTCGACACAACTTGTACAATTTTTATAGATTCTAAATGACTACACATACAAATGTTATAACGGATTGCATTTCTAATTCATTACTTTCATTAGTATTATTCGGTTTTATTATTATTTCATTATTTTCATGATTATCATTCGGTTTTATTATAATTTCATTATTTTCATCATTTCATTGTGTATTAAGGTATCCGACTAGGTTCGGAACCATGACTTTAAAAAAGCGCATAAATGGGTAATTTTCATAATATTTTGTGTTACTTAGATACATGTATAAAATTGTTTTAATGACATTATGACAAAAAAATTCTTTAAATACAATATTTTGGCAAAAAACTAACTTAGAAAAATCTTTTTTTCAAAACTTTCTCCTTTTATTAAAAATGCTTCTAAAATAATAATATTTTGTGTGTGTGTGTGCTTATATAAAGTAAAGACTTCTCCAGAGAGTCTGAACTAGGAGTTTTGAAAAATCCACATTATTTTCAGAGTTACCCCAAATTGATATAATTATCGGCGTTTTTTTCTTAAAATTTCTCTCCTCTGTTGTCGTAAAACAGGGATAAATCCACTTCTAAGTTATATATTTCAAAAATTCTAGTTCAGCCTCTGCACAAAAGTCTGAGCTAAATACAGGCAAAATATTATTGTAATAGAAGCACTTTTCATAAAAAGAGAATTTTTTGAAAATGGGTCATTCTATGTTCATTTTTTGTCAAAATATTGTACTTAAATAATTTTTTATTGTAGTAATATTCTTAAAACACTTTTATATATGTTTTCTAATTTAAGTGACACTAAATATCATAAATATTATCCATTTATACTCTTTTGCAAAATCCCGGTTCCGAACGTAGTCGGATACCTTAAGAATTCATGTTTAGCAAAGTAATGGGAAAAGCGGCTGAATCATCAAATTTCAATAAAGTTCGAATCGATATGCCTTGGGGGGTCTGAAAACCTTCGTTTCAAAAACGGAACATTTTATAAGTTGCAGTCTTTGCAAATACTTATCGAAAGTGATGCATAGAGAAAGAAGTGACAAGTCGCTAGTCAGGGGTTTATTGGCCTTAGCGGAACGATTTCAGGGGAGAGTGGAGACTCCTACATGTTGTTCTACGTAACCGAAAGGCTACAGCTACCAATATCACAAGCATCTACAAATGGGTTATCCTGCTGCGTTTGAGCCTAAGCAGCTGGAATCACGTCCTTGAACTTACGCCACGTCATCGCCCACAATCCTAGCAGGGGTCATGGAAATTGACATTGAAGAAAGAAGACAAGAAGGAAAGAAAATCGCCATGTTCAACTAATCTGATTTTCTGGTTAATCACATTGACGGATACATCGATTTACAAAAAAAAAAACTGAATCTGGGGTCCACAGTTAGCCAGATACAAGAATTTGATGGCAGTATTATGATGTGGGTAATGTTTTCAGGGGGTACATTAAGATTCATCATTCTCTCAGAAAAATCTCTGACGACTGTGTGTGCTACATGAGCATAATTGCAGATTATGTGCCCACCTTCAAGGCAATATTTTCCTCGGAGAATAATGCACCCTATCATAAAGACTGAGTTGTAAAGACTCATAAAGTGTTTCGAGGAATATTCTGGTGAACTTCAAGTGATGTCTGGTTCTACGAACTCACCTGACACGAATCCAATCAAATCTCGACCTGAAAATCCGATTTCAAGATGTTTTACTACCACCTCACATTGCTCGGGATTACTAGTTGACGAGTGCCTGGTACCAAGTACCTGATTATTTATCAACAATTTGTCGAGTCAGCGACTTGTTGGTTATACAAATATAGGATTATACGTTGTGAACCTAGTTTAATTTTTTTTTAAATATTAAAACGATATAAGTAATGGAATGGTTTTTTTTTTCAATATAAATTTGTTTATAGTAACATAAGCATAAATTTGTTAAACAATTGTTAATAAACCCATTAAAATAAGAAATCTTAATACGTTTATATTTAAATGTATTGCATGACACAATTTTCTTTTCGCGTACTAAATTCATAAGAGAATAAAAATTTTCAAAATTCATGCCACCACTTGAATTAGATTTATAGTGAATTTTTAACTGTACATTTATTTCTGCTAAACTTTTTGATTTGAGTAGTCATAAGTAGTAGTAGTGGTGGGTAGACTGTGTATGTGTATGCGTATGCATACGTGCGTGTTCTTATGAATAAGGAGGACTTAATTTATTCTCAGTATAAGAAAATGTATACGGAGGAGCAAATACAGCATAAAATTGAATTAAATACGCAACATTAAGATATACATTAGAAGCAGAAAGTAATTTGTAGGTATTTTGTTTAGTTAATATCAGATATTTTATGCGTAAATTATATCAACGTTCCTTTTTTTCAAACTAATTATACATATGATTATTTCGAGTAGTTAAATAATATTTTTCAAATATGCTTCATTTGTTATATTTCGAGATTCTTACTTCATATGACATGTCACTGATAAATTTAGACTCTGATGATGAATTGGTTTAAATTTAATTGCGTCACACACACACACGTGTATAATAAAATGGCGCTTTCTGGTGCTTTTTAATTGGTGCCCATTTAAAAAGTGTTAAGTTTGTTAGGGTAATTTAACATCGACACGGTTATGTCAATACAAAATAAATAGTAATTTGAAATCACACACACACACTTTCTCCTGATTTACAATTTGTCACATATCTCGACTTGCCCACCCCAACTTACGTGCACCCGGAGTTATGCAGTTTTCAAATTTCGCCAATCTTCCTTTTTTCTGTCTATTTGAAGACTGATTTTGTTATTTCATACCTGAAGTTAGAACGTTATTGCCAATCTAAACAGATTCCATTTAAAGAGATGCTAATAATCGACAACGCACCAGGTTATCCCCTGGAACTTTAACTAATTTTGACCTGAGTAAAAGTTGAATTTTTGCCTAGAAATACCACCAGTTTGCACCAACCGATGGCTCAGGTAGTCAACAAACAATTTAAAGTTTATTATACGAGATGATCATTTGCACATCTGCATATAGCTATGAGAAAAAAAAATGCTCTCTGTTAAAAACTTTTGGAAACAATTCATTTTAAATGGTATTAGAATCCTCGGACAATCTTGGATTGAAGTTTCAAAAAAACTTTAGATGGCATCTGTAAAATACAATGTCCTTTCTTTTCGTCAGTGCAACTCAGGCAGAATCAGTACCATAACCTGATGAAAATGGTAATGGTTTGAATAAGTTGTCGATCTTGCCAGGAAAATAAGTTTATAAGTGAATAGTGATGATGTTCAAGAACTGTTGAAAATCCACAATCAGGAGCTGACAATTGATAAGCTCACAGAAACAAATGCAGAGAAAACATTGAAGAACCTGTTTTTTCGGATGATCAAATGGTGGTGTTGGGAGTTTGACAGAAGCCAGCTTAATTGAAAAGGGTATAACAAATTTTAGAAAATATAGACTCCGACGAAGAGCGTATGTTTTCGACAAAACAAGGAATACAAAAAATTTATTGCCATGCTGCGAGGAAATATTGCGGGAGAAAAAAAAAATCTTTAAGGCGGCAAAATAGCAACGTTAGATTTTATAAAACCTTCTACATCAAATTAACTTCGTGTTGTGATTTTGTATTTGTGTTATCTAACATTTTAGTTTAAAAAAATTCTCTCAATTATTATTTTCTTTCGTCTCCGGACCCAACTAGAAATAATTTATATGTATTTGAAATAATTCTGTAATATTTCTGGAGAGTAGTAAAAATAGTTTTAAGACGTGGCGAGTGGATATTATTATCGTAGCGAACAAAGGTTAGGGCGTGGCTGGTGATGTGTGATTCTGGTATGTTGATGCATTTTCTATTATAGGATTGTGAGGCAGTCTTGTAATTTAGTAAATCCAATTTATTGAATATCTGGACACACCTAAGCATATTAATTACAGTGAGCAAAGACGACACAACGCAGACAAAGAAACTACAACACAAAGCAACCGGCTACATTACAGAGAAACGAGCGAAGAGAGAGGGGGAATTTCCAGAGATATAGGTTTTTATACCCGACGGAAGACCACGTGACATTTTTGTAATAAGAACTCTGATTGGTTACAATGGGTGGGAAAGGGATTTATGAAGTAATGATATTAGTCGATTACGATTAAGATCAGGGTGTTAGTTTTGAACCTAATAATTAGAAGGCTATTTGAATATTATTAAAAAGAGTTAATTAAAAGGATGCTAGGGGGAACTATTACATATTAATATGAGAAATTATACCCCTACTTACGCGATTATCACTCAGTTCAAACTCACTTAAGTTCGGAGTATTACTGTAAATAGAGAGAGAGAGGCAGACAGACAGAATATATGAAGAAAAAGTTCGTCAAAACAATTAAAGCTGCTTCCCTTGATAAATCTGACAAGTACCTTGTTCAAAAATATTTGTTCTCCATAGTATTTGTGTTCAATTTATATATACTTATGAAAATTTCGGACTATATGTTCGTGTCTCTGCCGAAAGAGTAATGTGGCAGGAAGGATTCTCTTTATAAGTCAAAAGTGAAGACTTCAATAATGTTAGTAACGAAGGAGTGACCTTGGCAAAATATTTGGCGACAAAAATTTAGAAGTTTCTAGGGTGATTATTTGACAAGAACACTTTAGAAGTTCCTGAAAGGCCTCTTTCCAGCTTAAATAAGAATGACGCAGTGGAGCAACATTGTGGTCAAACATTTTATAGAGCTTGCGCGTTTTGTCTTTTGTGTAACTGTAATTACACCAACTTTTTTTTTAATAGTGTGTTCAATATATGTGAGATATTTGATTCTGTGGTATTGTAGATTTGAAGTATATTTATTTGTTTCATTTTAGAAAAAAGAATTGTAATTACAAGAGAGTTCCACAATAAATAATGATTTACTTCAAAAAAGCCGAACTCTTTAATATATGGATTCTTCCCTCATTTGAAAGACTATCAACCAGATATACATATTTAAAAATGTTATTAATACTTTATAGCTCTTTTATTCTCAAGTGATGGTTTGTTGAAATATTTTTGAGATTAAGACTGATTTACGAAAGGAAATTCATTTATATATTATCAGGTAGTTAACTTGATTGTTAAGACTTAGTTGGGGAGAAAAGTTTGTTTACGATCGCTTACTGCATGCTATTGAAAAGCAGGAAATTTTATGGTTTTTAGTTACATTTCTTTGCGTAAAATTTGTTTTTGTACCACAATTTGAAAAAAAAATTAACTGCAAAATAAATTATACCTACATTCACAGATGATGATTTAATTCGAATTTATGTATACATATTGCTTTCCATGAAATTTCTGCAAACAAGTATACGCATTTAACCCAAACGTGTAAAATTTTTTGTGTAAATAGACGTTGGTTTGTAATATGCAAAAAATCTGGTAATTAAATAGAGGAATATAATGTATAAAGTTTAGAATTATGATAAGTATACTTCCCTTGACCTACCAAAAAATGTGTTCTTAGATCGATTAATATAGAATGCATGTATTAATTTATAAGAGATAATAGATTCTATATTTATATTAAATGAGAAATATATTTATAGGAATATAAATTCATTAGTTAGTTTCAAAATCATATGACTATTCCTACAGACTCTACTGGAGTAGTTATAAATAAACATATATAAAAACTAATATGCAGCAAATACTTCAAGAATTGTATTTCAATTCAATTAAAAGTCAGAGCACAGTTATCAAAGAGAGAGAAAAAAAGACATTAACTTCTCAAATAACTTATATATTATCAAGAATTACCCAAACATTTTAAAATCAATACCTATGTGACACCAAAATCTTCCTAACACATATTTTTTCTTTTAGATCTTTTCCTTTCCTCTGTGGCATTAATAAAAGAACAGTAAAGAAGCTCTCAGTCAAGCAAATTCCCATTATCTGCTTTTAACCGCAAACCGTAACTTCACATGAATTTCAAAAGACCTTTCAAATTCGCGTTGCAATGTTTTTTCCCCTTTTTCTCTTCTTCTTTCTGAACCTTTTTAGGGATTTTTTGGTTTACCAGATGTCACTAATGATCGTATTCGCTGTTTTCTCCCTGCCAAATGTGTGAGAGGTAAAAGCCTTAAGGTAATGACGTCACTCATACCAGGCCGCTGGGAATGTTGAATGCTGCTGCTGCTGCAATTAAATAGCAATTATAAGAAGCCTTGATGTCTTGACGGACGGTGCTTTTATTTCGAAATTTTATCTATAATATCCAGATGGCTCACATTCTATAAATGCCAGGATTTGCCTTGAATATCTTTTGATATTTCAAGATGTACATACCGGAAATTATAAGATTAAACAAATTAAATAAATTATTAGAGTGGATATACTAAGAATTCAAAAATATTTAAACGTAATAAAACGTATAATATTTCTTTTCATACTCAATTAGCTTATCAATAAAAAAATATATTAAACAAAAAAAATCTTGTATAAAATTTAACAAGACTGTATTTAATAACAAATTTTCGTAAATAATATGCTATTTTTGATAATATATTTTTACCATTAATTCTATTTTGTTGTTTTTAATCACTTAGGTAAAATGTTCAAATTCAGTGCACATGCTGAGCAGTTAATTTATTTCTCAAAAAAAAAAAAAAAAAAAAAAAAAAAAAAAAAAAAAAA
>BMAV01019635.1:71010-115824 GCA_019973955.1 Trichonephila inaurata madagascariensis
CGCTCTCTCCTACTAAAACGGAACAGTTGCAGCAAGAATTTCTAGAAACAAAACGTTCCACAGCAGGGAAACTCAAAGAATCAAAACAGATGTGTCAAGGCGCGTTAATATTTAACGTTGTCACGATTCCGTTTCACACCGTCGAGTCACAGAACTGTTGAAATACGAGTATTTTGCTCGAGGTAAGGGAGAGGGAGAGTGTGGAGGAGATAAACAGAGAGACTGACATTTCCAATAAGTGCCATGATTGCTAGCCTGACAACCTTCGAAGTTCGTTTCGCCTGCCAGCCAGTGACATCTGGTGGCGAAGAGACAAACAATATGAAGAGGAAAGAAAATTATTCAAGGTTTCGGGTGAGAAAAAAGAAATAGAGGGGAACCCGGACCGTTTTTTTTTTTTTTTTGGAGTTTGTTTTGTAACCGATTGCTTTGATCAAAAAGAGAGGTATAGGATTCATATTTGCACAGCAATTTTGTACATCCTGATTTATCAACCAGTTCTTTTCGTTATTTTCAGTGAAATGATTTTCAGCAAAAAGGAATACTTTTACACAGACAAAAGTGTAACTACATTAACACTTTAGACTAAAGCGCCTATCTTTAAAAAAGTGGAATTATAAAAGATATTTTCTATTTATTATTTATTCAGAAACATTCCTTAGGCTTTAAAAACTAAATAACGCTGAAATACTTTTTAATGCTTTTACTAAGATACTTGATTATTCAACAACAATATAAATTGTTAGTTTTGAAATTTCATTCGAGTCTGTTTTTCAATATTTGACATGAAACATCAAGAAATTAACAACAAATACAAATTAGGAATTAATTTCTAAGATAAAAAGCAACATATATATATGCAAAAGGTATTCACATTATTCTTTCTAAAATTTGTACATTTCATCTACAAATATTTGACCATTCAAACTAACTTATTCAAATTAAATAAAATTCCAAATAACGTAATTTCTGATGTTCAAATCAAAAATGCTAAAATTAGATTTCTTATGGCAATATTTGTTAGTAGTCATTTCAAATAACACTTTCAATAATAGTCAATACTATACTGTTGTCTGATGCTGAACTCTCAGATTAAACTAAAAAAAAAAACATTAATAAAAATTGCGTTGTTAATTCTTATGGAAAACTATGCATGGATATTAAAAATAGACTCTCCTCGCCCACGATAGATTTAAATCTATTAATATAATACAGATTTTTAATCAGCTTAACTTTTAATATTTTTTAAATTTCCTAATTGGGAAAGATAAAATAATATTTCAGTTAAAAAATATCATGCAAAAAATATATTTCTGTACTAGACAGAGAATTATCATAAAACAACAAATTGTTCATTTTCACTGGAAGCAATAGAATAAAAAAATATTTCTATATGCTTATGAATTCAAAAAAAGAAAAGAAAAGAAAAGTAATTTAAAAAAGAGAGTTCCCTAATAAATTTAAATAAAAAGTAATTAATTTTTTGTTTGGATTGTATTTTTATTCCAGTTAAGTATCTCCCTACGCTTTTTAATTATTTTTATATTACGTGAAAATCTAACTTTACTTAAATTTATTATTTATTCAATTTTTATTTATTATTTCATTTTTATTATTTACTATTTAAGTATAATTTTAGACGTTTTTTTTTTTTTATTTCCTTTTAAGAATATTTTAAAGCAAAAGCTCAGCTTTAAATTTCTAAAAATTATTTCGAGATTTCACTGAAAATTTAAATATGTAAGTTTCTGATGGGATTTCGTTACCTAAAACCTGCTATATAAGATTATATGCACGAATTATCGAAAAAAAAAATCATTAAGGACACGTAATTGGAAATGTAATTCCCTTTTCAATTATTCAAATCTTTAACTCATTTTTATTTCGAGCAGTTAAAACTGTAGAATGCTTGAAATTTTTTAAAAAATGCACTTATATTACCTTTAAATGTTTTCATTTTGGATAATTCCGTTTAATATTATTTTACATTAATAATATTTTAATTTGTTATTCAAATTGCATCAGTGATTTTATCAATGGGACATTGAATACTCATAAAAAAGAGCAAATTTACTTAGGTCAAAATTTTTGACAACATACAGGGTCAGTACAAATGAAGAACCCAATTTTAAAAAATTATATTATTGAAACTACTGCACGTATTACAAAAAGTGATACATGTTGTCCATACCATACATACCAATTTGTAATCCATTTCGTTCCATACATTTTGTAGCATCACTCTATCAGTCAGTGCCGGTTCATACACTGGGTGCTTGGAGCGGGCGCCCAGGGGGATCTGAAGGGCCCCGGATAAGATGGGCATAGCCAGATTTTCTGGTTATAAATTTCAATCCTCCAGGGCCAAGGATGCCCGTAGATCTTCTGCGCCCAGGGTTCGAAATAAGCCTAAATCGGCACTGATATCAATGTTTCGTAATGCTACACAAATGCTTATTTGTAGACCTCTGTTATTTGTAAGGTCAAATGCAAATGATACGGCTGGAAATGTAATGTTTTTTTTGTAAAATTTCCAATACTGTTTCCTGGGGCATTCCAAGTTCACAGTCGGTAACTCTCGTAGACTTCATACAAAACTGGACTGCTTTTTTTTTATACACAAGCAACCTGTTTTCTTAAACTGATGACACCATCTTAGAATGCTCTTGTTGGATGATGCTTCTTTTCCATGGCGATTTCAAAATGCTGGCTGCACCGAAATAAGTGAAGAAGCCCATGCATACTCTAATACGCAAAAACTCTTCTTTGTCACTGTCACGATGTTTGGATTTCAAACACGTCGATCTTAAATGAGCTATTGATAATTAGTAGAAAAAAAAACTTAGTATGTTTCTCTTTACATTCATGTATTACTTATTGTAATGTATGCAGAAGTTTCGAAAACAGGATTTTTTTAGAATCAGGTCCCTCCTTTGTACGCACCCTCCTCCTGTATATATTTAAACAATCATATTTTGTGAGTGCTGCTTAAAAATAGTTTTTAACTTATTTTGTCAGAAAATCTTTTTTAAATTAAGGTGGAATATATATTCTACTATTAAAATAATAAACCCAATTATTATCAATAATAGTCAGTGGTTATTAATAATAAATATGTCTTTTGATTAATATGATAAATAATACGCATGAATCACATTACCAGTTATTATTTATAATTACCAATAAATTTGGCCTGTGTGATTAATTAGACATAATTTATTGAAACCAACTTTAAAGTATCCGACTGAATTCGGAGACAGTTTTCTAAAATATGACTTAAATAATTATTTAATTGTTATTTTTTAAGTAAGTATATTCTTAAGACTTTAAAAATACATCAAAAAGAATTTTTTGAAAAATTATTTTTTAAAATATTGAGAAATCTGTACCAAAATATTAGAATTTTTTTTTTTTTTTTTTTGTTAACAGCTCAAAAAAAATTTATAGTGCAAAAACAAATTAAATTTTTGCAGGAATACAATATTTAACTATGCTGTACACTAAAAAAATCATTTTGCAATTAAATTAAGAAATACAGGTGTTTAAAATGAAACACCCAGAATTTAATTTTAAAAAAACTTTTTTTTCTTATAAAATTATAATAAAAAATAACTTAATTGAATTTTAACACAAAACATTGATTATAATACAAAAAAATAAACTCAAAAGATTTCATAAGAATATTTCGATTGCTTTTAGAGATATCAATGTTACCGTGAGGCATTATGTACAAAAATAACATTCTTCAGAAAATGCAAAATAAAGTTTATATTTGTAATACAACTTTTTATACATTTAGGGAAGTATTAAAACTCTCCAAGTTTTCACCTGGAGCCCTCCTGAGACTTATACTCCAAACTTTTGCACGTTTGAAGGGCCTTTCTTTTTTAAGAGACAGTTTCTTATCTGGTTTAGAATGCCTCGTTGGATCAACAATTCTCGTATTGTCGAGATACCAAAAATTTCCCTTCATTTCTGTCCCTAATTCCATTCCTAACTTTTAAAGTTGAGGTAATAGACCAGCAAAACAAGAATTAAAAAGTATTATTGCTAAATAAATCTCTAAGCGAAGTGTCTGTAGCTCAACAAAGGTCTCTTTTGGGATTATACTCCACATGACATTGCTAAAACGTTCATTGTAGCTCTGAGTTTTCTTGTGAGGAGCATTTTCTTAGGAGATTGTGATCGCAAAGATCTATATAAATCGTTTTAATAGAATTAATAACTGAATTCGGAAGATCTGTTAATTTTTTTTCAACGTATCTCTAACAAATTCTGCTCTCTGGAAATCTCATCTTTTTTGGTTTTACTGATCTTGTTTTTGGCATGATAACTTTAATTTAAGAAAAAATAACTATAACTCTACATAAAAGTACTAATAAATAAGATCTAATTATCTAATCTATTATTGAACTCAAGTGATGAAAAGATAGCAACTTGTTTAAATCAAAACAAACATTGCAATCAGTTAACTGTTAACTGCTTGCACTCCAAGTTATGAAATTTTTAACGCGCTATCAGAGAATATAACATTAATGTACAGTATGATTTATAATATAGCTTTTTTTTAAATTCAGATTTTCTCCGGACCTTTTTGAAATATTCTTTTATTTCTAGTAGTGAGCTTTCTATACGCTTAATTTTCTACTCACTAACATAAATAATATGAGAATTTATAAAGATTTTCTTGCTCGTTTAAAGTATGCGTATAATTCGTTTTGTAACTAGCTCCATAATATTTCAAAAATGTGTGTTTTACTGTAACAAAGCATGTTTAAAAAGAAAACATCAATGTGTAACACTTTTCAACAGAAAGTTTCAAAAAATACTTCCATTGTTATATTTTTATTCAAATATTTTTTTCTAAAAAAATAGTTTTCAAATGGAAATAGCAACTATTCAAGTCTCAAATCCCCAAATATTCCAAACAATATTCGAAAACAGGACGAAGGGAAAAAACCTAAGAATGTAGAAACTCTATACCATTACTTTTACGAAAATTCTCAATATCGCTGTTCTAGAACGCGACAGTTTCGATGTGTTGCCAAACAGAGAATCGAAATGCAGCACTCCGGTCTTTACTGTTTGTCAGAATGTTTCGAAACTTCAGCAGCGACACATTTTTATACATTCGCAATATTTTAGCCGCGAAAGAGATGCGATTTGAATGTCAGGCCTTTCTGCCAGACCTTCGAGAAAGTGGATTTGTTCGACTGAAATTGCGAGACGAAAATATTTATTCAGATCTTATTATTTACGGCAGAATGATTGATAAATCTTCTTTAGGACGTGAATTACTTGGCAGTTTTGTTGAGTATTTATAGTACAACAGTAAAATTTTCGTCATTGCTTTTGGTTTTAAGGCATTTGCTTTCTTTTTTAAAGATTTCGTTGTTTATAAAAAACAGTGTGATGAGGAACAACAGTTGAATTAATAAATGATAGATTGTATGTTATTGAAGTATTAAAACATCATGTATATGCTATATTCTACTGTTTTTATAATATGTTCATATATATAAAATTCCACACAAGTAATTTAATTAAAAATTTCTTATAATAAATTGTTAAATATTTAAATTATCACTTCATGTAGTGTCATATACTACTAGCCGTTATCCACCCGCTTCGCTTGGTAATTCAAGATGGTGTATAAATATGTACTGTCTATACATATATATAAATTACTGATATCTAAGTCCTAGCATTAAGAATCCGATCGTATTGAAAAATATACTTATGTCTGTAACTCTCGCCTCTTGATATAAAAAGGACAGAGCTTCTAATTAATATTTTCTAATACTCTATAATAATAAAATTAAAGTAGAATGAGATGTTTTACACTCTCGAAACCCAATCACCAAGTGGATTTCCACAAACCGATTTTCAGTGGATCTCTACTTCGTAAAATAAACATGCGTGCCAAATTTCAAGTCTAAATCTAATAGAGCAAAGGTAGAATTTTTATTATCAATACCCCCAGTAACACCGTTGAGAGTAGATTTCCAAAAGAGCTTCTTTTCTTAGCGGATTTCAATTCAGCGAAAGAAACATGCAAACAAAATTTCATTATTATAACCCTAGTAGTTCAAAAACGGGAATGTTTTTGTCAATATGCCCAAGTAACCCCATCCGCCCCCGCCCCCTCAGGAATCAATTTCCGTAAAATCTATTATTAGTGTATCTCTGTTCAACAAATGAAACATGCTTAACAAATTTCATGTATGTGGATCTAACAATTCAAAAACAGGAATTTTTTCTATAACTCCCCTTGACCCTTCGCAACACCCCTCGGGGACCAATTTTCACAAAAACTTTTGTTAAAGGAGCTTCATTCCATGAAAGAAACATGCGAACCAATTTTCAAGCAAGTACATCTAATAATTCAAAAATGGAAAAAATTAAGGGAATTAATAATAATAAGGGAATCCCCCTTAATCCCCTGCAACGCCATTTAGGGGTTCGATTTTAGCAAAATTCGTTCTTAGCGGATCTCTATTCCATGAAAGAAACATGCCTACCAAATTTTAAGTCTGTAGGTTTCATAGTTCCGGAGATATCGTGATGAGTGAGTCACTTTTCTCCTTCATATATACAAATATTTACTATTTTTTTAATATATAATAATCAATTTTGTTTTGTCTGAATACTTCTCCCTCTTGTTATAAAAAGATATGTTTGTTCTATTGTTTTAAGCCAAATTGTTGTATTTAATTAAAACTATTCAATGAATTCAAGATTTGAATACCTTTTTATGGCATTTTAATTTCGCATAAACTGATAAAAAGCGATTTTTTTTTTCAGTTATGGAAGAATTGTATGGAAATTTAGTAGAAAAAATATAATTCAAATTCTAATTTTCATGGATAACGAAATACATTATCCTTCGGTAAAGGGGAAAAAAGGCAATTTTATGAAAGTTTGCCACTTTTTTCGTCTTAAAAATTACTACTCTGAAAAAAACGTCATAAATCTTTTTCGTAGATAAATCTGATAATAAGGTTGATATGATGAAAATAATAGGTCAAGGAAATTATTAGTATGAAGCAATACGTTTGAAAAACTATCAAATACTTCACACACAGAGCTTGTAATACATCATTCTGCCATAATGATAAAAAACAGCAGAAATTTCTCACATAAATTAATTTCGCTTTACTTGAAATATTATTATATAATTAAATATCCAAAAAATAATTTCCCTCCATTAAATTATACTAGAATTACAAGAAATGTAATGCAGCACCACCACCAACACATATCTTTACATACTGGTACAAAAGCTTTTATTGCCTTTGTGCACCTCACAACAAGGGTAACACCTTGAGAGTGAGAAATAGCAGTCATTTTCTTCCTCGCCATCAGTCCATTAATCACTCCAACCATCTCCTGGTACAATAAACGAGTAAAATGAAGGCATGGCCACCTACAAGCAGTTATGAGAGGGTCATTTTGGACCGATGTCTTTCGACAACTCGCCAATTGACCCTCAAGCCCATCCATCAGAAGGATGGAAGGTGGAGGAATGAAATGGGGAAAAATGTAAGAACTCAACACCCACTTTTTTCTGGAGAATTCTTCACGTAAGGACAAAAAAAGAGGAAGATATATCCTCCCCACTTTTTATTTATTTTTCGACTCTTTTCCGTTAACAATCCTGTCTATCAAGAGAAGAAAGGAATTTGCTTTTTTTTTTCCTCTGCACTCGGTTCATCAATTAGTGTAGGTTACCAATGATCGATTTTTGAGGAAAGAAGTTGTTCTTTTAGGGAATTAATTGTTTTATAGAAAATATATTACACGATTTCCAGTTTCTTGTTGTATTTTCCTCGGGTATCGTATGTGTTAGTTTCATTCTATTGGGGTAAAATGAGATGTATTGAGAAATTGCTTTTATTGAAAGAATGGTGATATTTTGAATATTTATATAGGTCCAGAGTCATACAAGACGAATTATGAATTAAAATAATTATTTTTTATTTGACTAAATAGCTCTTCAATATTTTTTTCAGAGTAAAAGTTACAGACACGCAAAAAAGTAATGCTTGACGTAAACAGAATAAACTAACAACTAAACATAAAATAGTTAAGATTATCAGATTGAATAATTTCCGAAGAGATAGAATCATACTGAATCTAAAATCTTTGTACGTGAAATTAAATCCACATAATAGCGACAACGCGGTAGGTCAGGGGTGGCGAACCTTTTGGGATCAACGTGCCATTTTTTCTAAAAAAGTGTTTAATGGGGTATAGACGTGCCGTCAAATAATTTTGTCTTGTGATTATTGGGAAAATAATAAAATTAAATACCAACAACTCACAACTCTTTATTTACTATTAAAAATACATTTATAGTAGTAAATGTTTTGGATATACGTGTAATTCAAATTAAAGTGACATTAGTGTAACTGCCGATCAGAAGACAAATAACTTGCATTAGGATTGTAAAATGTTACTTTTAGCAGAACACAGGCTGAATTAGAGTCATCTGCCAAATGGTTTTCTAAGTGAGTCTTAAATGTTATTCATCTCTGAAAATAATTATTCTTGGGCATAGGTAGATGAAAATATGGTTAAAAAAGCATGAGCCAACTTCTTCAAACAGTTAAATGAATCTGGAATCGAATTCCATGTTTCCAAAATTTCGTTACTGACATTTTTACTTATACTGCTTGTTAATTTTCTGTTTCAATCAATTCCAACATTTTTCTTGTTTTCATAAATTTTTGAATCCATATTGAACTAGACTGGTAATCAAGCATCGTTGCATTTGAAATTCTTCAATTTCTTCCAATCGAATTGGGACAAGTTCAGTTTATCAAATGAAGTCACATCAGGGTACATAGTAATTATGGAAATAAGTTCTTGAATAACTTTTTCTTCGTCTGACTTTTTCAAGTTCGGGAAGTACTAGTAGTTTCTTGTAATAATATCGTTTCTGAAAATATGTAATTTAGCGTCTAAAGCATTAGGATCCCTCTTGAAGATAATGTTTTTTGTTTGTGTCTTGAAGATTTACATTCAATTCTCTGAAATGTTGGCATTTGTCTGAAAAATCGCGACTGATCACTCGCGTTTATTCGTAATACTTCACAGTGAACTTTGTTATTTTGTACTAAAATGCTAATCGTTTTGATCGTAGATGTGCCCAAGTAATTGCGTCGCGTGCCATCAATGACACGCGTGTCATTGGTTCGCCATCCCTGAGGTAGGTGATGATATTACTCTTTCGAAATTCACAATTCAAAGCATCAGTTTCTCCTTAGAGCCTCGTACAAAAATATAGTTTTATATTTAAGTTAGAAAATTCATTTCACTTTAATTCTTTATGTCTTTGAATCTTTACAATTCAGACTGAAATCATAGAAAAATCAAAATGACATTTGTAAAATACAGTCTCATTCAAATAAGCATAAACTTCACAAATTTAATCAAAGCGTTTTGAAAATGTTTCTTATTTTTAAAATTGTATATTTATTTGACTTCTATATAACACAAATGGCTTAATTTTCTGAAATTGTTCTTTCATGTAAGTCAAATTTTTTAAAAGAACGCATTGTCGCACCAATGTTTTGAAGAAGGAAACATCTGCTTAAAATTTAGTGACACGTGTATGGGTTTTCAAGTAATGTCAAACAGAGGAAAATATTTAAAAGCAAAGTCAAGACTGATGTTGAAATTATTGCCACATTTTTCCTACATCTACATTTTATTCTTTTTTTGGCAGTCATTGAATTTTAATAGTTTCCTTTTATATTAATCGATTAAGCCACGAAAGGCTTTTTCAAAAATGCTTTCTCAATCAAATGCTCATTTTTTCTCTCAACTTCCTCCTACTTGTACATTATTATTTTTGAATTTTCTTATTTATATCAAAAGAAAATGATGAATCTTTTAGAAAGGTTTGTTTTACTCAAGTTTTTCATTAATTATTTCATAAATAATGAATTGCAAAAGTGTGAATTATTTTCAATCGAGCATTTTATTTAATAACTTGGAAATTTTATAAAATAATTATTAGAAGAAAATCAACTACGAAGCTATTATTTATTTTTTAAAAAACAGAAAAATAGAAGAATCTATTAAATAATATTTTTTCGTTTCGATATATTTACATATCAATCAAAGTATTCGAATTATAATGAAGACTGAGTCCATAATAACTGCTTCCCCATTTTCATCGTCATTAAATCTGCAGCATTAGCATTAGTAAGTGTATTCCATCAACAAAATGTCGATTAAATTCTTTAACTTTAGTGACGAAATCTTTGTGTTTCACTGAAAAAAATTACGCCTATAACTTTAAAAAATTCAAAAGACTGAGGCAAAACTACTTTTATTTTCTCATTATTTTTTCTGTAAACATTTTGGATAGTTTATCTTGTCTTACGCACAGTTTATTAAGTAATTTATCATGTAGAACCAAAATATCAAGTTCAGATTTATAATTGTTATTTTTCTTTTTAAAAAAAAATCGTTTATATACACTTTACGTTTATGATCCAGGTACTCAACAGAATTTTTTAAACAACCTAACTAGGAAATTCGTTGCACTATCAGACATTTATCGTTTGCATATATTTATTCAGCATATTATAATGAAATGCAAATAGTGACTTTTGAAATGACTATTCTAGAAATACAGTGGACCGCAAAAGAGTGTTCATACATTTGCAATTTCCAATAAAATGTAATGTTTTCGACTAATAAAAATAAATATATCGGAATTGTAATTTTTTTTTATATCTGCAACTTGTTCTTAATGGAATAACATAATAACAAATTTTAAAACATAATATAACTATTATTATGAAAAATTAATAATCAAAAAACTACTAAAAAGTATGCCACAAAAGTCTTTGCGCACTTTACAAAAATCTCAACATAGTTTTAAATATCGTATTTCTTTCTTAATTTATTACTTAGTAAGATATCTTTTAGCGCCCACAACAACTTTTAAACGTCGTGGTTTAGTTTTCATCAGTTTTTTTTTTTTTTTTTATAATTTTTGGATTGATTTTGATTAATTGTTGTGTGATTATTTTTCTTAATTTAATTTACTGTTCTTACTATTGTTACTTTAAATTCAAATTCTCCCCCAATATGTTCCACTCCCTTAAAATCAGGTGATTTAAGATGTGTTTTCAGAATTTAGGGACAGTTATATAGACACCAGTGGCGTACAATGAGAGCAGTGTGCTTGGTGTCATTATGTTGTTCACAAAAGACGTCTCCTATACCAAAATTTAGCTCGGATAGTTTCAAATTGTTCTTTAAAATATTTAAGTAGATTTCATTATTCCCAATACTACCAAAGATACCAAACTACCTAATCTTGATGTCGATTTACACCCCCACGCAAGAATGCCTCCACCTTCATGCTTCAAAAAGAGATGGAGGTGTTTTTGTTCTATATAAAGTCTTGGGATTTTCTTCACTTTTCCTTTTATGAACTATTATCCGCCTTTCGGAACCAAAAATGTTCAATTTTCTGTCATACCAACCAATTTTCTGTCAATGTGTTCAATTTTCCGGAACCTAATTTCAAGAATCTAGTTGGATCATGGATATGGAGGTGTTCTTGCGTGGGGGTGTAAATTGGTTTCAGGATTAGATATTTTGGTATCTTGATGGTATTAAGAATCATAAGCTCGATTTAAATATTTAAAAAAAAAAAAAAACAATTTCAAATCATCTGCCCAAAATTTGGGTATTATAGACTTCTTTAAAAAGATAATGACACCAAGCGCAATGCTCTCTATGTACACCACTGGTGTCTCTATAACTGCCCCCAAATTCTGTAAAGACCTCTTCGATTCCCTGATTTAAGACTAATATAACATATTTGGTGAAAGTTTGATTTTAGAAAAAAAAAACGTCATATAAAAACAAAATGGGAAATAAAAACAATAATCACAGAAAAATAGAGGAACATAGATGCAAAAATTACAAAAAACTGACTAAATCAACACCAAGAAGTTAAAAAGTTATTGTGGATGCAAAAAAAATATCCTACAAAGAACTAAATTAAGATAGAAATATAATATTTAAAGCTATATTAAAAAATTTTAAGTGTACGAAGACTTTTATGGCGTAATTTTTTAGTAGTTTTTGGTTATTAATTTTTTTAAATAATAGAGTTATATTATATTTTAAAAAATAGTTTGGTTATTCCATTAAGAAGAAGTTGTAGATATCAGAAAAAAATTACAATTCTCATATATGAACTTTTATTAGTTGAAAATATTAAATTTTACAGAAAATTGCACGTGTACGAACACCTTTGTGGTCCACTGTATATTGTTATATCTAATTCGCATTTGTGTACTTAAACTGAAAATAACATAGAATTTTTTCTCTCATACACTTCTGATTAAAAGAAGAAGAAAAAATAACGTAACTGGAATTAAAACTCTGGTAAGAAATACATAAATTAAGGAAATAATTAAAAAAACAGTATTTATAGTAAAAAAGAAGATTCAATCTTGCTTAGTTTAAACTATGCTAAGTCATTATAAGAACAACTTTAAATTAAGAAGAGTAAAAGAACAGAAAGAAATAGTTTTTTTTTTTTTCCTTTTTTTTTTTGCTTATTTGTATCCGCCATTTTATTACAGCAAAACTCGAAACATCAAACTTTTCTTGAAATTAGCCATAATTTCTTCCTTTTTTGTTATAATACTTATTCCTTCATTACAGTAAGACAAAGAATATGAATTGATACGAGAAGAAAATTTTGGATACAAATAAAAAAATTTCTTTTAATTTTTTGATGAAAAAAAAAACTTTGATGATGAGTAATAAAAACATGAGGAAACATGAACATTTAGAACATTAATAAACATGAGGATTACATCAGAAAATTATCTTATGGTGGTTTAAATTTTTGATGCAACTAAAGAACTGCTTTTGTCAATTGAGGGATCAGAAATACAAGCTTGATTCAATCCCTTTTAATTAGGGTTCAAAATTACTAGTTATGTTGGATGCATAGAGTTATATGTGTAGCTCAGATGTAACAATGGTTAATCAAAAGCTTTCGTTTCAAAAAAGAGTTGATTTTTCTCCAGCGATGGGTATTAAACTATTCTTCTAAAAACACATATTGAATGTCGTGGAGCTTCAATTCATAAATTTAATTCGAACTGAGTTTCCTATTCTCTCCTCTAGAAAATCAAACAACCTATCCCAAAGTTCAGAATTTATTTTTAAAAAAATTGCTTTTTTAAATGCATTTGTGAGTGCAATAATTATATATTTTCATTTCTGAAATATTTCCGTTTTGCACATATTTTCTTTTATTTAATTAAGAACTCCAGTTTTCAAATAATTAATATAGTGAATGATTTACTTCATTGTTGCCCATGGAGAAAAATATTGTAAAATCTTTCCCAATGTTTTGACTTTTAAACAACTTTTTAAACGAATTGTAGTGGTTTTCTTTATGAGATATTGGTGGATTTATGAACAATGATCTAAACCGATTATAATTGGATATCAATTATTAATTTACTGTTTGAATCCTCTTTAGCGTGACATAATTTCATTTGCATCTTGCTTTATTTGCTACTTTTTGCCATTGCTTTTAATAAAAATAAATAAATAACAGTAAGATGTGTATTTAAGGTATCCGACTACGTTCGGAACCATGATTTTTAAAAAACTCATAAATGGTTAATTTTCATGATATTTAGTGTCATTTAGATTAGAATACATGTATAAAATTGTTTTAAGGACATTTTGTCAAAAAAAAAATCATTTAAATACAATATTTCGGCAAAAAATTAACTTAGAATGACCTTTTTTCAAAATGTTCTCCTTTTGTGAAAAATGCATCTATTATAATAATATTTTTTCTGTATATAGCTCAGACCTCTATACGGAGGCTCAACTATGACTTTTGAAAAATTCACATTATTTTCAGAGTTGCAACCCATTGAAACAATTATGGGCGTTTTTTTTCTTAATATTTCTCCCCTCTGTTGTCGTAAAACATGGATAAACCCACTTCTAATTTATATATTTCAAAAATTCTAGTTGAGTCTCTGTACAGATGTTTGAGATATATACAGGCGAAATATTATTATAATAGAAGCCTTTTTCCCAAAAGGAGAATATTT
The DNA here is from genome assembly GCA_019973955.1 of Trichonephila inaurata madagascariensis. Classification (NCBI taxonomy): domain Eukaryota; kingdom Metazoa; phylum Arthropoda; class Arachnida; order Araneae; family Nephilidae; genus Trichonephila; species Trichonephila inaurata. The sequence continues at coordinate 85,134 of BMAV01019635.1, forward strand.
TTAAAATGGGTCCCTCTATGTTCATTTTTTGTCAAAATATTGTACTTAAATAATTTTTTATTGTAATACTATTCTTAAAACAATTTTTTATACATTTTCTAATCTAAGTGTCACTAAATATCATAAATATTATCAATTTATACACTTTTACAAAATCACGATTCCACGTGCAAACGTAGTCGGATACCTTAACAAATGCCGAGCACAAATTACATTTATGTGATCTACACACAAGCTCTATAGTCTAAAAAAACACATCTAAATGTTCGACTGTCATTTATTGAAGAGGATCATAACGGGTAGATGCTGGGAATTGGCAATGCTGATACGAAGAGATGAGATCTCAATCATGATTTGCTGACAATTTAAAGCCTGCAAATCATGATTGAGAGTAGCATTAACTTTAATGATCCCCCAATTATTGATTTTAGATGCATCTGCTGCTTTCGATTAAAAGTTGTGTTTGAAAGTCATATTTGTCAAAGGCCTTGAAGAATCAAATAATTTCCTCGTGCGGCTCTGGACCTCCAAAGGTCCTTTTTCAGACACTAGGTCAGAGTGTTCGCTTCGCACAATTCCACATTTTACCGGTACCAACTGGAAGGAAACTTTATGGGAAAGAACTTTCAAAAGCAGTCTGCATCACAAAGTTTGCTGCGACTTCTACTTGGAATTTAATGCAAGAACCTAGAGTTGATGTTGAATCAGAGAGAACAACAACTCTATTAAAAGTAATCTCCAAATTAAAGGTGTTGATAGCCCCATTTTTTGTAATCGAAGGCAGTAGTGAATGAGCTCACAGACAAATAAAAATCAAAAAGCTTGCAATAGACACCAGCTCTGTCACCTTGGTCTATTTAATACGGAGCCATCCGTGAAAACATTCAACCATCCACTTCTTTTAAAAGTTTCAAGGATTATGGATTTCAAATTGTTCAGAGATCATATCCTTCTTTTAAACTTCCATAGTAAATTCACGATTTGTATCAAAATGCATACAAACCAAAAGGAACACAGGAAATGACTAAAAAGAAGTCTTATGATAAGCTCCTGAAAGTTTGGAGACCATTAAAACTTACTGTATACAGCAATCTTGAGTTTTTAGATTCATAACCCTACCCTTGTAATTCCTCCCCAAATGGTTATTATACGTTTTTGACACTAATACATTTTTGATATCTGCTACAGCTGTGCCCTGTCTCTAGTCTTTGAGGATGCGCTATAAAACAGAAAAATATAAACGGTACTGTTGTTTCTTATGCCACCTGCTCTCGACTGTGTCAGACTCAGTTACACGAACTTCAGTATAGCCAGGGGCTAAATGCACGCCAGTCATTGGCCGTAGCCTTGAGTACCATACAGGCGACAGTATGATTTAGTTCGGTCCCACCCTAATTTTGAGTGAGAACACCCTGGGGAGAGGGTATAATTGGTACTAAAATACGTAACAGTCTTTTAAATAATTGTTATTTATTTTACCTGTTTGATAGTTCATGACTCTAGAATTCATATTTAAAAATCATAATAGAATTATTAAGAAAAAAAAATTCCAATCTCATACGTAGGGCAGTTCTTAAATCGAAATACCATTATAAGTGCATTGAAAAAAAATTCATTTCTTAAAAACATTTCCTAAAATTTGAAACATCCCATACACATTATAATTTTTATTATGTGTTTCAACAAATTATTATCCATCGTCTCCACCATGTAATATCTGGCACAAATCTAAAATGTATCTAATAAATCATAGGATATCCTTCTCTCAGCATCAAGTTACCATTATTCCCAAAGACCCCTCCCCCATGTCTAGTTGGCATTCGGACATTTAGCAAATGCCGGAGTGACTGCTGACCGAAGAGATTGAGAAATCTTTCATCCCCCCGGGGCAGTCTTAATGTCATAAAAGAGCTTTATCAGCCTTTTCTCGTGCACAGTTTCCCAGACTCCGTTAATGAAGCGCAGGTTGATTGGGGTCAAAGACGGGCGTTGATTGGTCTCTGGGGACGGACGGGGGTGCACTGTGGGGGTCTAACGAGATCATGACGGACTACGATTCCAGCTCCAATTCCTTAATCCAATTGCTCAACTGTCCGAACCATTTAAGGGGATGGATCTTTTGTTATGGGAGGTAAATAGAGAAAGGAGAGCTGCATATTCTTTTGTCTTGATTCGAAGGAATGTGCTTAGGTGAATTTTTTATAGATCGTAATAAAAGTGAATAATACAAGTGATCATCATACGTTAAAAGGAATGTTTCGACATATGAATAGCAAATCAGGGGTGATAAATGCATTATGTATGTCTCTTAGTCATAAAAAAAACAACTTTTTAACATTTTATAAGTAATTTAAGAAAAGTAATTTGGAAAAAAAGGAGAAAGAAATATCATTATCTTTACATATAATATATTGATTTAATATTTTTTTATTCGTTTCTTTTTGTATCTATTGGGGGAAACATAAAAATTAACCAAAGGATTTATGCAACAAAATATATTACGTATATTAATTAAAAGTTGAATACATATATTATAATCACTGAGGTACTAAAAAACTAGATAGTTTTATGATGATATATAAATTCTAAAAACTTATAGCAAAGACTTTTTTTGAGGTAAGCATCCAAATTTGTTCCACATACAATACAGATTTAAATGAATATTTTTATTATTGTAATTTAACTAAAAACACTTTGTTCTAAATAATAATTTCTTGTTAATCGATTGATTATTGATTTTGTGATTTATTTTCTCTCGAGAGCAGTGCTTCTCAAAGTTTCAATATTCACGACCCAATATTCAATCATAATTTTCATCGCCCCCCATACAATAACAATGTATTGAGTTCAATAATACTATACTTCAACGCTAAAACTACAATACGACCTTAACCTCTTAAGTTTCACCGGTGTATACAAAGGTCTCGCTCAGTCAAAGCGTTAATTTCCTCGGACGTATATATATACGTAAGTATGATCTATTCTCTGCACTGCTATCCATATAATTATTTCGAAGGCTTTAGAATTCAATAAAAGGACCTTGACAATGTTTGCGAAGGATTTACTTATTTCAGATTATTTGCTCTTCTTTATTCTTCACCCTCCCCCCCCCCCTCCCAATACAATACATATGCTCTCCTACGTGGAAAACGTATCTCGTAAATTTTAATCGGCAGTTAAGGGATTAATTATAAGCCATTTCGCGATTCTCAAAATAAGTGTTAATTCTTGTATTTAATTTATGTATGGCAATCCCATGGGGGGAGGGGTCACTGGAAATTATTAAACTTGTTCTTAACTTAATATTGTTAAATTAATTATAAAATACATTGTGTAGCACTGATCCATTTATAAGTGTAATATATTAATGTAAATGTGCATTTTATTTTTTATTATGCCAGAATATATTTTGTTTGTTTATTTTCAGTAAATTAATAATTTTTTAGATAATCTTTTGTTTTTGACATTTCAATATGCTGGCGCTCCCCCTCGTAGAGTTGTCACGCCCCCAAGGGGGGAGCGCCCCACAGTTTGAGAAACACTGCTCTAGAATATTTCGAATAAGGTTTTGTCCTTCACGTTTAACGCCAGTACCATAAAGTTGTAAAAAATATGTCATTATTGCAACTTTAAAATGCCGTAGTACAGAAACTTATGATGGAGTCTTAGTGTAGAAAGATGTTACATCTTCTGGATTTTAAAGTCCTCAAGTCGACGAAGTGTAGAAAGTGTAGAGCTGATTCAGCTTAGATTTCATGCTTGTCACTTGTTCATAGTTCAAAAATCAAGGTCCATTTTAAAAAGTATTTATTTGTTGCTGCTTATTTGATGTCAATTTATAAATAAATTCAAATCAAATGTCAATTAAGACAAATTAAATTCTGTCGTAAGACACGTTTTACTACGAATGCACGAATTTTAAGATGAGATAATATTGTAACTTATTATATAATGGAGCTAATACTGTAATACCCCGAACTTACGCGATAGGTGGGACTGAGCGATAACCGCGTTAAGTCGGAGCATAACTTCGCATATAAATACATACATATTATTTTTAGTTGGAGCTGGAAACAAAAATGAAATAATAATAAAAAGTCATAAAATCTCAGATAACACAAATACAAAATCGTAAGCCGAAGTTATTTTGATGTAGGAGGCTTCATAAAATCTAACAAAGTAGTCTACAAGCTGAAAGATTATTTTTCTTCCACAAAATTTCCTCGTAACATACTAATAATTTTTTTTTTGTTGAAAAAATACGCTTTTCGTTGGAGTCTATATTTCTTAAGAAATTTGTTACCCTTTTTCAATTAAACTGATGCCTTCTGTCGAATTTCCAACCGCCTTTCGATCTTCTGATTGAAATGGGTCTAAAGAGCAGTGCTTCTCAACGTGGATCCTACGCCCCAGAAGGTGCAATTTGATTCTTAAGGGGGACAATTCGAAAAAAGACTCAAATAGAACTTCAATTATCTATTTATTAGTATTATAGCCAATTATAATACATATATACATGTACAGGGGGACATAGGAATTTTTAAAAGTCTTGGGGGAGGGCACAGTAAAAAAAAATGTTGAGAAACATTGGTCTAAAGTCTCAAGCTCTTCAATGATTTGCTCTTGCTCATGTATTTCTATGAGCTCATCAATTGTCAGCTCCTGATTGTGAGAGAATTCAACAGTTCTTGAACCTCATCACTATCCACTTCTAAATTTATTTGCCTGCCAAAATCAACAACTTCTTCAATCACTAATACTTACCAAACAGAAAGAAGGGAGTGAACAATCGAGTTGTGTAGAGTTGAAACACAAAAGACGAATCGAAGGGATTTCAAAATCCCGAAACTCTAAGTTTGCGTAAGTCGGGGCATAGTAAATAGGTCAAATTTTTCGTTCGAATTTTTGTGAATAAATAACTCCTCAGTTAGTGCTTTCTCTTTTTCACTTTTTTTCCGCATTAAATAATCAAAAATAAAATTTCATTAAAGTCGATATGATAGATAATGGACTGTTTTTAGTGAGCTTAAGATAAGCCGGATTCTTATTGAAGAATTTCTCAGAGTAAAAAAAAGTGTTTCGACGAAAAATTGCTTAGAATTTTAATTAAAATAACCTAAAATCATTCAAAAAATTTATTTTCTTTTTTATACGCGATACTGTGCAGATTCTGTAAATAAAAGAAATCTATCACTTTTTTCTCTAATAAATATGAATACGTAATTCATCATACCCTTACAAGTGTCTTATATATAATTAAATGATAATTGTGAATAACAATGAAATTTATTTTTAAAAATTATGAAGAATCCATATTCGACAATTCTTGATATTTACTACCCGGGAAAAGAGCGGTAATCAAGTGGTCAAGGTCATGGACTTGGGGCTGGAGTATCATGAGTTCGAGCCTAGTGCCGCGTAAGACCCACCGTGTAGAGACCACTGCATGTTTTTTCTGTCGAGGTTCAAACGTCCTCCCACTGGTGTGGAAGTTAGGATAAGAGGTATCAGCTCAGGTGTCATCCTTGTCACATGACCATGGCTCAAAATTACTAAGACCAGTAACTCTCGTTCAGCTTTATAGTGCGACGTTAATATAACTCTCATTCACTTCACATGGAAAAAGAAGAATAAACAAGTAATATAAAAAAAAATTAAGCCAAATCCTACTTAGATCAACAAAGAAAAATTTTATTTTAGCTACTTTTTATTAAATATTCACAATTAATACAAATATCGTATTGTCATCCAAAACAATCGTGTATATAAAATTTCAGTGCAATTGAATGCTTTAAAACGTGAGAAAATAACCTTATCAAGGTTTGACACAAGTCACCAAAATGGTCGTTAAGTCGCCAAAAATGATGCCAAAGTGGCTGTGTATTTGTAATTCTTTAAATAGTTAGTTTTAATCAATTAAAATTTTTATTAATTATCGTTAAATTACTGTATTGTCATCCAAAATAATCATGCATATAAAATTTCAGCTCAATCGAGCACCTTAAAATATATTTTATTAACGATTGAAAATTCCAACACAAGATAAATAAATAAATAAACAAATAAATAAATATATAGAGAGTGTGAGCTAATAGTAGGAATTGAAAAAATGACAAAGGAAAGCAAATTGAAATCAACTAAAGAATAAAAAATCAAAACGATGAACATTTTTTTTTCTCTGTTGACCACTCTTTTATTTCTGCAGCAGAAAAAAAGTTTTTTCTACTTTAATATTTTGACTAATTACATTTGAAAATGCAAATAAATTGAAAATATTTTCTCTCTGATCGCCTCTCATGTGACTGTTGTATTATTTTTTTGTATCAGCTTCTAGAAATCCTATCCACAAACTCAGCGGAATTTATAATAAAAGTTTTTATCTATGATAAACATTCTCGAAACTTAGATATTTTTGACGGTCATTTTATAATATATTTGAGAACAATAGAGATGCGATAAAGCGAATTGTGTATAAATTGTTTTCATATCTTTTTAAGAAGTAGTATTTTTAATTGTTTTAACTTGCACAGAAACATTTAAAAATATAAGTTTCGTTACACAAATTCAAAATTTTGCCTTATAAATCAAATTCAGAAAAAGAATTTTTTAAAACATCAAATTTCTAAAACGAAAAAAGAAGAAGAATGACGATTAAAAGTAAATAGAAATCGACTAAAGAGGACAAGAAAAATTAAAACAATAAGACAATGATTGCCGTGTAGTCTGATTTCAGTTCAAAATATATTACGAAGCAATTTTTATTTTAGAACTCATGACATGTATATCTCTCTCTGCATATACATACAAAAATTCATGAATTCTTGTTTTTTAAGTAAAAGTGTATGTACTTCTAATTTTAAAAATTAATAATATCTGTAGCCATAGTTTAACCATTATATAATTCTTACAATTGGTTAAACAATGGCTAAAAAATTATTATTTTTTAAAATTTGAACTATACACATTTTTATTTAAAAAATATTTCAAAACACATAATACATAAATCTGTTTTCGTATTATGATGTATTGAACTAGAGCGTTCTCTACAGTAAATGCCCTAAAGTATAAACAATAAAACGAAATTGAGATTTATTATAAAATTTCTAAATAAGAGTATTAGCTATCAACAAAAGAATCTCATCGAAATTTAGGATTCATTTTTCTTTAAATACAAATTAGATCATTACTAAAGTTGTCAAATATCTTAAGTTTTACTATTGCTATCGAAATAAAGTGGACTCTTTTACTATTAATGGACTAAATTTATGTGACATTATAATCGCATGATAAATACAATCACGTATTTCCAGGTAATCTATACATGACTTTCTCTGCTGCCAACTTTTGCTTTTTGCAGAAACTTTCTTAAAAAAAGTACGTATTTGTCAACAATAATAATGTATGTAGGTAAACAAAATTCGCTTTGATTTAAAGTTACGTGTATTAATATAAGAATTTTGTTTTATAATTTTGAAATTTTTTTTGAAGAGTCATAATATTTGAACATCTTTAACCAATTATTGAAATTATTTCTAAGTTTTACGTGGAAAACCAGAAGTACAAGGAAATTGCCAGTTTTTAATTCAACGATGAGCACAGGATTATATGTATCATGTGACCATCATGAGTTAAGATCATTGACATTGAAATTCTCAAAAATATTTAGTATGTAAACTCATTTTTCTTTTATGGGTTTTATATTTGTGATAAGTATTAAAATTCTCTTACGTTATAATTCCATTGAAGCCAATAACAATAATGATTTCAAAAATAACAACATTTTGTACAAGTGCAGAAACTTTGTCTGGATATCGAATTTTTTTCTATGTGATTTATATTCCTATCATTTCATATAAAATTGTTCAATCAAACTATTTTCTTTTTTTATTTATTTCGGGATAAGAGTTAAATATTAATTTTAATCATTAATTTTATATATAAGTATTTTCTACAAAATTTAGTTTGTAGAACTATAATATGTATTTATACACATGTAGAATCAATTAAAAAATAGTTTTATTTCTAGAAATTCTTTTCAAATCATTAATTCTAAACACGCACATCGACAATATAATAGAATTTCAGAGACTGTCTATAACTTTTTGAATCCATTTAATTAAATAAGCTTATGAGATAGTTTAGAATATACATATATCTAAGTGTTAATTTAAAACCAAAAACTTCCATTCTTGAACGTCTCCTAAATTTGAGTTAAAGAACTTCCAGAGGAGACGTTAAATAATTCCAGAAAACTTAATCGAGTTTAAGAAATTATAAGACAACCTATTAACTTAAAGTAATGAGTTCTCAATATCCTTACCTTCCAAACTATTCGCTTTGTTTCCCGCTCTCTTGGAATTCTCTAAAAGTTCAGCTATTAATTCAAATGACGATGGCAGACGAAAACGCTGAACAATCGAAATGATGTGAAATGAACGTCTTAGAATTTCAGTACTGGTTAAACGCGGAGGCTTGGCAACTTTAATAACGATTTCGTCTCTGCGGTTCGCAAATCGTTTGCATTAATAACGAATGCTTTCGTCCTAAGAGAACACTTTAATTATAAATGGAAACTTAGATATAATAAGCAGAAGCGTGTATCTGGAATTAGTTACTTAACTTATTTTGATGAAAAGTAAAGTTTAGCGTAAATGGCAGATTGTTTCGTGATATATTCTTACAGTTGATTCATTTGTTGGGTTCCAGAGAAATAGCGATTGAAGTGTTTTATCGATTGAGAATTGATTTTAGATTTTACATTGTGAGATATAACTAAGGTATATTAATTATTCCTTACAGCTTTTCTATATACAGTGAAAGACATTTAACGTGAAAACGCTTAAGACGAAATATCGGTTAAAACGAAATAATACAAAGATCTCGACAAATTACTACGTATTTTTATGCAGTTTTTTCCCTTAACACAAAACGAAAATTGCTTAACATTAGAAGCACAATTCAATGGTGAAATGAATAACAAAATGGCTAACAAAGAACAATTTGTTGACAATTTAATGCGAAAAAAGACAAAACAAAGAAAAATATCAGACTATTTTCCAAAAACTCAGCAAATATTTCGTTTTTCATAAAACTTGAAAATTTTGTATTAAATTTTTTTAAGTTCTTGTGAATGCTTTTGATTCATTAATTTTTATTAAATACATGCAAAAATACATATCTATGTAAATAAAATAAACTTTAATTAACTTAATTTTGTTGGCATGTGTTTCTTTTTCTTCATTTTTTTTTGCAATTTCCTTTAACACAAAATTACTTTAATATGAAAAAATGCTTCAGTCCCCTTTGCTTCGTGTTAAGAGATTTTCACTGTATATACATAAAACTTTCTAACTTGATTTAAGGCATTTTAGAATTCAGATGATATTATTGGTAGCTGTTGTGTCACTATTCAAGAGGAAATATCTTGTTAACTAGAAATCCATATTTATTAATAATAACACATAAAAAAAACTAGCAGCAGCACAAAAAACATTACACCAACACAAGCAGCTTACAGGACTTTCACAAAAGCATTCCTGTTTTCGTTCCAGAGATTTCAGTTATAGTTTTGGTCAACCGAAAGCTGTTAGAATCAAGTGATTTCCGGTAAAGGCTTTTTTTTATTGGTCCGAATACGCGTGGGATGCAAGATTGCATAATGCTGTTTTAAGAACGGAAACGTTTCAATTTTTTGGAAGATAAAGTTGGGGTTATTTTCGTTAGATGGGTAAACAAAAAATTAACTATCACACAAAGTCTTAGAAGACTCGAGACCAAAACGAATTAAAAACCCGAGAGCGAAAATTTAAGTGAATAATTACTTATATACATAGTTGCATTATTTTATGTTATAATAATTAGTTAACATTTTAGATGCATATGATATAATTCAGTGAATTTATTTGTGTTTATCTTAAGATCATAATATTAATTAAAAACAATTACACAGTAACATTTAAATTTTTCTTAAATATAATTATTTTTTGAAATAAACATACATTTTATTTAACTACAGTAACAGACTTTCCAAAGAAGTAATTGTTGCTGTATTTAAAGAAAAATAGTCTACAATACAAGAACTTCATGTCAATTTAATTCATTTTTAAATATTATTTCTCAGGGGCCGTATCATTTTTAAATCTACAAAAATTCTCGCATATATTTTCATTAAGCTATTTCTACGACATTGGCATAAATGAATTTATACAAATAATTTATTAACATGAAGTTATTTATATTCCATGTTTAAAATAAAATCATAAATAAAGCCAAACTTGATGAATTTCTAAGCTTCTGAAATACTTATTCGTATGTTGTGTTAAACTATTTACATAATTATGGGTCATCTAGGCAGGGCTCAGCAAACTTTTGAGACAGAAGACCCAATATGTAAGTGAAACAAGGTAATTGAACTATCAAAAAGTCTAAAAAAGAGAGTCTAGCTATCAGAGAACCTAAACTACTTATAACTCATATGGAACCGGAGAAGAATTGAGAGCTGTGGTAGCCGTTGCGATCATGCCTCTTGTGCTTCAATCAATAACTTTTATTATATTTGAATAAAATTATATCCAAAGTAATATTTTCCATTTTTTTCTTTCAAAAGCTAAGAACCAAGTAAGTTATATATATAGTATAATAAAATAAAATAAGATATCAAGTGAAAAAGTTGAAAAACCAACAAAGCCAAAGAAGAAAGAAATCGGAGTTCAATAGACACAACAAACGTAGATACAAAAAGAATCTTTGGACTAAACTGGAGACCTACTATGATTTCTAGGACTGTCGTTGAGTTAGGCCATCAATTTAGGGTTAATCAATGCTTTATGGGTCCACCTTCCTCGTACAGTATAAATTTTTGACATAATAGGGGAAAAAACAGAGCCATGTTGAAAAGTTAAGCCTATTCCTAACACGCGTGAATGATAAACCAGACAGTAAAGTAAAATGAAATTATTAAAATAGAGCAATAATGTTTCTCTCATAGAGAGGAAAAATAAGAAAAAATTCAATAGATAAAATTAGGATATAGAAACATACATGTAATAATGAAACTCAAAGTATGTAAAGACATACATAGAAAAAACAGAGCCATGTTGAATATATATACTATATTGTGTCTTAGAACAAGAACAAAAATTGTGAAAATTTCATAATGTTGTGAATTTAAATTATAAGCTTCTTGAAAGAAATTCTGCACCGATAATACCATAAGTGCTTTATTCTAGAATTGTTTATGTTAACTTTAATTGTTTAAACTGATTTCGGTTGTTCTTGCATATGAAAGTCGTTTCGACACTTTTTGTAACCTTAAAACTTGTCATACCGAACTCATTTATACAATTAAGTAAACATTGCAAGAAATCTCTTTAAGATATGTCTTCTCAAGACGAAAGTTTTTCCAATAAATTGCTGCTTTAGAAATAATTGTAATATTTTTACTGATTCTCAGTAAGCTTTGTTACTGAAAAATAATTTATAATGCAGAAATAATAATCTAAAATAAGTAAACTAAGCCAGTCAAATATTCAAGATATCCGACTACCCTTAATTCGTGATTTTTTTCAAAAGTTGACAAATTTTTTTTATGATATTATTTTATAGACCATCTTATTAGCTTTGTAAAACTACTAAATTTTTTTTTTAATTTCTATTCACTAGAACAAAAAACTACAAGTGTTTTAGTAAAAGCAGATGTCTCAACTTTAAGCAAGTTGTCATACATTAAAATGCGTTTTACTCGGAATGTGTTTTTATTTTTTTCTCGAAAACCTCAAACGGGGTTAGCGATTGTTCTGTGTAATGGTAGAAGTGTTTTTACCTCGAGATTCATTAATCACTGTTTTATTAAAAAGTGTACAGTCCCTTTTGTGAATATAATCATCATTTTTTTAAGCAATTTCATATAATAACTAAGATAAAGTGCACTAGTTTTTGTAAAAATTAAAATATCTCTTATTCTGAAGGTCAATTCAAAAATGAATAGCAAAGTAACACATCAAAATTGAAAATTGTTCATTAACTGTCAGTACAGAGCTGGCCCCGTTTATGTAATTTTTTGTAAATTTTCAGCAATTTTTCTTTGTTTTAGTAATAATAATTTCTTTTTCCCTTCTTAATTTTAGCATTTTTTCTCTTAAAATTTACTAAATAAATCTAAAAACCATAAAAAAAATTTCCATACCTCTATTATTTTTTTTAAAAAGTTATCGCAAGTAGTCGGATACCTTAAATGTATATCTAAACACAGATAATTTTTTCACTAAGTCACTATAAAGAAAAAAGAGATAAGAAAACAACATTTTTAGTAAGCATAATTATATTTTTTAATAATTCATAGAGATAGAAGAAGACCCGTAACGTTTTATGCAAATAGCCACAGTTTGCCCACCCCCTATCTAGGATATTTACAGCAAATTCTTAAATATATATAAAATATAAATATAAAATACTGTAGAAAACTCAAAATATAATTCCCATTTCTGATTACAACTAACTGGAGAGAGAGTAAACTACTTCTTTACAGTTACACCGCTTTCATTCACGTAACTCTCTCTCTCTCTCTCTCTCAAGATCGTCATAGATCTCTAGCATGTATGATGAGCCATAAAAACAGTCCACATAAGTGCTACGTTCTTCTTTATTTGTCCCCTCGCGATACGCAGATAGACGTAATGATTTTTAACTACCTCTCCACCAAACAATGTGCAAGTCCGGGTCACCAACCAGCGATAAGGTTTGGGGCTGTCTTCATGGCTCCTCTGGGCTCCACTGTAATCAAGATGATTCGAAACCTCTCGAGTCCGATTTAGAATTGGAAAAAGGACGCTGCTCCTTTGATTTCCCAAAGGGAATCGGTTTTATCGACATTCGTTTATTTTATTTTTGCCGTCTTATTTGCTTCTACGAAGATGGGAATTTTAGTGCACCCAAGACAAACGTCGGAAGATTTACTTTCGTTTCCCTCTCATCGCAGCTATGGATTGGGGTTCTGTCGAATATACTATTGCGCGAAACTTGGAATGGACTGTCTGTTCTTTGCATCACTTTCTGTTGATAACATATTGAGCAACAGTACTGAAAAATATATAAGTGTACCTTGTGCTATTACTATTGATAGTATAGCGAGTAAAACAAAAATTTTAAGATAAGTAACAAGTAAATAAAATATTTGAGAGATAAATAACATATTACGGTATTCCAAGTAAGAAAAAATTCAAAAGGTTGTATCGCAGAGTTTTTATTTATAATTACTAGAATGATTAGGGAGGGGGGTAAACTTTTCCGCCTAACGGTGGTATGAAGTATACAAATGTTGATTATACAAATGTTCATTCTCATTGCTCAAATTGCAAAATTGTAATTTCCATGTCTATAAATTTCAACTAATATCTTCTTTAAAAATGTCTGTCTTTCTTACACATATGTCTTTTTATTGGCAAAATTTGTTCTTGGCACTTCTCGTCAGCTAACTCAAAATTTGTACGGCTCGATTTTACTAACTATACCAGAGGTGGAAAACCCGCGGCCTTCACAAAAGCTAGTACTTCTATTAATTAACATTTAATTATTTTGGTTACAGCATTTCACAAATCAATAGAATTAAATAAAGAACTGTATGAATGTATGTATGCTTCAACGACTGTTCGTGGGAATAACCAATTGTACATTTCAAATGTTAGAACACCACCTAGTGCAACATGGCAACACTACCACACATGCTCATATAGAGGAACAATTAAGGCTTCATGTTATGAAATTTGTGATTCAAATATATATATATATATACAGAGAGAGAGAGAGAGAAAGATAGAAAGTTACAATAATATCTATGAATTTAATAAATTTATAGAAAAATAATAATCAAGGATTAATGTTATAACAAGTTTTTACCCTTATGCGAATACAAAAATATTTTACTTCGTAATTTTTTATGTTAAATAATAAATAAATAAGGCTTTAATTTTTTTATAATATTTTTATATAATGGACAAAATTGTTAAATCTGTACAAAAACTATAATAATTTCATAAAAGTCGCATTTATAGGTACACAACTTATGCGGCCTCCTTTATTACTACGTAATTTACATGTGCCCTCTAATGGTAAAAAGGCTCCCCGCCTCTGAACAATACTTTATGTATAAATAAATTTATTACAGCATCACGAAAAACTTTTTTTATATAGAGAGAGATATTGCCAGATTTTTCCGTAATATGTCTATTCAAATGAAACTTCGAAAAACTCTTAGAAATGAAATTTGTAGTGCATAGCTTACATGGAAATTAAGTATTTTGCACATCATTTACACCGAGGGTACTCAAACTTTTTTCTGCTGGGCCGCATACATATGTCAGCTATTTCACGCGGGCCGCATACATATGTTAGTTATTTCCCGCGGGCCGCAACATGAGGATAAATGGGGGGGGGGGGGTAGAGAAATGTTTTAAGCCAAACATAACATTGGAAATTTAAAATGTGGAAAATTGATCATAATATTATAACTCCTGTTTTGTTTTTTTAATTATTATTTTTTTTATTTTTGTTACTAACATTAAATTAGAAGCATCTAAGAAACACTCCTTCACAATTTCTGGATCAGTAGACGGTTTCATTTGATTACCAATTATATAGCAAACTTCATGGGATATCTTTGTTGCCACTGTGATATTACCAGTGACAAAACACCTTGTTGCTGTTGCAAAGATTATTCAAGAATGCCTATTTATTGCCTCTTGAAAGAGATCTTTGAGAAAAAGTGTGACTGAATGATTCCTGTGTATTGGTGTTTTTTTTTTTCAAATCAAACAATTACTGATCCATGTTTGTTTTTCACTACAAAATAGTCGACCTCCCAATCGTCTTGAAACGATATATTTTCTTCAAATATTTTTCGCTTGCAAGATATGAAAAATAGTTAAAAATTGAACTCCACCCATGAAATTGTCGCTACTCCACTGCTGTCTGTTATCACTAACCGTAACCATTCCAATTAGAAAACGAATAACGATTCGTACCCTTACGATACCGAGAACAAAAAACAAAATTGATATATTTGATTTCTTGACAAAGAATTTTCCACCAGATATTTAATGCTCGTACGATGTTCTGAAATAAGTAAATTTCTCAGAGCAATGGGCTGTGACCGGGCCACTTAAAAAGGTTCGGTGGGCCGCAGGTTGAGTATCGCTGATTTACATGCAGAATAAGCACATAAAGATTTTTTTTTAAATTTTATTGATGAATTTTTGGTAACGACAATGACAAAATAACGAAAGATATTTGAATACAATTGCAACATGTGAATAGTTTTTAATGTTTTTTTTTCAGTGAATAAGTGAATAATTTAGTTTATCTAACGTTTTAGACACATCTATTTCATAATCGTAGGAACACACATAGTTAATAATATAGGAAAGTGTTTAGGTGTTTCACGCATTTTTTAAATGCATTCTGTGTGTAAATAATAAAAACGCATACAACGTTTATCATGGTTTCAAAATAAAAGTAAACAGTTTCGTTGAAAATGTATAACATCAAAAGATGTTGCATCCGAGGAGTTAATTATTTTCTAAATTCATTTCTTTTCTTACATTTTTTTTGTTCTGATTAATTTATTTTTATTTTGAAGTAATTCAATTTTTTAATTATATAATAAAAGAAAGAAAATATTCAATACCAAAAAAAAAACTTAATTTAGAGGGCATCTTCACACACACACAAATTGATTAAAATATTTATAAAATTGGACCCTGATTAAGTTTTTGATTATTCATCTAAAAACTATTAAGTAACAAACCTGTTGAAGAGGTGAAAGAAAATTAGTCTTACAATTTTTATGAAATCGGATATAAAAGTAATAGTTTATGTGTTCTTGTATGGATAATTAAATTATACGACTTCAATTATACGAAGGTTGAACTGGTTTTCTTAAAAGTGTTTAATGTGTATTTTTAATTAGCATACGTTAAAAAATATGTGAACTCTACAAAAAATTGAGCAATTACATATATTTTCCCCAATTCATGTAAGAAAAATGTCCGAAGATTGCATTCAACTAGTATCGAGATATTAATGTAATTCGATTTTTTGTTCAAAATAAATGATTTTAAGAGAGAAATTTATTGAAATAAAAATAAAAGTTTTGGATATTTCTGATTTTTTTTAAAATTGGTATATTTTATGACTTTTAAAAAAAAATTCTAAAAAAAATTTAGCATTTTCATTTTTTATTGCAATTATTAATACAACCTGTTAAACAACTTTTTGTTTTTAAAGGTATTGCAGAACGTTTTAGCTCAATGTTTGTCTTTCATTTCAATACAAGTATTATTATCATTTCAAAAATAATAATTTTATCTGGCTTACTTTGTACTTCCTAATCTTGCTTTTTTTTTAATTTAACTAAAATCTTTTGGACTTCTTTTGATACTTCATGGTACCTTGTAGAGAGCAAATTTATGATACGAATGCTCTGAATTTTTAAAACAAGTTTATTTTAGTTAAAACCATTTGTATTTTCTTTTTGGTCCTTTTAATATATATCTTCATTTCAATAATTTAAATGGACTGTAAGTTGAATAGTATAAAAACAATTATTCTTAATTTTTCCTCATTTTCTTAAATTTTTATTTATTTTTTTATCGATATCATCGTGTAATCATTATTTTGGGGAATAAATATAAATTCCGTTCTGAAATAAGAAAAAATAATTTAAAACTATAAGAACTATTCGAAATTTTATGAGATACTATATAATTTTTATGGGGCTATTTTTTATTGTTTGAAAATAAAACTCTTGATCTTTTCCTTTCATATTTCACACATCAAAAAGATTCAATTACCTACACATTGAATTTTTGTTGCAAACCATTTTAAATAATCACTATTTCTTCAGCAAATAAATCGCATTTTCGAGAGCTTTTATTCTATTCATATTCATTCAATGTCAAGTACATGATAAGTCAATTCTATCAATGTTATTATCTGAGTTCTGAACAGATGTACCTTAACTAATCAGATAAAAACAATTCAAAAATATTGTTTGTTTAATAATGTCACGTTTTTTATCTCTGACACTTGAAATTTTGAGGTATCACACATCGCATTGTTATTTTTCTTGTCGAAATGAAACTCAATTTCAATATTTAGAAATCGTTTGTCTTATTAAAATGAAGAACGAGTAATATATTCTAGTGATAGAAAAAGGGGAAAAAAAAGTTCTAAAAGTTATTGAAATTTATGTTCCTTTGAGTCGTTTTGAATGCAAAAAAGCAGACTGAACCGGATTTCGAATCTTGATTTATGTATTCGATGCTAGTTAAATATTAATATATATTTTTAGAAAGAAAAAATAAGGCATTTTTACTACAAATGCAAGTGAATCATTGATGAACACAGCTATTATATATTAACTTCCATAAGTATGGAAAGATGTATATACAGTAGAGTCACAAGGAAAACTCGGCATTCGATAACCTGGCAGTCCGGATAACACGGCTAGACCCTTGCAGATAGAAAACACGTGTAGATCAGAACAGTGGGCCTAGAACGATACCGAGCAAGACATTATATCCAATGCAGAAATTATTGCTGCAGAGTCGCAGTTAATAAAAAGATGCCGGAAAATGAGGAAGACGTTAAAGTTGAGAAACCTGTACAATTTCCAAAAATATCATATAGTGAGAGAAAAAAGGCTGTAGAAACCGCCTTTCGGTGTTGTGTACAGCAAGGTGCGTTGGTAATCGATTTACCGTCTTTCGTCATCTTCGTGCTGAAGTATCAAAACGCAGAGTGCAGTACTGAAAAGCCAGTGGCGTATCGGAGAATGCAAAGTCAGGTTTTGCCTTTAATATTTTATAAATAGGTACGTATTTAAAATTCGTAATTGGCATTAGTCAGACTTTGTGCTCTGTAGTATCCTGCCACCGCCCCATCCCCGCGGTATGGGTGTTGGGGGGGGTGTACGTTACGCCACTGGGAATACATTACGCATTTCTTTCAATAAAAAAAATATCCAGTTTTTACAAAGTGGGCCACTTAGTTTTCATTATAGACAGCTTTATTACTTCAAAAAGTATTTTTTCTGAAGTGTTTCAGGTAAATTGCTGTGTACCATATATTCATTAATTTTCATTTAGTAAATATTTAATGTGCCTTCATAAAGTACATACTTTTCCTTTGTTAAGGGTATTTGAACAGTTTATTTTCTGTTGTATTCTCAAGCAAATGGTGCATACAAGTGTAGTACAATATTTTTTGAGGAAATACTCGAAATTTTTCCTTTTTTAATCTCATTCTCGATAAAAACAAAAAAAAAGTCTTTGTCACAAACTCGGTTACCCTTCGGTCCTCATTAGGCCGAGTTCTTGGGACTCTACTGTATCATCCAAGTGTTTTTCCACTTTATCTCATGAAACTTAAACTAAAATAAATTAAATTTTCAGTTTCTCCTTTAATATTTTTAGATGATTAAATTAATTTATCTTTGTCACTTGACTATGGTTAAAAATAGCAAAGCTCATCATACTTACAAATACATTGTGTTTTGATATCAATAACAATTAAATAAAAATTTCGACACAGGAAGAGTAAAAATAATTTATTAAAAGAGAACTTTTTTTATTCCGATTGATATATATATATCTACATACCCTTAAACAAAATTTGTGTTAAAAAATAAGCTTTTTTGTTGCATAATTCTGTTAAATTTTTGTAACGTTTTACGTCATGATTCCTCTTATTCAAGCCTAATTCATTGCAAAAAATTATAAAATGAGCTAGGATTACACACGCAGTCAAGGTCTTGATATTTTAAGAAAATTATTGCGAAATTTTTACACGGAATTTATAATTCAAATAGCAATATTTTATTCGAAGCTCATTTTCATTGGAAATTTTAAATAAAATAAGCACAATATGTTTTTCTTAAAAGTATTGTTTTTGATTTTTAATATTAATTTTGCAAATAAATTAGGTATACTTAGCAGTATTATGGTACTCATTCAATTAAATGAGGTATCTGACTAGTTCCGACAACATTTCCTTAAAATATTGCTGGAAATTTATCTCGAAACTCACGTTTTGCTTAATTATAACTGAAAACTTATCAAAACAGCAACAAAAAAAAAGTACATTACTTGACATGTGTTTCATACTATACAACTATAAAAACCTAAAACATTTTAAGTCAAAAAGAGAAGAAACTTATATTTTTAGACTGAGCTTAAGAAGATAGCAAAAATTTAAATGAAAATCTTAAAATAAATTCTTATACACAATAATAATCATAAAATATAATCTAATGTATTGTTTTTTCAACATTAAAAAAAATGGGGAAAAATTGTCTTAAAATATTTACTCATCTACTTATTATCATAAAATATCTCTCAATTTACTTATTTTTATTTAGATAATTGTTTTTTCGTAATTTCTATATTCAATTAATCAATTAATTTTCTACTATTCACTAATCACACATCTTTTAATTGCAATTTATTTTTTTATTTACATCTTTAGAGCAACCTTTTAAAAATATGAGCTATAGTTCCACGCGTATTTTACTTATCTCCGTTTCTTATCTTTTATCTTATGTTGTTTATATTACATTTTCTTACTACGAAATAATCATTTAATCTCAACACACATTACACAACGATAAGAAACTCTTGTATTATGTTTGAATCGTGGTTATCCCTTAAATTTCTTGATATCATAAATAAATTTATTTTTGTTAATTTTGATTTATTACCCCAATCGAGTGCACAACAATAAGTTCACAGAGCCTATTAAGACTTCTAAAATTAAGACTTTTCTCACAGTTTGCGCTCTGTGACACACATTCTGAAATATTTTAATTACCTATAAAATTCAATATTTTACGCAACTAGAAAACCAAGCAGGTACCATCAGCGCTATTTTATGACATTATGACACTAGTGACATGTTACTATTTAAGATTTAAATCTTGCAAGGGAGTATAGCATTGCACTCATTTCATGACTGCAATTTCTCTGCATTATCTTGTACATAAAAAAAAATTAACCATTTTTAGGACACAAATGATAACGGGTCTTATTCGCGCTTCTACTAATCCTCTTGGTTAAAATACTCTTTTTAACAGCGATTATTTTAGCTCTAAATCGTTTTTCCTGGAGATGACTTGGTTTTATGTAAATGAGAGCTTCTATTTAAGTGCTAGACGTGGAGTAGACGGGGTGATGGTTCAAAATTGAGTATAAGTAGGAAGCATAGAGATAGCGATCGGTTGTTATATTTAGTTTGATTAATTACAGAAGGAAAGCTTAAGCAATTGTTGGAGCAAGAGCGCTCAGGAGATTAAATAAGTGCTCGGGTTTAGTTATTAAAGTGCATTCTCACGTTTCTCATTAAGTGTAATAAGTGAAAAAAAGGAAATAAAATTTTTTAAATTGAGAAATGTCTGATTCTCTTTCTGGAACCCTCTCACATCCGCGGTCGAAGGACTGCGACATGATGTTTTTCAAATCCCCATCTAGTGTGTGTGTGTGTGTGTGATATTGTACAGGGTGAGTCCAAATGATGGACTAGCTATAAAAAATCATATTATCGCAAATACTGCACATATTACAATAAGCAATACATGAATATAAAAAGAAATATTAGAAGTATCTTTTTCGTTACAAATGATCGACGTTTGACCCTCTCGTTACAAAACATACGTTTAATCTATAATCCAGTTCGCTCCATATATTTTGTACCCTCACTCTATCAATGTTTCGAAATGCCGCCCAAATGTTTACTTGTCGTCTTCTGTTATTTATTGTGAGGACGTGTCAATTCAAATGATTCGCTGGGAATTTAATTTCTTTTGGTAAAATTTTTCATACCGTTTCTGGTGCATTCCAAGTTTACAAGCGGCAACTCTCGTAGACTTCAAAGAAAACTCTACCTCGTCCTCTCCATTTCTTCTTCCAAGATGCCTGGCTAGCCGCTGCTTTCCTTTTTATTCAAGCAACTTATTTTCTTAAATTGATGGTACCTTTGCAGAATATTCTTGTTGAATAAGGCTTCTTTTCCGTAGCAATTTCTAACTGCAAGCGGCATCGAAATAACTGGAAAACTCATGCACACTCTAATACGCAAAAACTCTTCTCTGTTATTGTCACCATATTTAGATTTCAATTATAGCGATCTTGAATGTGCTGTTGATCATTGGTGGGGAAAACTTGGTATATTTCTCTTTATATTCCTATATCACTTATTGAAATATATGCAGTTGTTTCGAAAATATGATTTTTTTAAAAAATCTGGTCCATCACAGTTGTACTCGCCGTGTACTTTTACAGTGAATATATGTCACTCAACATAAACTGAAGAATAAAAATGAATCTCGTATCTCTAGTTTACTAGTAGAGAATATTAACAACCGCGTTGGAATCACGCACTTTTAGAAAAATGGAAGAACTGTGTTAATAGTTTCATGCTGTTGTCAAATTAATCTTTAAGATATAAACCTTGTATTTGAACCAAATATATCCTAACGTATATGGCACACAATCCTTGCAATGCGTGCTTGATCAGACTCAGACTATCAACATTTATTTATTAGTTAGAAAAAGTAATTTGTTAAAACTTTCTGAGTTTGAAGTTGCAATGTAATCTTCTAAGTGTCTTCTCCTTTCAAAAATCCTGTTTTCCTCATTTCTTTAAAAGATTCAAACAGATGGTGGAATTCAATTATTTAGAAATATTGCTAACACAGTAGAGAGAAAAGGATAGAAAAATTTTGCTTACTGCGTTTGATAAATTTTAAGAAAACGTATGTTGAAAATTAAGAAAAGAAAACTTTTTTTTGTCACAGAAATATAAAGGTAAATAGTTGTTCAAAAAGTTGAACTTCTCGTAGAAGAAATATTTACAATCAAATACTGATATCATAAATTACAATGCATAATATCCAATCGAATTTAATGAGTAATAAATTTGTCCACCACTCCAATTTGGCTTATTGTTAGATTTAAAGGAAGTAGGAAACCTCTATACCGACAATGTTAAATTGACTGTTTTTGATGTACCTTTTCTCAAATTCTGTTTTATGTACATGTTTGAAATTTTTCATACAATTAAAGTAAACCTTTCTCATTATACTGAAATGAGCTTTTAGCTAATTTTGAATTTTTTCATAATATATAAAATATTTTATGAAACATAGTGAAATTTGACCCATTTTTCATATAAAAAAAAATTCTAAAAAATAAATTTTTGAGTTTTTTACAAAAAGCTCATTTTAGTATATATTAGTCATCATTATAAATATATCATAAAAAATTTATATACCTGTGAACAGTAGTTTCTCAAAAAAGGTACATCGAACATCAAAATTTACGTTTTGAGATAAATTGATTTTACTGTATACAATGAGATTTCTAATCGGCTTTGGAAATTAAAAGATAAAAGACTCAATTTACAATAAAATACACATGTTTTGGTATATATCAGACGTTCACACACACACACACACACAACTTTTAAGCAAAAACGAAGTACTTTGTTTACATTTTTCGCCATTCGAATGGGCATGGCACAGTTTCACTGTGATTACTTAAAAATAGGTTTTAAGGGCTTCTAATTCCCCTAGAGGTTAAAGTAAGGTATTTTTAGAAAGGTTAAAATCTATAAAACTTAAAAATGCAAAAATCTCAAATTGTCAAAAAAAATAAATAAATAAATAAATAAAATTTTAGCTTCCCAACACCCGCATTTTTTTTTTTTTTTTTTCTTTTTATTATTTTTGAAATTTTTTTTTATCTCGGTGTCGTTTCTCATTTCCCCTTTTTCTCATACAATTCTAAGCGGAATTCAATTCCCGTGTGTGTTTGAAAAATACATTGCCTATAAATAAGTAACACAAAATCAGTATGATTTTCTTAAAGAAATCATTATCTGAATTGATTGATTGATTGAATATTAACGTCGCATTGTTCAGCTACACGAGGGCTTTTGGCGACGGACCACGTAATTTTGAACCATGGTCAAGTGACATGGACGACACCTGAGCTGGCACCCCCTCTCCTAACTACCACACCAACGGGAGGACGTTTCAGCTCTCGACAGATTTAACGTGCATCGCTGCCCTACACGGCGGGTCTTGAGTAGTACTGGGCTCGAACTCGTGACAAGGCAAGCCACGGTCCGATACCTATACCACTCGGCTACCGCGGCCATCATTACCTGAATAAAGTAACCGAAAATCGCATTACGTCATTTCGTTAAACGATAATTAAGTTTCTTTTAAAGATTAATCTTAGCCTGTTAAATTGTTTTTGAATTTCGCAAACATTTTTCTTTTCGTTAAAGTACATCGCCTTATTGAGAAAATAATTGATTAAATTAAAAACCACTAGATGCCGTATATTTGCTCTAATATTTCTTATTTTAAAAAGTGTAATATTTTAATTTTGAAATATTATAATATTTAAATAGGGAAGTTACAACATGATGATTGATGGTCATACTCTATGTCATTTTCATACATCAACTGCAGAAAAGAAAAAAATGAAATCGATCACATATGGGAACTAATTTAATTAACACAGAACGTTAAGGAAATGCTTAAAAGTAATAATATACTTTGATTTAAAGGTCAGAAGTAGTGTTTAATTGAACATCTATGTTTCGTAGTATTACTCGTTTGTCAGTCAAAATTTAAGCTAGTCGCATCTGGCAACTGTTGTAAAAAGTCTCGTTTTAAGTTAACAAAATTGTGCTCTTATAAAAAAAAAAGTGGCGTATGTGATTACTTTTGAAAGTAGAATACGAAATTACACTTACTACACCCGTAAAACGTATTGAGAAATTCCCTATGCATATGCAGTGCAAACAGTTATCATTTTTGTGGAATTCTAATAAAATTAAAATGTGTGTGTGTATCTGAACAAGGCATGTTTTTCTGATTTCAAACCCAAGTAATTCAGTTACAATAAAGAAAGTGGAGTATAGACAAATATGAAAGATACTCAAAATTTTTCAAAAAGGCACTCAGATTTAGTTCAGTAATACTAAATTTACTTCATGGAAGAAAAATATAGAATTTTTTTATCAAGAAATTGAACAGATTGTTTCAAAAGCTTCTCAGTAAATTACATCATGCATTAGAATATATTTTTACATACTTTACGTGTAACAATTAACATTTTGTGAGGTAGGTGTTACATAACTTCTGATTAAACTGCAAAGAAGTAAAAATTTACAATATATTACTGATTATCCACAATGAAAAGGAAACATCTAGGTAACTTAACTCCTGTTTAAACTATTATAAATACATAGCTTGAAAAAGTCAGAATAACATTTAAAAAGTTAGAGTTTACTTAATTTATTAGTAGGGAACTAATCTTTCCCCCCCTTTTCAATAGCTTTTCTCCGAATAATAGATTTTTAAAGATTACTTTATCGGCACAGTTATTTTCTTGATGTTTAAAGTGAATTTTGGCATAAGGTCGCGCAGAATGCTATGACTTTAAAATTTCTCCGAGGAAAGGTCTTCTTTTGAAAGGCTAGTTTATCTTACACAATATTGTTAATATATCATACTATTTCATAGTCGTTCAATATTTCATGACCGACTAAACTGTTGTCTTCGTTTAACCCGTCACGTATTGAGTCCTCGTCAACATTTTTGCAACCATCTATGTCTGGTAAAGTATCCAACACTGCGTATATATACTATTTTAAAAGCACTATCCTTAAAATCGTAAAGGTAGGATGTGAAATCATTTGATCGTAATTCAAAATTACGAGGTCTGTCATCAAGAGTCCTCGTGTTGTTTATATGATGTTAATTAACAATCAATGAACCAAAATAAAAACAAAATAATCGTTTTTTTAGGGAATAGTTCTCACGGGGATCTAATTAACGATTTTGTTAATTTTCCAGAAGAAGCAATGTCTAAACCAGAGGTTTCCAAACTTTTTTTTATCTTATAGACCCCTTACCATGTTTTTCAGTTTCGGGTTGACCCCCGCATACCTAATATTGAATTTTTGCAAGTTTATCAACTTAAATGTCTTTTTGATTGCTCTGGTACTACTACTTACTTTAAAAGAATTAAATCTCTAACTGTAGTGAAGTATAGTGTTTAAAACTGAAGAAGCACATGTTAATAAATAAAATTAAAATAAATCAATATAATACATAAAATAACTGATCACAACAAATGTTTTTTAATGAGAGGGATGAAACTGGTGCTTCAACAACAAATTTTCAATATTTAACATCAATCTAGTCAGGTTTAACCCTAAATCTCCTTTGTTAGTAAGTGTCCAGTCCCTCCACCTTCTATTTTTTTTTTTTTTTTTTTTTGAAATTGGAAACTCACTGAAACTTTCTCTCACTGGGAAAAACAATTAAAAACTGTCTCGCGTATTCCATAATTCTCGACAAATAACTGGTATGTCTTTTTTTTAAAAAAAAAAAATCCAAAATTACTGACATGCGTTTCTAAACTTTATTTTAAGATCGTTAGGGTCTACTCTAATCAGTTCCTATTTTAATACGACATTTTTTTCAATGAGACTGTATGAATTCATTGTTTACAGTGGTATTAAAAAATTAATCTCAAATCTGGTTTCAAAATCTGAGTAAAGGCCATTTAAATGTTGACAGATTGTCTGTGACAAATTGAGAAAATTCGCAATGTCCAATATTATACTTCTTTATTTTAATTCTGGAAAGAAACGTTGAAATGCTCCTTGTCTTAATAAAATTTATGCTGTCACCTTGTAGCCACAAATTAAACTCACCAAATTTAGTAAATAAATCCGTTCAAATAGTAAAATCTAGATTCCTCTAGATCAATTTTTTTTCAGATTTAAGTCATGATCTGGTTTAATTAAAGCCACTATTATAGACCCCCATCTACTCCTTATGGACCCCCAAATTACTTTTTCGCTGGCGTGGACCCCTTACAGGTCGTCACAGACCCTTGGGGGTCTATATAGACCACTTTGGGAATCACTGGTCTAAATGGTATTCAACATTGTTAAATTTTTCCAAAACGCGAACAAACACTGATTGCTCCATTTTATAAAAATTTGAGTTGCAAATTTTGACAGTGACTTCAATTTTTCAGTTTTTGACGATGGTCTTCTATCTCTTTATGTAACCTATCAACCCACTCTGGATAATAGAGAATCAACTATATTTTTTATTCAATTAAAACCATACAAATAGACAAAATTTTCACCTAAATCAAATTATACTGGCGAAAACACATATATGAACTGAAAAGAAAATGTAATTTTCTTTCAATATATTTTACTAGGATACGGATATAAAACTTAAAATATAATAACATCGACGAATCCTTATAATAAAAATACTTAGCATTTATACTACCCGCTTAAAATTTGTTTATAGAATATATTGATATTCACTATATTAATATCTTATCAATATAAAGATTACATAGAAAGTAAACATACGAGTGGAAAATCTCGATGAACAATATGAAATAGTTATTTCATGTAAAAAATATTTTTGAACATTTTGAAAAACAGGATTAAATGTTTCAATTTACTAAATAATGTAACAACAGTGAAAAATGCTGCATGCTAATAGAATCAAGAAAAAATGAAGCTAAATTAAGATAGCATCTCGCGTATTCATTTTATAATTATCTGAGAAGTACGCTCACCTATACTGAATAAATAAAACTGGCGGACGCAATGTTTCTGTTCTAAGAAATCCTTGGACCACAATTATTCTGTACAAACAAGTGGGTCGTTTCATAATCATTTATTGAAACAGTGATCGAAAACAAGCTTTTTAAATTTAATTTGTAAATCTCCGAGAAAAAAAAGAGGAAACAGATGAAATTATATATTTCATACTTACAAGACACTCAGATATGTATTTTATTGTATGTATGAGTATATAAATAGTTAAAAATCTTGTTTGTAATGGAAAATAAAGCAGACATGAATTGTTTTTTACAACACTTATTTAAATAAAACATTTTAGAAAGCATCCAGCTTGCACAATTTTTGCCCGACTTTATTCTTATCTAGTATTACTTATTTAATCATTTAAATCACTCTGCTGTCATGGCAAGATAAAAAGCTATTACATGCCTAAAGTATCGAAAACTTGAGTCATGGTTTTAGTGTGACGTCTTTACAATCGTTGATTTATTTATAAATATACTAGCTGCAAGAGAACCTTACGTTCTTCACGTGGGTGAATTTTTAAAATAAAACTCATCAATCTCTCGAGCTAGCTTGCATAGAATTCTTTTATCGTCCAACTCGGAGCAAGATGGCGTGTTTAAAAGTTTTAAAAAATTTTTTAATAATGGCATATTTTTTAAAAAATTTTTAAATAATTTTCAGAAAACTTTTGAAAGAATACGTTTATACGATGATTCATACGAACAAAGAACACTGGAATAAATGCAAAGATTTCCAAAAATAGCATTCATCATCATGTAACAAAATATATGCTGAATTTCTGAAAAGCTGTTTAAATTTTTTCCCATACATTAAAAGAAAAAATAGAAAACACGGCTATTAATTGTGGAAATTTCTGCTTGTGTTTTCCCATCAATATTGATACTTTACTCCTGTAGATTTTGCAAAAGAAAGTTAAATATTAATTCTCTATACCGCATAAATTCCAAGTCATTTGGTTCTCAGAGTTTTTGAATGGAACAACTTAAAAATAAAAATCGTTGACACAAGCTGGAAACATTTAATTACCAAGACGCTCAGCAAACTAACTCGCCAAGAATTAGTGAATTAGACTATCATATTTAAATAGTCATTCTTCATTATAATATAGTGTAAAAATCGAATTCTACAACGTTTCGCTTAGGAGTTAGGCAGAATTCGCTTCAATAAACTTAAACTTAAAAAAAAATAAGCGAATTGTGTGAAAAACTCATTCGGAGGTACACATCATAGTCTCCCACATCTTTAAGGTACTAAATTTGCTCTAAAAACACTTTTTTCTCTTTTAAACTTCTATTCAGTATGCCGACAGATATGTATCAAAAAGTCTTAAGGTGATAAAAGAATTGCAAAATTAACATTAATTGTGGTAAAAAAAACTATTTGATACAGATTAACACCAGGTTTAGTTCTGATCAAACAATCATCAACTGAGCGAATACATAAGCCAAATTAGAAAATGCATTATTAATATTATAATTTCAGCTAAAAACTATCTACAACAGATAAATCAAACCAGAATTTAGCTTAGGATTACTGAAAAAATAAAATTTTCTCAGTTTTCATCAAACTATAATTGCGAACTGTCAAACTCTAAAATTGTAATTCAGCTTCAAAGAGCAAACAATGTATAGATATAATGATAAATATAATGATAACGAGAACATGTAACGACCTTCAATAAACTACATGACGCATAAATTGTTAAAGGAAAGTTAAGCCATTTTATCATGTGACGTCATATCACCACAGTTTTGAAAAATCACTCTACAAAATTTAATTTTAAAATATTTAAAATGAGTTTCAAAAAGAATAATCCCCGAGGTACCCATCATCACTACTTATGTTTCAACATACCAAATTTCATACGTCCGAGTCTTTCTGTTTTTATGCTTCAAAGCCCACATACACATATGCACGCTCTTTATTTTAGTAATATAGACAACGATGTGCGTGTTCCAAGGTTGATTTAAAGTGTCTTCAGAACAAAAAAGAATTCTTAGTCTTTCGGGTTCGAGGGGAAGGATTTTACTTTTAAAATTTCGAGACATTTTAAATGTTATCAACCTATTACTCTAACAGAAACAGCATAGTACTCGAATTGCTTCAATATCTCTCTATTTATTATGGATTTAGATAACATTCTAGAAAGTTTTCTTTCGAGAAAATTAACATAATTCGTTTTCTGAAGAACCATGTGCACAACCGATTATTTCAATTTCTTTGTCCGTTATCTTTCTTATCTAATTATTTTGTATGAAGTATACATACAAAGGAAACTGATATGATTCATACAAATATTACACCATTGCTACAAGAACGCTATCAATTTTCTGAACAGTTTACACTATAACATTGTATACTTGTAGAATAAGCATAAAGTTTCTGTAGTTGATTATGGGGAGGATTTAAAAATTATGTGAAGTATGTATATGAAATTGAACTTTTCTTAAATACATGTGGTACCTTATTTTTTACTATTTTTGAAGAAGATAATAAATATATATTGCAGTTTTAGTCCATACAAAAAAATCAAAACATTTTAATAATACATTTTCTAAGTATGTAATGCAGTTTAAATGAATTCTTAAGGTATCCGACTACCTTCGAAACCGCGATTTCGCAAAAGCATACAAACGAATACATTTCTTTAAATATTTAATGTCACTTAAATTAGAAAACACAAGTAAAAAAGAATATTATTACAATAAAAAAATATTTAAATGTAATATTTTTGTACAAAAATGAACTTAGAATTACCTGTTTTCAAAATATTCTTCTTTTATGAAAAATGCTTCTATAATATAGTAATAATATTTTGCTTATATATAGTTAAGACTTATCTAGAGGGTCCTAAACTAGGATTTTTGAAAAATTTACATTACTTTCAGAGTTATTACCAAATATTTATTGGTGTTTTTTGGTAAAATTTCTCCACTCTGATGTGTTAAAATACGGATAAATCCACCTCTAAGTTATATTTGAAAAATCATATCCAGGCTCTGTACAGTGGTCTGAGCAAAATATAGGCAAAATATTATTACTATTAAAGCATTTTCCATAAAAAGAGAATGTTTTGAATATAAGTTCGTTTTTGCCCAAATATTTCATTTTGCAAAATAATAAATATTTTTTTTTTACTGTAATAATCTTCTTAAAAATTTTATACGTGTATTCGAATCAAAGGAATCCTATAAATATAAAAAATATATTCGTTTGTACACTTCTACAAAATCAAGGTTCCGAACGTAGGCGAATACCTTAAAGGAAGTCTATTTGATTAAGAGAGTTATGGAGCAATAAAGTTTATTATCCTCTTGATGAATACTTGATGCATACTCGTAGTGTTTACCCATTAACTGGAAATTACATCTGTAGATTCCTTTCGTTGCTCTTCAGACAAATGCTGCAACAAAACAAATAAATTATGCAGAGTGTTGCCGAACTCGAGCGACAAATTCAAAAGGGGGATAATAGGCAGCATGGTGACGACAAATCACCATAGTAATGAGGTCGGAAATCACGTTTTAGTCGGAGTAATTCACAAAAACATTTATGAAAGTTATGATGTCTAATAGAATGAAAACAGGCAATAATAGGTAAGAAATATATTTATTAGACGTAACGCATCTTACAATACGAACAATGCATCACAACTCGACGTCAGAAATACAACGACAAGTGATTGTCACAGGAACTGTTCGAAGTCGCGGCCGCGGGGCTCTGTAGCTCAAACGACACCGACGGATGAAGGATTGTGAGACGTGTTAAAACAAATCCAGTATGCTGGCGATGTCAAATAAAGCTACGACGATCCGTGCCGTGAGTTCATTCTCTGTAGCCGCCGTTTTCTCCCACACAAGTGATTTCACGTGGCTCCAGAAGAAAAAAATCCAATGGATTGAGGACCGCGAAGCATGGCCAGGCAATAGATCTGCAACATCCAATTTACCTCTCAGGATATCAGGGCCGTTTTTAACCTCCC
>BMAV01019635.1:121099-161231 GCA_019973955.1 Trichonephila inaurata madagascariensis
AAAAACTCTCTAGTTTTATGTATTAGCCCTTCTTCCTCAATAATTAATTTCTTCTTTCCCTGATGACCCAAACAACACCAAACATCTAACACCTAAAACTCACTTTTTCAACCAAGTCGGATACCTTAAGATTTAATCTGATGGTAACAAACTATCTCATCAAACAGGTAATGGTATCCTGAATACCCACCAAAATAAACTGACTATTCAACAGCGTAATCAAAATATTTGCTCGGTTTTTAGAGATGAATTAATAGCAACTAGCAACTGATGTAGGACTTGAGGCCTTCCTAACAGAGAATTATGGTGATATTTAAATTCTTTCCGATAACCGTAGCTCACTCCAACACCTTGACAATAGATTTCCTGTTGGAGACTAAATCAATTTATCAATCCTAACAGGTTGAAATTAATTTTACTACACCACGATACCCATTTTCAGTAGATCTCGTCTCATGTTCACTTTTACGGCAATGCAATGGTGGACTAACTAGCAAATGAGGATTAAATCCTCCTCATCATCATTCACCCATTCTTTTCAGGAATTATACTCGCTTGCAAGAATCACAAATTTAGGCGGAGAGGAGATACACTTCCTCTAATCATTGGTATGCGGGTTATATAAATCGGGTGGATTTATAACCCTCGAATGTGACTAAAGCTCAGCAGCATTCACATGCATTGTCAATTTTCACATTAAGTGCCTCTTGTTCTCTGAGGATTCAAAGATCTTCTCCATCTGTGGCTACCGGATTCTGCCGAACATGTCTTGAGTTATTTGGACTTCTCTAGGAAAGTATATTTATTCCCTTTCGACTTCTTAAGAGTCAATTGTCTTATGGATCTTATCTTAATTTGTCAGTCTCCGAAGGATTAGCAGCAACGCAGTACAAGTCATCAGCCTTAACACTTCAAGATATTGAATCGTCATTAGAAAATTATAAGTAGTAATAGTAAATGAATATAAGTAGTGAATCAAAATGAATTATAAGTAGAAATTATATAAGTCATAATAGTAAATGAATAGTGCGGAAGTCTCTTAGAAAAACAGCATCGAAAAACATTTCAAAACCATCCATTCAAACTGTATAGTCAATTATCCTGTGTGCGATCTGAAATTCGAAAAAAAGATGTATGAGTTGTTGGTTTTTTTAATCAGCTATTATTAAATAACAAATAATTTTTGCTAATCCCTTGGAACGGGTTAAAGCGTCCGCAATTGCTTCATTTTAAATTTCATATGTATTAACTAAGAATCAAAAGCTCTGTTTATAGATGGGAATTTAATTTTAAAAAAAAAACATGTCTGAGGTTTCCGACTCGTTATTTGAAGATTTAAAAATAAATCAGAAATAGTTTGGGCACAATAAATACTTTACAAATGACATCCTGAAAAGTTGAAGCTATTTCAGATGATTTAGAAACACAATAATCCAATGATATGAAGGGGGAAAAATACATTTTCTTTTCAGATGAATAAACAAATGTTGTAGACATAACTCAATTAGCGATTTGCGTAAAAATGGTTTCCTAAGAATTTTCTGCAAAATAATTCCCTAAAGTCTTTTCCACTGGCGTAGCTATCTCTGAGGGGGCCCTGTATCAAAATTCCTTCAGGGCCTTTTTTTAAGTAGCGGATCTCTGTTGGTGGGGCTGTAGTTACACATGTTGGGGCCACTGTAGCTTGGGGGCCTCGTAACATTGATACGGCTGATTCGGCGGTAGCTACGCCCTTGGTCTTTTGACTAAAGGAACATACTCAAGGTGAACATATATTTTCTGTGTTTAAATTATTGCGATGATTATACTAAATTTAAATTACCCCTGCATAGGTTAACGTTTATTTTTACAGTTAGTTCATATTCGTTGACTGGTAAGAACAGAGGATTTATTGCTTTATGCAAATAAGATTCTTCATTTCCTAACTTTGTATCATACCATTGTCTTTTACCAGGACACATTATGGGAGATAACTAATGGTTTTAACGATTTAACATCACGTAATAATAAGAAGTAATAAAAATAACATATGGACTTTTTGCCGTAATAAAATAATTTTCTTTATCGAAAGGTGAATATCACGAGCCATTAGGAAACAATTATTGGTAGCTATATTTCGGATTTTTAACCGATGTAAAATAACTTAATTGCAATACGACAAGGGGAAAAAATCAATATATTACTGATATGGTTAGTTCAGTAAATATGTTTAAAACGAAATTTAAATATGTTAAAACGAATCCTACTAAGGGAGAAAAATAGAAAAAGCATTATTTGTTAAAGAGTAACAAAAAAGTATTGTAACGATGCATATTTATTTTTACGATATTTCTGAGCCATGTTCCACAAAAGGAAGTGCTGATTTCGATGCGTTCAAATAAAAATGTTACTTTTTTTAAAAAAAAAAAAAAATAATAATTTGAAAAATTAGATTGTATTACATTTTTAAATTATAAAAATTTATATTAGATGAATCTGAGAGAAATCTTTTTCGAGTTATTTGACTGGATTTCGACAACTTTCTTTAATTTTAAAGTTTACGCTGGAATTTCCTATCTTGATTTTGATAAATATTGAATAATTTTCTTTTAATCTCGGTTTATAAAAATATTTCAGTATTTATTAAGTTTCCATTGCTATTAATATTAGCACATTACTACGTACATTTAATTTAAAGAATCGATTCATTCACCTGTTCTCTTTCTCGCCATTTAATATTTGTTCCTCCAAGATTTCAACTGTATACACATTCTTATTCCGAAAAAAAGAAAAACTCTGTTTAAATCATAGATCATCACTGCCATGCACTTCATTGAAAATCACATCTCATATTTCCGATTGTCAAAAGACATGCGCGCGCATCAAAAATTATCTGCATTCTCACCAATGCCATTTGAGTTGGAGGGGGCGGTGTGTTTGTGTTTACATTTTCAAAAATCACTTCTCATGTTGCGATTATACTTCATGTGTGTTAGGCAGTACAAATGTCATTTAAGTACTCCATATCAAAATTTCTTGATGTTCAGGCATGACTGCAATTAATGAAGCTACATTGTATCGACGCCATATACTATTGCTTGTTCTCGTTGGTACATTTGTTATTTCCGTCGTTGGAGTTACAGTGTCGATACTTATTATTAACCCAAGATCTGATGTAGATGGTAATTGTATAAGGATAAAATATCTCGACATATATATATATTTTATAATTAAAATATGAAGTAGTCTTTTATTTATGCAATTCTGATTGTAATCGAATATTTTATTTTCTATTTTTGAAACCATAGCTCATTGCTTTTTATTATAATTTTGTTGGAATCAAATTGTTCAAAGGTTTTTTAAAAAGCTGTTAAATTTTTGATTTAATTAAGTTCAAAGAATTTAAACTGTTACATGAAATAGTCTTGAATATAGTACACAGTATTAAATTGTTATAGGGTATAATCCTAATTCAGGATGGAGGAAAAAAATAGTTCGTGTTTTTCTGTATTTTTTCTATTCTATATGATGACAATAATGCGTCAAATCGGCGATAAATAAATGGATCAAAAGAGAGTATGGTCTTGTTATTGTTAAAAAACATTCATTTATCAATAGAAATATACCATATTGAATATATTTTCTTAAAAAGGCAATAGTACATTTTTAGATTCCTTAAACTAAATGTTTGTATTTTAATAATGATATCAACCTATATCGACTATTTTTAATTCTGAATGATTTAACTCCTGTTAATTTTAATAGCTTAAGAAGGATTCCATACAGCTAGTTTTATTGTAAAGTATTTGTAATTTGTTATGTGTAGTTTACTTTACTGTAAAATTGTTAATAGTTGAGGCACTTCTGTGTTATTCTGTCAGCCATAAACGCTGATGAAATGATTCACGCCTACTACCAATAATTTTGTTGACCAAGAATCCTCCATGATATTTAAAAAGTATTAACTAATATCTTGTTTTGTTTATTAAATAATACTACTTGGCAGCAGTGTCTTAATTTGATGAAAATTGAATACATCATTATATATGTATCAAAATTGGGTATTTAATATCATGATATTTATTCTTTTACTATAAAATATAGTTTTATAAACAAATAAAAAAAAAATCAATGTCCATTTTTAAGTACAGTAATGTGTATTTTCTTAAATTCACTTTTATTTTTATTAATAATCTAATCAGAATTATTCTTATGTTTACAACTCTTCTCTCTTAAATACTTATGTATTTATTATTGTCCTTAGATGAATATTTGGGAAAGAAGAATGTATTATTCATTGTTGTGGATGATCTCAGACCAGCTCTCGGATGTTATGGTGATGAGAGAGCCATTACTCCTAACATCGATCAGCTAGCATCAAAGGGTGTAGTTTTCAAGAATGCATATGCACAGGTTTCTAATAGTTTTTTTTTCTTATTTAGAATTTGAATATCTACACATGAGGGTTGTATTTTGTTAGGAAAATAAAACTTGCCAATATATGTAATCTAGTGTCAAATGTAACATTTTTGTTGAGAACTGTAACATATGCTGATATTGAAAAATAAGGGAAGGTTAAAGTGTAGAATAAGGAGCCCCTTGGTGAAGTCAATGTTTTGGCAAATGGAATCGGCCTCTAAGCAACTTAATTGAACAATAGGTGTTCTGAGAATTTACAAAAGTGGAATTTTGCAATGAAAATAAAGAAATATTAATAAGAAATAAGATATATATATATTTATAATGCATTAAAATAAAAATTGTATTTTTTAAAATGAAATCATAAATTAGATTATTAAAGAAAAAGGCTTACCTGTGCTAAGGAAAGTTCTTCTAAAGGAGGGTAAATTATTTTCACTGCCTTTAAAAAGGATGTGATGAAGGCATTTGCATTGCTTAATTGATTGATTTTTCTCCACCTGTATTCTGCAACGTAAGAATCGAATTGATTCCACACCTGCAGGTTCCATGCAGAATTTTTGATGGATTTCCACGAACCCTTGAGGGAGTTTGTGTGAGCCCCCCCCCCCCCCCACACACACATCAGGATCTTTAAGCTGTGGTTGAATGAAAGATGAAGAAAACCTTCACCTTTCAGATAATCATAAGCTTTCCAGCCATCCAATATGATTGTTCTATCATCCTTTATGTTACTCTTGATGGATTGTTGCAGTATATCCTTCAATCTATCCTTAACCACATGAAAGAAACACTTATTCAAACACTTTTGTATTCCTCCAAACACCCAGGTTCCATTCACTCTTCTGCCTCCATTATACTTTCTTTTACCAAACATGCTTTTGTCAATTTCCACTATCACATCTGGACCTCCAAGCATAGAACTTTTTTTTGTTCATTTACAGTTCCATACACATCTCTCTGCAAAAACTCATCCAATCCATGAGTGTTTTCTTCGAAACATTAAGTTCAAAAGAAATGAAGTTACAGTTAGACTATTCATCAACATCAGAATCTCAAGCATACGCAGTTTGCTTTCTTTGAACCAGCTATTCTTCCTTGCAGATCTTTTTATATGATGGGCATTTGCTCCTTTCTTTTGGCATATCCAGGTACATTCATCTCTCAAATACTTGCAAACCAAACACTCAGTATTTACAGCAATCAATCCTTTTTCCATGCACCTACTTTATTAGACATTTTCTCCTTTCATTCCAAATCATAAAAAAAAAAGGCAGACCTATTGTTTAAGATAAGTTGAAGGAACAAATGAAAAACAGGAAAATCAAATTCTGAAAAGTTAGAGAAACATTCCAAAAATCCTTCATGGATAAAATCAAAATAGTAAATGAAAATGAAGAAATAAATGATGGAATTGTTAATTTGAAAATAGTCTGCTTTTTTAAAAATATCTGCAAAGTTTAAATAACCAATAGCAATTAATTAAAGCGAACACATAGCCTCACCTGCATAAGATCACATATAAAAAAACAGTGTTACAAAATTATGTAGTCTGCCAGGATTAATTTATCTTACCGTGATTTCTAGATAAAAATTGCGAAATCCAAGGGGCTCCCTATTCTATACTTCAACCCCTTAAGGGAATTTATATACTTAGTGGAATTTGGAATAATTTTGTTCAAAGTCCAAACAAAGATGAAAATTTTCAGTGTTGATTATATAAGGATACAAATGCATATGGGCTGTGTATTTAGAGGAAAAATGTCTTATATATATATGTACAGGCTAATTTCTATGCTTCATTCATTCCTACACCTCTCATGTAGACTTTCTAGTGCTGATGAACTGTACAGTATAGTATAACTATAGTATTTTTTATATTATACAAACCAATGTATCTAGCTAATTTTATCTAAAATTCCCCATGTACAGTCAAAGGGAAACATTATCTTCATTTTAAACACCAATGTATATATTAAATAATAAAATCCATTCATAGATGAAAGGGAGAAGGCAACCTCAATAAAATTAGAAACAAAGTTTAGCTTTCATTGATGTTGAGTTATTAAAATTTGGCTCACACTATAGTTTTGGTAATTTTCACCTGTATTATTACAATAATACTCAAGCTGTCATACATTTATGCACTGACATATGTTATGTTATGTTATGATTAAAGTAACATATCTGGAACTAGCATTAACCCTCTTGCTGCACATCTCGTGATTTCCACAGGCAAAGTACACGTAGCTGAGGTAGCACTGAGCAGCAAGTGGGTTAATAACCACAACTCTTGGGTAATGAAAAATAATCATACTTATCTGTAAATATTAAGAAATATAAACTATTTTTAGTCAGTGTTATTGATTTGGCAGAATAGAGTTAAACCACAAGCTCTAACATTATTTTAACGTCATGTGATATAAACTACATGGAATAATAAACTCTACCAATTTAATTAGGAATGAAATTTGATCTATAAAATAAAGTTTTATAATTTTTTATCAGGTAAATTCATTTTTTATTATATCCAATTCCATTACTCAAACAATATGCAACAAAAATTTGCAAATAAACTATATTGAATATACAATCTTATATTTTTTGAAAAGTTATTTTGTCAAGAAGGACTTTTATGGCATTTGGAATTGCTAAGAGTTATTGATTTTTACTTTTCCAGAGATTTGAATTACAACTGAAAATTGCAATATTAACACCTTTAACCACCTAAATTAGAATTCTTATAAGTGCATTTTTTTCTTAATTTATTTTAATATATCTGATGTAAAAAAATATTACATTTACTGTTCATTATTGGAAAATATTAATAATAATCTCACATGGGATGAATTCCCATAAATTTTTTACTTCAACAGATTGATTTGGTTATTATTAACTATAATTATAATTACTTTAATCATAATTTGTATGATATTCTCCACTCAACTTTATGAAATGGTTTTTGTGAAATATTGTATCATTAAAATCCAAAAAAAAAAAGTCTGAAATAATTTTTGATTAATTTAATTATAAATTAGAAAATTTCTAGTACATAAAATTTTTATTAATAACTTCACATCAGTTATTAATATTTAGTTGTTATTGAACAGTTAGAATTGTCTGAGCTATACTATTCACATAAATTACCTCACACATACACATTCAACTCTATAAAACAGTTTCTGTGAAATAATTTTGCTAAAATATCAAAGTCTATCACATTTTTGATTTATTTGCAAATTGGAAAATTTCTGTTATCATACAAAAATGCATACAAAAAGAAATAATTTCATTGGCCATTGTGTATTTGATTCTATACAATTATTTCTATAAGTTTTATTATGAAAATATATAATTCATACCAATTGTGTACATTATATACATATATTTTTTAAATTTCTGTTTTATACTTCTGAGTATTTGTTTGTTACAACTGTTTAGCTATTCATTCTTACTCAGCTAATTATTCATTTTTGTATTGCATTTAAAGGCTGAACTTTTTACTACACAAACAATTTTATCAATTTCACTACTGAGTACTACTTAGTACTTTTTTTAAAAAATATCTTAAATATGTATTTCAGATAATTTTTAGATTATGCTTTGCGAAGTTGGGTATTTAGTTTAAGGAAGTGTACTAATATAAAACTTCAACAATTATGATACTAATCAATGATTTTTAAGATGAATTCAAAATTATCCACAATTACATTTTAAACCTATAAATGCATGATAGTTGTTTTTGACAAAAGTCACTTTGTTTTCTCAAGCAAGCTCTTTGTGCACCCAGCCGAACTTCATTCTTGACAAGTCGAAGACCTGACAGCTTGCATTTATATGACACAGGAAGCTACTGGCGAGAGGCTGTTGGAAACTTTGTGACATTGCCTCAGCATTTTAAGTATCATGGGTATGAAACCATAAGTGTTGGAAAAGTTTTTCATCATGGTAATTTTAATTTCCTTTTTTAGATTATTTGCTTGGTAGGTTTTCCATTCAAAACACTCAATACAGGAGTTTTTCCTTCAATGTTTAGAAATTATTTAAAAAATAGAATATCAAATATACATTTCCTTACTTTAGTAAAACAAATGCTGATAAATTTAATTCTCAATGGAAGTGTATATTAAATAAAACTTTCCCTAAAAAAAAAAAAATTAATTTGTACCCACTTTAACTATGATTTTAAGTATTAAGAATGAAATTTGAAATAAAAAAATTGTATTTTATAATTTAGATCAAGAGCCTTATTTGTGTTAAGTTTGGGAAAATAGTATACATAAGTTTTTTTTTTTTTAATTTCTAATAGGGCTGAGGATTGTTGTTTTACCATTGCAGACCTTGTACATTCCCTGGGAGCTGATATCTCTTTTAAATGCTGCACCATATAGGTGGATACTAATTGCCACAATGTAATTCTGACACCCAGTTTCCTCCCCAGAAGGAGGCTCCTGACGATGCAAAATCATACCAAAAAATTAATTTTGCTGAAAGCATCCAACCCAAACAGGCACTCTAGTTATTATTAACATGCCGCATGATAATACTATATGGATACTGTCAATTTTTTGCATCTTGCAAAACCACCGACTTAGATCAGGGTTAGTAAACATGAGTAATTGCTCCGATTTCAATTTTTAAATAAAATATTAATTTACTAAAGAAATGAGTACTTTTTCTCCGTTGCTATCTTTTTTAACAGCTATATTGAGATTGATTGTAATTTAATCTAAATATACTTCTGATTTTAAAAAAAAAGATATGTCTTTAGTATTGAATTTAATTTACAAATAAATTTGTAATTTATATTGTGCTGAGTGGTAGCTAATCGCGCTTCCATGCTGCAGGTCTGGGGTTCAAACCGTTCTTGGTGCAAGGTTGACTCAACCTTTCATCCCTTCAGTGGGTCATTAAATGGATACCAAGATTTCTTGGGAACAAAGCACTTGTGGTTTCACATCAGACTGACCACCTGACCAGTACATCTGCATATGCATCTCAGCATCCAAGGTTTCGAAAACTGAGATGGGCACTGTAGGCCTTGGCCTTCATGGGCTGTTGTGCCGCTGAGTTTAGTTTAGTATGTAATGACAAACAATATAATCATGTCACAACATTACTTAACTTAAGTAGGAATTGTAAATATAAAGCTGTTACTGATGCTTAGAATGAATACAACTTAATTTTAATGATTATTAAATTAAATTATTGTTGAACCATTAATACGAGACTTGTTTATGTTCTAATGCTTAAGTTTGTCTTTTATGTATCAATTACCTGCTAAAGTATGTTTTCTTTACATGTTTTGTTTGTAAATGTTAATATGTGATATTTCTTATTATATGTGATGATGATTTCATTTTCAAGGCTCAACATTTTTTTTATTGAATATTATGAGATACACTAACATCTGAATGCTTTCTTCGCTTACAAATATTCTTTATAATGTGAATTAAATTGTAAAGAATCAAGGTATTTTATTTATAATTTTCAAAATCATCATCCCCTTCTTAGCCATATTCTGATTAAATAAGAAGAAATTATGGAACTTCCTTATATTTAAAAATGTTATCTTGGAATATTTGCTATTTTTGTATTTTTTTATTCTAAAGTATATAATAGGTGTATTATTTAGGAGTAATGGTTAGTTGCACGAAATCAATTTATAATTATCATTACTTTTTGTCAATGAATTTAACATTGTTAAAGAATCATCATTCGGATATGTCGCTTCATTCCTGTTACAATTAATTTCATTCAAGTTATACAATGGAGTGCTTCAACACTATTTTAGTTACAAAACATCAATTTATTTATTGATTCTAACCCTCATTTTTTCCTAGATAATTTTTATTTTAATAATTTTTTATCATTCACCTTAATTTTTACTCTAAAAGCTAATAATTCTTAGTATTGGTAATGGTTTTTTAATTATGCACTATCCCCTAATATCATTCTTAAGCTTTTTAATTATATTATTATATTACTGAAAACACACAAATTATATAAGCTAATAAGATTGTCAACTTTTGTATTTTTTATGAATTATTTATTCTAAGATCTTTTTGTGTTAGAATTTAAATAAAAACTCTTTAAGTATAGAGCAAATTCTTTTTATTGATTTATTTAGCGAATTTGATTCTAGTTGTTCAGTTGTTTGTATGAAGCATGTTTTTGAAATGGAAATGTCTATAATTTGTTTAGAAATTAAGCAATTTACTTTAAAATAAATTATAAACTAATATTTATAATTACATAAATTAAAAAACAACTGTATGTAATGAGATTATGATTTAGTTACATTTGTAATGTATAGTATTAAATATTTTTTTTTATTTGTCTGTCACATTTTTAATATTCATTCATAAATTTAGGTATTATCTTATGATTTTCATTTATAAAGTAATGCATATTTTGGTATAAAAACTATATAATGTAAAATGTAACCATGTGAAAAAATAGTGCATTTCCATACATCCGTACATTTTAAATTTATGTAATGAACTGTTTGCAGTATTTTATTTATTCATTAATAATAAGTTCATCCAAATAGGAAAATTACTTTTACTTTCAAGTATGTGCCCATTTACATTATTTGGTCTACAAAAAATATTTTAAAA
This sequence comes from Trichonephila inaurata madagascariensis, assembly GCA_019973955.1. Lineage (NCBI taxonomy): Eukaryota > Metazoa > Arthropoda > Arachnida > Araneae > Nephilidae > Trichonephila > Trichonephila inaurata. The sequence goes on from BMAV01019635.1 coordinate 132,118, forward strand.
CTGATATATTCATATTTATAACTGTTTAGAATATTTATGATATTACACAATTTAAATTATATAACTATTACAGTTAAGTATTTATCATATTAATAAGATTAACTATAAAGTCTTAGAACTTATATGTGTACATATACATGTAGTTCATTCTTTTGAACTTTAAACGGGATATTTTGTCAGTTTTAAGTTAAAATGTAATAAATTTTTGGTATTTACTTTTTTGGTTAGTGTGTTTTATTTTCATATTTAAATGTATAGCATAGCCATATTTTTCCTTATCTAATTAATGAATTGCTACTTTTAAAATGTAATTGTGAATTCAAATGTTTGTTGATACCTTTTCTTCATGGAAAATATTAAGACATTATTTCAATTATTCAGTTAAATTTCAAATGTGTAAAATAAGATGTATATGGAATACCTTATATTTACAAATTTATCATTTTATTTGAGTACATAGTAATCATTATTTTTTCTATTAAATTTAAAATAATTTTTTTTTTTTTTTGCTTTAACTACAAAAAATTATTTTGCTTGTAGGTATTGTTTCTAATAAGACAGATGATTATCCTACCAGTTGGACTGAATATCCTTATCGTCCATCTACTATGGAATACAAAATGAAACCAGTATGCTTATAATTTTTCTTTTACTATGTGTTTGTATTATATATTTTACTTATCATTAATAAATTTTGTGTATTATGTAATTCAAAGTGTTTGTGTGTGCTTTTAAACAGAGGAAAAGCAAGTTTTTCTAAATGAATTTTTATCTCTTTTATCTGAATGTTCATAATTAATATTTAATTGTAAATTAATAATTGATATTATTTATGCATTTGTCAGTTAGAAAAGTAATTATGTTTTATTTTAATTTGACCGGTTTTATTCTCAAATTCATAGTATTTTAATAAGTTACATTGTTTCTCATTTTAGAATTAGATACAATAATTTTTTCATGTGTCATTTGGGGGTTATTGATCATGGTCCAAATTTCAAAAAAAAAAAAACATTCTTTTCACTTTATCATCAATTTCCATTTTAAAATATTTAATGATTTTCAACTATACAGCAATTATGCTCATAACAGTTATGACCATTTCTGTAAGTACAAAATATTACATATCTCTTGAATATATGTAATATTTAGTACAGTTTTAGGAATTGAGACTCAATGGTCATAGTTTTTAGTAGACTGCAGTTACTATACTTTTTGCATTTTATTAATGAAGTTTTGATGCCTAATGTAAAATAATAACATATCACTTTAAAATTATTTGAAGTAGGTAAAAGTGAATTTTGTAAAGGAATAAATAAATAAATTCATGAATTGCTTTCATTCCATTGACTTTTTAAAAAAAAACTAATATACAAGTCCGAAAAAAATATTTAAATGGCATTCCACAGAGATATAAATAGGAGATTTGTATTCACATTATTCATGATATTTTTAAAGAACATTTATTAATATCACCTTTAATTTACTTAAGGTCTGCCCTTCACCTGATGGAGAACTGCACATGAATTTGATTTGTCCTGTGGATGTTACTACTCAGCCAGAAAAAACCTTGCCTGACATCCAAAATACTGATTATGCAATTGAATATTTAAAGAACAAATCTCAGAGTCAAAATAAAAACACACCATTTTTCCTTGGAGTGGGATATTATAAACCTCATATACCATTTAAATTTCCTAAAGAATATTTAGGTATGTACTCTTTTAATTTCTTCATTATATTAAGAAAAGATTAATATTTTACTGCTTTGTCATTATTTATTAAAACTTTTAAATGAGTGTATTAGTCTTTAAAATAATTGTGTTAAACCACAGAGACAAAACAGATTTCTTATTATTCACATTTGTTTTAAATTTTTATTTTAAATTAACAATTTATTCTTTTTCGAAATTCTACAAACTTGTTGTGAACACAGAGAAAGCAAGTATTATAATTGTAAAATTTTGATATTTTTAATATCAAAAGTTTACAAAGTAATTTATTTATATTTTTAAAAATTTAATGTGTTCATATTTGTTCTTGTGTTATATAAAGGTCTTTTTTTTATTTATACATTTGAAAAGGGCTTTTCAGATTTATGAATAAAGTGCTTTTCCTAAGTGTATAAATATTACTTTAGTTTTCATACATTTAAACTGTAATTTCATTTTCTCTTTTTTAAAATAAATGGTGCTCTATTAATTACAAAAATTAATATTGACTGCATATGAATTACTTTAATATTTTTTTATATTTAAACTACAAGATATGGCAATGTATCTGATGGTTCAATTAAGCATAAGTTAGGTCTAGTCATTAAATGGTGTGAAAGTGTTGGAGGATTATTATTGGATTGCATCTTATTAAATCTAATCAACTTTTAGATGGTTAGAACTTTAATTATAATTTAATTAAAAGGCTTCTGTTAAAATAAAAGATTTATTGAAGTTAGAGAAAACATCAACTCAACAATAACTTAAGAATACAGTCTACAGTACATTCATCAGGAAGATAATGAAAAATATATTTGTTTGTTCATATATACAGATAGTAATTTACTTACAGAACAACTTTAGACAACAGAAAGATTGGGCACTTTACATTGCATATTGCTTTGTAAGGTATATCTTTATAAAGTATTGCTTTGTAAGGTAAGGATATTAAATAAATTGAAGCTATAGTGGAGAGAGAACCATGTAAACATATAGCCACTGTATTAGACACTGCAACATGAAATATATATCCCCAGGTATTAAAAATAGTTTATGGAAAATTCAAGATTAAAATAATTTAGATTGAGATAATATTATCTAATAAAGGCTTTTTTTTTTTTCAGATTCTCCTCATGTATTAATTCAAAATTTACAATTTCTACTTTAAATTCAAAATTGGCAACAACAACAATAATTTAATGTATTTTTTAACAGATTTTATTTACAAAGCATTTAAGTGGGTCTTTAGTTTGTGTTTTTGTGAACATATAAGTTAGATTAGCCTTTGTGTTGACATTTTCTACATTAAATAGCATTTTATTATTTAGATTCCTTACAAAATGTAGATGAATGTCTATGTATTGTATCTTATTATTCTTTACAGTTTCTTTCTTTTAAAATTTAATGCAGGTATGTTATCACATAAGAACTATTTATTGTTTTGGTTTTGTCCATCTTCAGAAATAGTACCAAGATCAACACTGCTTTATAAAATATTGATAATCCAGAAATTTATGTATGCAGCAACTTCTGTCATCATGAGTAGCCCTACACTTTAATGCTCATGTTAGTTTTTTAAAAGCACATCAGGTTTCCCATTGATACTCTGCCATGTTTACTAGCTGCAAAGGAATCTGAATAACACGTTAGATAGAGATTTCTCGATAGGTTTTACTTCAGATGTTTTAGTGTTTAAATATTTCCTAGTAATTAAAGTCTCCAATGTTTTAGATCAGAATTCTCTTGCACTTGTGAAAAGATGTTAACAGTAAAACATGTTTCAGGTCTTATCCATCCTACAAAAAATGAAAGATATCCTAGAAGGTTACGATAGGGCAATGACTCCACCTCTTCAGCATCTTTTTTTAAACAGGGACAGTTTACTTCATTCATCATAATTCCTTTTGCTATAAACAAACCAGTAGTTGAAAAATTTACTTCCTGAAATTACTACATTGTTTTTGACAAGTTTTCCTCTTTTTGTTGCACTTTTCATTTGTTTTGACTGTATAAACTATTTGTTTTTAATTTTTTGTGTAAAGGAACAAGATCCAAAATATTATGTTTTCCTGTGATTTGGAGTTTTTTCCATAGCTTTGGTACACATCTCTTTATTAGGGGACTCTATTGCTTGACTGTAATTCTGTGGTATAAAATATTCATTACTAAAAACTTCAGCTGTATTACCAATACTTTCCTATACCTTTTCACCTAGATTTTTCATGTCCCCTTCTATTAGAGATCACTATGCATATTCTGTAGTAAAAAGATGTAATTTCAATTTATTAAAAACTATATTGTTCTACATATTTGTTTGGTCTTAAACATAGATTAGTGTCTTCTGTAGCATGATATCACAACATGTCCTATTTTATCTTAGTACAGCTTTTCTAATCCATTTAGGTTATCTAGATCTCTTGCTGTTTTAGAATTCCTTTTGTGTAAAGGGTTTTTATTTTCTAAATTTTTAACATTAATATCTAATTTGAGGGTATGGAAGTTTTTGAAGCAAAAAAAAACTTGTCTGCCTCTTGATTGTAATCCTTTAAAAGCAAAACATTTATTATTTCTACTAAATTTCTTTGTTCAAGTATCCATATGCTATATCCCTTTGTACTTGGGACACATCTCAAAAAAAAAAATTTTTTTTTGGCTCTTAAATCTAACTTTTTTTTTCTGTAAGATTTAAGAATATTGATGTAATTATATTACAGCCACAATTTTTAAATGTGAAACTGAAAGGTTTCTTTTCTAAATTAATTCATATTGTGCATTTTATCCTTTTTGTGACAAGTTATATTCCAGTAGTTTTCAAAGTAAAGTAAGACTTCCACCTAACATTCATTTCCCAAACCACTGTCTTTTAAGAATATTTGAATACTATTGACCGCCATATAATTATATCTGTCGCTATTACCAATTTGCTGTGTAGCAGTGATTTGTTTTTTCTTGTTTAATTTCTAGCGACTCAAGATTTTTATCATCAAAAAAATTATTACAAAACTGAACCATAATTGGTTTGCATTCAAAATATTTTCTTTACTTTTTACTAAAAATCTTTCCTTTTTCCTCTGATATCTTTTAAAATATTCAAAAGCTTCTATTTTCCATGGAGAAAGTGGTAACCTTTCATGAGTTAAAAGAAAAAAAATCTATCCATGTACTATTGGGAAAAAAAAAAATCTCTTGCCACACAGATAATAATGCATCTTTTATGGGCCCCCATACATCCATCTGTAAAATCTCAAGAGATCTTTTACTACTTACACCTTTGAAAATTTTTATTTATGAATTTTACCAACAGTGTTTACATTCTGATTTAGTATTTTTCTATTCTGGGAACCTCTCAACACTATTTTTATTTGTCTGATACATATAATTATGATACATAGGACGAAACCTTCTGTGCCCAAAGTCTTATTTTTTCATCACTATTCGTATTTTCATAATTTACATATTTAATTCTTTTTTCATATTTGCCCTTTTCTGATAATCTTGTCTTAATCTTTTTATTTCTGTGCTGTACATGCTATTTCAGTATCTCAAAATGAGATTTCCATCCTAGAACCTCCATTAAACATGCCTCTTTGATTGCCCCATGGCAACCCCAAGAATAAATTTCTTAATTTGGGAGAGTATACGACACTCTGTAAAATGATCTTTTCAGTCATAAGTTCAATTGTGTCAATATTTTCTACAGTATCTAATACTTTTTTCAATTGCCAGGGTCATTTTGTGTTTGAAACCTTCTCTAAAATATTACAATTTTTACGATAATGGCAAAAATGAGTTTAAGCCCTCCTCCCGTATTGAAATTTAAACTCTTTAATTTTGTTAATTAAAGCTGTTTTTTTTTTTTTGCATTAACATAACTGTCTCCAATTAGATGCAATTTTCTTCTACATCAAAATGTGGAATCTGAACGAAATGTATTTGTTTTTCTGACTTTTTGTTTTTAAAAATTTCTGTATTTTGAATTTTTAAATCCCTGTATTCTTCCAAATTATCTATGCCCATTTTAACATGTTTCATCCTTTGTTCAAGTATTAATTCCTTTCTTCATTGGAATGTTTACATGGGCAACATATTGAGGAAAATTGGCAGTGTTAAGACCTGGGGAATGACCCACAAGATTACCCTAAAACACTTAGGCAGTAAGGTAGTCTTTTTTACTATCACCTCAGCAGGCAAGTATGTAGCTACCTTTGGAATGTCTGATCTTTTTGCAAGAATTCTTCATGATGATCTTTATTTTTATAATTGCAAGTTGCCTGTAGTATAAGAACTCACTGAACACAATTGTGCATCTCAGCAACATGTATGTGATGTGTTCCTGGAAACTTTGCCTAATGACCTGCTTGTGTTTTTTAGTCACAAGGATTATTTTCATCTTTCTGGATGCATGAACCAACAAACTATGATAACGATCCTAAAGAACTTTTTGAATGACCACCTTCATCGTGTGTGTGTAACTGTTTCATGTGCCTTATTGAAAGCAGGGATTATTGCACATACTTTACTTTTTTGAAGAGAATGATGTTGTAGTTAGATTAAATTCTGATGACTATATGACACAAATTTATAAAATTTTGCTTAAAGTATGTTATAATTTTCAAAATTTTCTTTATTGAGGTTAAATGAAAAATAGTTATATTCATTTTCGTAAATTACTTCTCATTTATGTATGAAAATTATGTATTTGCTATTATAATTATTTTACTATGTCTTTCAACATCAAAGAACTATATAGAGGGACTATTTACAGGACAATTTAAATGCTATGTATATCTATTCAACATCTAATTTATCCAAATATTTTTATTTCAGAAGTGAAGTTCAGCCAATTTGATAACTAAAGTAGATATATTTGTGAAATCTTTCTTGGATCTTTAGTATGCTAAATGAGCTTGTTTTGTCCAAGTTATTAACTAACACCTTGTCTTTTAAAAGTTCCTTTCAAAAAGTTAAATAATGGAGCTTGAGTAGATGCTGCAAGAGCTAATAAAGCTGAGAAAATGAATCAATGGCAAAAAAATTTAACATGGCTAAATCTCATTGCAACTCTGAAATTTTGATCAATTAATGGAACTTGAGAAAAGTAGAAATTGCCATTCAATCACAGAATACCCTTGTTTAAAATGTTGTCTAAAAAAAGTAATCTTGGTTCATCCAAAGGGACGTATGACATTTCTTTGAGACCAGGATATCATTAATTTGTTTCATAGAAATCTATCTCGCAGAATTTCTTGAGTGGCATTGTGCAACTGAAGCTTGTGAAAGGGATTACAAACAGTCCAAAAAGCTTAATGACAGCCTTCTTTGGGATGTCTTCTTTCACAAGAATCTGATTACATGCTGGGATAAAATCTGTTGTAGAGAAGCTTTGACTTCCAGTTGATACACAAAGTCATAAATATATGGCTTTTAATGTTCCGTTACAATTGCTTGATAATTATAGTATGAATTGTTGACTTCACAAAAATTGATTTATTTTGTTGCTGAAGAATATTTTACAAGACTCTTTTAATTGTTTATTTCATAATACTTTTCTCAATGTATTGATGATTTTAGAGCAGACATATGTCATAATGTATTATTTTTATGTATTATAGATCTGTATCCCTTGGACTCAATGGACTTAGCTCCAAATAACACAATACCTCCAAAATTGCCAAGAATATCATGGAATCCATGGACAGACATTAGAGAAAGAGATGATGTTAAAAATCTAAACATTTCTTTTCCATATGGACCTATACCAGATGATTTCCAGGTTAACTTCTTTTAAAAATTTGATTTTTATCTTTTTTAACTTCAGTTTTTAAGACAAATGATTAAATTTGAAAGTTCTTTTTTTGTGTGTGTATATATGTATGTATTAAGAAGTGATATAAACTTAATAATTTTTTCCCTCAGCTACTTATCCGGCAAGGTTATTATGCTTCTTTATCATACATGGATGATCAACTTGGTAGACTCTTACAAGCATTAGAAGACACAGGTTATGCAGCTCACACAACTATTGTTTTATTAGGAGATCATGGTTTGTATTCAAATAAATTCTTTATGATAAAAATTTCATTTTAGTGTTATATGTGTTAGCAGTTATATCCATGGCTTTGAAGTATATCTAATCATTTAAATTTTGTAAAAAAAATTGTTCTTTAACTTTGTTTGGATCTTTGATTGAATATGTCAAAATTTCATTAATTATGTTTGCAATTAATACATGTGTTGATTATATGAAAAATGTGTGAAAAAAAGTTATTTCTGAAATGTGATATTCATTATTTTAAGTTCCTGAGGTTTCTTTTTTCATTTTAGAATCATTCTAAAAAATATTAATACATTTATACATTTCTTATATTACAGAAAGTTATCTAATTGTAATAATCTGCTATATGATCAAGAGCCATTACTTACTTAGATAATTTAATTTTGTTTTAATTTTCAATATCAAAATATTTTTATAAGTAGATATGATTTTTTTCTTTTTAAAAAGATGCTATAAATAAATATATATATTACTGTATGCATTTTTATTTACTTTTATAAAAATCAAGTGCTATTTTTACATAAAATTCTGTGAAATTTATGAATTTTAATTTTCATATTATGAATATTTCTGTCTCAAAATAAGAGCAAATAAAAACATTGTACAAGTTTATAGTACTTGTATAGTTTTCTTTACTTAAAAAAATTTTTATTAAATTCTGCAGGGTCACCAAATCTGAGGAAGGCACTCCTTTCTGAACAAATAGCTTATATCAAATAAACAAGTTTTGTTTTTGTTTTGAATTTAGTTAAATTTTGCTGATTTGATTAAATTTGGTTAATGTGTTTGATATAAAATGTCATTATTTTTTATAATTTTATTTAGTTTTAAAATACTATATAAAAGATGTGAAATTCAAATAACACAATATTGGTTTTATTAAGACCTTTAAAGATGCATAAAATCTGAAGCTCTATTTACAAAAATTTAGTATCAAAATTATTTGATTAATTATAACAATGGCCTTATATAAGTATCTTTATTGAAAACTTTCTCTTTTTTAAAACTTTATCTAGGTTGGTCTCTTGGAGAGCATCAAGAATGGTCAAAATATAGCAATTTTGAAGTTTCTGTAAATGTACCATTGGTAGTTTATGTTCCTGAACTCATGGAAGAAAAACGAGTTCCTTTTCATTATGATAATGTACTTAATTTTATTCATAAGCGCAATCAATCTTCAGAACCGCAAACATGGAGGTCTCCATACAAACCAAAGTATCAAACCACAGAATTGGTTGAATTAGTTGATTTATTTCCAACCCTTGCTGAAATTGTTGACATTGCAGTACCTCCTTTATGCAGGGTATATAAGACAATATTCTGTTCTGAAGGACTTAGTTTTTATCCACTTATTGAACATCTAGTGACGGATCCTTGGGTGGATTTCTCATGGAAAACTGCTGCATTCAGTCAATACCCAAGACCAACACCTGCACCAAGTAATATTAGTGATCAACCAGCTTTGAAAGATATTAAATATATGGGATACTCAATTCGTACTGTTCGTTTTCGTTACACAGAATGGGTCAGGTTCGATAAAGATAATTTTAAACCTGATTGGCCTGTAATTATTTCTCGAGAACTATATGATCATAAGTACGATCCAAATGAAATGAATAATGTCTGTGATTCTGATGAATATGCAAATATGGTTATAGAACTGTCAAGGAAAATCAAAAAAGGTTGGCGACATGCAATGCCTCCTGGTTTGTTTGATAGTTCTATTAAAATTGTAAAGTCTTGATTCTTGCTTAACTCTTCAAACTGAATGTATTTGATCAACTATATTTTAAATGTATTTTTATAGAGCTGTGTAATGTATTTTTAAATATACCCTTCTGTGTATCTTTGTAATTGTTTTAATATTTTAATTTCCAAAATAGGTTTTTATATCTTGGGTAAAATCTATAAATATTTAATTTACTGAAATTTTGAAATGAATTTAAATGTACAACTATTCTGCATTTAAGTGATTTCAAAATTTGTGCTTTGGAAATTTTTATCTTTCATGGAAATTATTATACTTTCAAGTTTTAAGAAGATATATCCATATAATTACTTCAAGAATATAAATGAGCTATTGATGAAGTGCAATATTTGTGAACCCTTATTTTTAATTTCCTATTTTAAAAAAATCTTTCTTGATCTGCTTAACTGGCATACTTGTAAAAAAAAAATAAACCATATAAAATATCTAAAAAATTTGAATTTTTTTATGCTTACATTTATTTAAAATTGCTAGAGAGAGAGAGAGAAATATTTTGACTAATAAGGATGGTTTATTTTTTTTCTGTTGCATTTTTAAATACTTGGTTTTTGTTGTTATTTGCGTTTTTCTGAAATATGTTGTGTTCGGGAGTTTTCTTGTAAATTAATATGAATTGATTTATATTTTATCAATAATACTATGTAACATTTTCAGTTTTATTTGGTAGATGATGCCTAGGGACATTATTAGTGTTATCCAGTTACAATTTGTTTTTAATTTAATTCTAATGGAATCATAACAATTGTTGTAAAAAGAAAACTAATAGGCTGAACTATACTGGAAGCTTTTAAGAAAATCATCTGTGGAAACTAATATTAAAAGCATTAAAGAAAACCTATTATTTTAAAATTAATTGCTTATACATAGATGGTTTCAACAATTTGTAGACATTTTTCTTTACAGAATGATATTCTCTCTGTGTTCATATTGCATATTAATGATCTATTATTTTTTAATAAATCTTAGTTTGTTTGTGATTCTTCAAACATATATTTTCTTTTGATGATGAACATTTTAAACACATAGTACCACATTTGTAAAAAAATTTTATCTTTACATAAGTAGATCTGTATTGTTTTTAGAAAGTTTTCTCGACCTCTTATCTGTAATGGGAAAGATAACACAGCTTCGATTATTGATTCAGGAAAGTTTGAAGTGTATTTTTTTCCTGTCACTTTTGAGCATGATGATCAATATGTTTTAAATTAAAATGTTTTATTTATTAAATTATTTTTCATTTTTTTAAAAAAAATTAATAAATAAAATTACTTTGAACAATTATTATTATGAGAACAAAAAGAAAAACACATAATATTTAGACAAAGTAATTTATATTGTTTGGTCATAAATATATGCTAAATATTTTTAAAACTGAAGATATTTTGATATTTGTGTCATACTCTACAATTTTTTTTCTGCATATCAAAAGCATCAAACTGAATATTTATTTTTTCAAAAATGCTTTATTTTTTTCATGTGCTACAAATGCTCAAATACAGTTATCTAAGTATTTATCTTCATAAATCAATTACAGCTTTGATTTTTTCTCTTCTTTTAATACTGATTGTTAAAATTTTGATTTTAATTAAAATTAGGAGCTTAATTGAAAAATGATATTTATAATTACATGATTATTCAAGATTATATTATTGTAATCAAACCAAATTAACTATAAAATTTGTTCTAATGTAATCTCTCATCTAAAGTAATTAATTATTCAAGTTAAATTTAGCACTTTTAATAGGATGTACAATATAGTTTGTTTCTCATATGTTTGAGTTGAATGTCTAAGAATATACTTAGTAGTGCTCTTGTATACCAAACATGTTATGAGTGTGTATTGTTATTGACAGAAAGAGTGATAGAATTGCTTATTACTTTTCACATTTTTAATTTAAATACTTCTGTCTTTTCATACTTCTGTAACAATATCAAGAAGAAATGGAACAAAAAGACTGCTTTTTATATTTAAAAAAAAAGACAGTATATTTTCTATCTATCCTATGCATTTTTATTTCTATATTATATTAGTCATCATATTTCTTATCTCCAAGATTGGTTTTCATTGAAAAATTTTGTTCTGCATATGTATTAAAACATTTAAACATATATGTATACCTTAAAGTTTTTTTGGTTTTTTTTCAAATGTCCTTTATATTATACTGCAAATATTAATGTTGAAGGCTTATTATATTTTAGATTTTAAAAATGAATTTTAATTAGTTTTCCTTGAATTTTTATTCGGTCTTCTTTGTTATCCTATGGCAGACTGCCTGACAAGGGGCTTACAAACGCGAGATTGTCAGTGAAGATGGTGATGGCAGCTGTTTATTTAATTAGAAAGGACCTAATCGTTTAGTATCTTGTCACTTGATCATGAATTAAAAGGATAAATATTATAACTAATTGAAGCAAATACAAGATCCACCAAGAATGTTATTGATATTTTTTGTGTGCTTATGTGGTATCTTTTCTGTATGAATTCTAGTCATTTAGTTTCTGAACAAAAACACAAAATAATGAGCCAGTATTTTACTCTGAATTCTAAGTTATTGCTATTTAAGATTTTACAATATGCTACAATTAAAATTAATCTGTATTTTTAAAAATATTTTACTGTTATAAAACTATGTTGTGTTTATATATATATGTATGGATTCAAATGGTGTTGTAATGATAGATTATCATTGTAGAAATGTCATTAAGTATATTACAGAAATATTTTTTTATTACTTTCCCCAATTAAAATGTTTTTGTGTATCATCAGAATTTTTAGTTTTTCATGCCAAATCAATTAATAAATTATTTGATTTAAAAAGAAAGTAATTAAAAAATGCTAGATATACATTGGTTACAAAATTATATTCATTGTAGTGTTATTTGTAAAAAAATGTTTGTTTATAGCATATTATAAAATTTTAAACTCTAACATTTATTATTCTTCATTATTTTTAATTTATATTGAAACCATATTTTGTTTTATTTAATAGTTTATGAAAAGTAATATGATCCTGTTCATTTACCTTTACTATATAAATTAAAATTCTACAAAATTCTACTTTTCCTGATTAAGGATATATTTGTTTTATTTTCTCAAAAGTTATAATTTTATTTCTTAAATACTTTCTTGTATATTCATTATTTTTCTTATTGTGTCACTGTATTTAAATCAAACTGTGTTATGTCTTTATATCTGTAAAAAAATTGTTGCACATTATTCTGTGAATAATGTATATTGTTTGAATTTATATGAATACCAATTATGAAATAGCTTTATTTTCAATAAAATATACAGAATAAAAATACATTACTGTATTTTGTGTCTAATAAATATAGCACTGCATTCACCATGGACGGATACATGTAATATATATATATAGTTTTGACATTCTCAATAAAGCAAAAAAAGGAATAGACTAATTTCAGTTATATTCCAATTGGATTTTTTAAGTTAACTTCCTTCTTAATTAATGATTTTTTTCTATGTTTATGAAATACTGACTAAATTTTTAAAAGTTTTGAATTAGAAAAGAGCTTTTGTGAAAATGCATTAAGAATAAGATGAAATAACTACTTAAAATTATTTTACCGCTAAAAGCTTTTCTTTTTATGAAGCAATGAGAGAATTCTTATTTCTAAGCTACTTTTACCATCAATATGGTTAATCCCACTTGCATGAAGTGGTTAAATATTAATCCTAGAGATTGTTTAGCTTACTAATGTGATTAAAATATCAAACTGTACAGCCAACATGGACAAACATGTTCTGCTTTTTTAAAAAGTGTCCATATATCTTAAATAGGCAATTATATGTATCGTATAATTGTGCATATTTGTACATCATTGCACTGATATTTTTACCATTAAGAGTACGTCAGATATGTAAATTATTTTTTACCATTAAATAAATAGAGATTTTTCCATGGTCAAATGTAGAATATTATTTACCTAACACAGTTTTATAAAAATAAAGAGTATTTTATCTTAAGATAGAAATTTGTATTTGGTATGATGGAAACATATCAGCTTAAAAATTTAAAATCTTGAATACTTAATTTTTATAATTTACTTTTTGAATTCTGTTAAAATTTGATGTAAAATATAAATTTCTTTTCTCCGTGAGAAAAAATTTCAAATTGTCTAATTTTAACTGTGAAAAAAAAAACTCATTTTTTTAGCTATTAAAATATTTATACCTTTTGTGTTTAAATATTTGCAGAAATGTTTGCTTCCCTATCTTAAAGAATATCACACTTGTGATGTATCACTTGTTAGTGTTTAAGAATATAATAATCCAAACCCTGGCATATTTGTCAAAAATTAACTTCAATTTTTTAAATTATTAAATATATATATAATATATATATATATGTTTATACATCATTTTATCTGTTGAAAAATGAAAAAAAAAATTATTACATTTTTGTTGTGTAAAATGTGAATTCGAATGTAAGTTTTAAATATAAAAGGATGTTTTAAAAAAATCAGTGGAAGAGATGATTTTAACTTAGTTAGCGAAGAAGTTCGTGGGAATTAGATTAAGGTTAAAACCTTTAATGCAACTTTTATTACAAAAAAGAAATTCCCTGAAATCTTTTTTACGAATTATTTCAGTTCCATTAAAACCTATGTTTTAATGAACTGAGTATTTTTTAAATCACATTTTTATATAAACTATTGATTTAAATTAACTCATTGATTAGAATAGATGCTATACTTTTTACTTGTAACAAAAAGTTCTTTGACACATTTACTTACAAAATATCCAGGAAGCAATATTTTTTTTTTCAAAAAATGTCTTCGTTTTATAAATTTATGCAGAAATAATGTTTTATATCCTTAGAACGAGCATAAAAACTCATAGCTAAAATGGAGATAACATTCTTCACTTTTGAAATACAGATTTGAAATGACGTATACTTTTTGTAGTAGTATGAAGGCCCTCTCGGCATATATATGGATGGCTTGATTCCCTTATTTATTTCATATACAACCACTTTTAAAAATACTCTTCTTTATCTTCAGTAATATTAACTACTTTCAAGTCATCTATTGTTCGATGACCTTGTTTCTCAAGTCTATAAATTCTCTGTTTGAAATTGTTCTGGCTTGCGACGAATTCAGCAAGAAATCTAGACAGCCTTGTTTGCAGTACTTCAATAGAGTTTTCCAATCTGTCGACTTTAACATCTAAGGCTTCTTGTTCGACTTCAGCTCGCTTGATAGCTTCTTCATCCAACAAACCATCTTTAATAAGAATTTGTTTTCCTCTTTCTATCAGCAATTTTTGTGCTTCGGGGTATTCTTCCAGAACCTATGTGAATATAAATATTTATATTTATTTTTAGAGCATTTTAAAAGATGTATTAATATGGATCTTTTGGAAAATAAAAAGAATCGATTTTGTTCAATTAAAAATGTTTAAGTGATCGGAATATGCAAAAATTTATATTTCAATAAATCTACAATTTTCACTAAAAAAAAAACGTAACACTTTACTGTACTCTGCTTTGTTAATACATTATGCATTAATGATACATGTTAATGAATTTATTTTATAGAATACACATTGATTGTGTTACAAATTTTAAAATAAATGTTAACACATCTGCATTTCTGAAGAATCTGCACTGTTGGCCATTTAAAATACTATACTATGAAAGGCACACAAGGGATATCAAAACTAAATTTGTTGCACAAGTAACATATAAAATGCTGTGGACAAATGATTGAGACATCAGCCCTTTTCAAACTTACTCAAAAGAAATCAATCGATTTTTGTGATTGTGATTATTGACTATTATGATTGGCAAAGCTATTCCTGCAAATCCGACATTGAAAATAAGACTAGATGTGTTCTTGATGAATGTAGTTTGCTGCTTGCACACGTTCCCGAAGTTTGTCAGGAATAGCAGTAGATGATGTATGTTGGATCAGTTTGTCTATCATTGACCTCATTTACTTTAAAAGAATTAGCTATGGATAAGTGTCAAGACAGCAGTGTAATCTGGTGCTCAATGAATTAGTGAAGTTGGATCTCACTTTGTCCTGTTGAAACTACCAAGCATAGAATTCAAGAGACGACTAAAGACTCCACGTCTTCAGAGATGCAAATAGTGGTTTCTAATTACACCAGCAATGCTTTTTAAGAGCGCAGAAGTAAAATCCAATAGCGTCCCAATTCGTAACACCATAAGAACCAATTTGGCATAATTTAATCTCACCAAGATGACACCACATTTGGATAAGAAGAGCCATAATGCTTCTGGGAAGAAAAATCCGTCGTGCCATACATTTGACCATGTCTGAAAAGTAACTCACCACTGCAGTCCTTATGATGCACTGAATTAGGTTGTTCTAGTTATATAGGCGCCTTGTTGAAGTTTCTGTTTCAGACAACTTTCAGTAGTACCGACTAACTCAGATTTTCTCGCAAAATAGTCATAATTTGTACGATGAATTTTTCGATATTGCTGTGTGATCCATTCTTGCCATGCGCACAACATGTATTTCTACGCTTGATGTATGTAAAGTCTGATGTAATCCTTTCAATCGGTTTAATCCGTCTCTCTTGCTCTCACATTCTATATTTACATCATTGTGTGACTTGATTCAAACAATATAACACCAATTTTTTGGAAAAATATTTCGTAATATCTATTAGCGATTGTTCTTAGGCCGAACTCATGAAATCAGAATATCTCTTCATACAGCGTTTGGTTGGTGACATGGCTACCGTACAGTGCAAGTGCACTGCAATGCTAATTACTTTCACTCGTTATTAAAGTTTACAGATAGGGCAAACCTCTTATATCTACTGGCAGTTTCCGTCATGGTCATTGCATTTTTAAGAACCAATAGTATATTTTACTCACACTTTCGAACTTTTTAGAAATGTTGGCTAATTGGTTGTTTTTATTGCACCAAAAAATATTTGACCAAGATGTGAAAATTACTCATTAATTTTCTCAGCTCACAAGTAATTATTACTAATTTATGTTTGTATTCTTGATTGAATGTCAATGAAAAATATTAATTGAATAAGGAGGACTGTCAGAAATAGAAAGATAGCTAGGCATTTCGGAAGCAAATTATTTCCAAAGACAATAAACCCATAGTCCATGAGAGGGAGGGGATAAATGATCACTGATAAGGACTATAAATCTCGAAGTTACAAACTGAAAAAAAGTCTCTGAAGAGAGTAAAAAAAAAAACCAATTATTATTTCCTAAATTTCCTTTAAAGAGTCGTCGAAATTATTTATCTAGTGCTTAATGTTTAAGCACTGAATAGAATATTCATTGAAGACTATTTTTCCTCTTTCATATTATTAATAAAATTGAATAATTTGAATTAGAAAATAATAAATAGAGTTAACACTCTATGGTAAAGGTTTGCACTGAACTTATCTTTGCTTCTTTTTCAACTGCTTGATTTTTAATTAAAAATTCTTTGAGTTTTTACTTTAAAACCAAGTAATATTTTGTTATAGCATCCAAGCTTAGCAGTAGGAAAGATGGAACTCCAGACTTCATTGTACAATAGATCATCGGACGAAATAGCGAAGAATAGTAAGATAATACTTGAATTTCCATTGTATAAAAATGCAGTGAAGATTCAAATATCATTTTCGTCAAGTAAATGATAATGATATGAGACTTAGAAAGTTTGTCTTCAACAACCCTTGTTTTTCAAATCCTACTATTAGCTCACACTGTCTATATATTTATTTATCTTGGTGGAATTTTCAATCGTTAATAAAATACATTTTAAAGCGCTCAATTAAGCTGAAATTTTATATACATGATTATTTTGGATGACAATGTAGTAATTTAATTATAGTTATTAAAATTTAATTGATTAAAACTAATTATTTAAATAATTACAAATACAGCCACGCTGGCATCATTTTTGGCGACGTGTAAAAACTTGAAAAGGTTTTTTTTTCTCACGTTTTAAAGCATTCAGTTGAACTGAAATTTTATACACACGATTATTTTGGATGACAATACGATACTTTAATGATAATTAATAAAAATTAATTATCACTTAATGTTGCGATTCTGTCCTATGTATATACATATTTATATTAATTGTAACTATTTAATAAAAAGTAGCTAAATAAAATTTTTCTTTGTTCATCTAAGTAGGAATTGACTTAATTTTTTTTTGTATTATTGTTTTGTTGTTGTTGTTGTTGTTGTTGTTTTGCATTGCGTGTTTATTAATTTCTAAATTCGCTCTCTTTTAATTCGATTAAAAATAATAGCGTATTAAAGTTGTTTGAGGCTCTCTGCGTTGTAGAAAATATTAAATTTCCTAAAAGAAGAGAGAAAGACATAGAAAAAAATAAACATGCATGTTAATTATGTTTTTAAATACACAGTCATATTTTAAGATACCATACCTTATGATATTTAATTACCATATTTATTTAATTAAATATTTATTTTTATAGAAAAAAATAAGATGTTGATATTTTATAAGTCCTTCAAAAATCGGGACCCGTGCGCCTACGCTTAAATCAGGAAATTTTCTTTTGCTTCAAAAGTAATTTTACGTTTCAGCTCTGATAGATTTGTTTCAAATTTCTCTTAAATAAATTTTCTTATTTGCATAAATTATTTTTTAAAGATTTTATCCAAGTATTTATTAGTCGCATCAACTTTTAAAATTATTTTAACATGTTTAAAACATTCGTATCTGAGCATCATAAAATGTAATAAATTTAAATTCTGAACTTAATGCAAAATAATAAATGAGCAGAATTATTTATTCACTAAAACTGCATGTATTTTTTGGCGAAGATTATGTTACAATAAATATACCGCCATTTTACGCATACATTTTTTATAACCCATAATTTAAATAAAATATAGATTTTATTTCCTTGTTTTTCCCCTCAGGAAATATGTATCTTTTTTTTCCGAATAATTGATGTTCAAAGAGAAATTTTTTAATGCATGGTAAAAGCAGATAATTTTTCAATCTTTTGTGTTCTAAAACACATCGTAGCAAAATAACTTATCTATTGAAAAGAGCTTTTAACTTGGGCGAAGTCCAAATTTTTGATGGGAACCTTTTAATGTCAGTGAACTCATCTGTTCAGAAAATTTCTGCATTTCGTAAACATTATTTCCAACGAAATGACAGATTTCTTAAATGACCGGAATGATATTAATTTCCATCCATTTCGTTTGAAATCAAATATCTTAAAATTAGTTACTGCTAAGGCAATATGTGCTTCAAATGAATTGTAATTTATTTCTAAGATTATATATTTCTGTCTTGTGTAATAACATCAGTAACTTTTTTTCTGTTGAATAAGACAATATCTTTTATTATTTAAGAACTTTCTAAGTAACTGTGGAGTAGTTTTATAAAGTTTATTTCAAATTGTATTGCACTTTTAAAACAACTAAAAATCTACAATATTTGGAATGGTGTCTTAAGTAATGAACTCGAACTTTATATTTGAACAATAAAGAAAGAGATTATATAGAGAACGTATGTCTTATTTTTTCTTTTCCTTAAAAAGGGTTGCATTTTGGAGATTAGCCTTTGCAAACACGGTAAGCCCACAAGTGTGAGAGCCATTTTATGGGTAACCCCATCTAGTGGCATCTCCAGCTGCCAAATTTTTGACGTTTGAATTTATTCATTTAAATCTCGGATCGTATGCTAAATATTACCGAGATTAAATGTTGTCGAGAGTACCAAAGCCAAACTGATACTCAAGGAATCTCTTACATGCCACATAATCATATGACATAGGTGCCTACGATTTTCTCATCCAGAAAATCTATTGACTCCAGCCGGAATCGAACTCGCAACCTAAAGACCCTATCACACACGCATGTTTGGAGCAACCGTTTAGGGCAATTTTTCTCACAGCTGAGGGTAAGGGGTTGCCATAAGCGAAACGAGATGCTCTGACGTCAGCCCCGCTCTATCTTCAAACTGAAAAATTATTCGCTCATTTTTCTGCTTCGGAAAACGAATATCCAATATTATTCCTTTTATTTCGCTCACGCTTTTGTTGACGGACGTGAACAGAAATAAAGCAACAATTTATTTAAAATATTATACGCGATTAAAATACTATACACCAATAAAATATCATGTGCCATATCTGATGTGTTTGACGAAGCCGAAGCTTCCATCTTGTTTATGATGTAAGGCGCCAAAGAACCCATTAGCTGGAATTTCAAGCATTTTTATTTGGAACAATTTTATCAGCTCACTGGGGAAAAGTTGTTCAGAGCCGTTGCTATGGCAACTAGGTAGAAATTGTTCGGAATTGGTTGGGAGGAAGGAAAATTGCTCCAAATGCGTGTACGTGTGATAAGGCCTTTAGGCTTGTGAAACGGGCACGCTACCTCTGAGCTACCTAGCTGACATGTGTATCATATTATAATGCAAAAAAACCACGTAAGTATAGCAAAATAATATGTATATATATATACCTTTTCTTATTTTAAATTCAGGTTTACTGAGAAGACTAGGAGTGAGTTGACTGAAAAATTTGGACATTTCAGAAGTTTCAGGAAAATTGAAATATCAAATTCTATCCTTTAGGGGATTGTCTTATTTATGTAAGAGCGGGATTTTTGATCCCCGGTGATTTTTCCTTTCTTCCAGGGGACTGTCTTTTAATACAGTAATATGGGTACTGTCTTTCTTAAATACGGGTGACCCTGTTCTAGAATACTTTGTTTTCAACCCATTTTCCTTGTCAATCAATATATATCATTTTCTTTCTTTCCATTTTATAGATCCTCAATATACATTTGCTACAATTACACTGTCCCGAAAGTTAAGTCTAACGGTCATTGTTAGAAGTAAGGTTGAAAATAAAAGGCAGAATGGAAGGAAATTGAACAAAAAAAAAATTGATAACCATTAAAATAATGGGAATAATTAAAATATGAAAAAAATAAAAATTTATTGCTTGATTTATGTAAATAACACAAAACCAAGAAAGCAAAAAGTTCGTCTGTCCTTGCAAGTACGGAAAACAAACTGCTAAATTTGGTTAGTGGGCAGTCGGATAAGCTCTTATTGAATTATAAATATGAATTTTTCATGTTACAATTGGGAGTATAATCAGTTGCAGTGTCAGGTTTCTGCTATTCTTGCTGTTTAATGTCTTTCAGATCCCCGCCATTCCTTCGTGGAAGTTAACGAGCAGAAACTTTTAGTCCAAATATATTCCAAACATACTCAATCGGATTTAAGTCTAGGAATCTATCTGCTCATTGGTTGATTCTGATATATTTACGTTCAAGACAATCTTCTACAAAATGAAATGATATGGCTTTCCATTATTGTCTGCATAAAAGAAATTTGCTCTCGTAGATCCCCGGAAAATTTGAACAAGTAGTTACAGAACCTCATCTCTGTACTTTGTTCCTTTAACAGATCCTTCTCCTAAAATTTTAAAGTCCATGTGTGTATGTGCATCCAGTATACAAAATGCCCCCTTATATCAAAACGCTACAAATACGATATCGGTTTAATAACGTGATGTCACGAAAGTAATATCATGTTAGTTCCACGTTCTGCTCTAGATTATGCTGGGACAGGAATTACTTTGCTAATTAAATTGTGATTCATTGCAGAACATCACGTCGAACTATTAATTGTCTGTCCTGTTCCAATATTCTTGACTTCTTCACAGACTCCACTCTTCCTGAATATTCTGTACATAGTTTAACTGAAAATTATTTCTCCTATGATTTCAGAAAGCACCGAAGACAGCTGTCTAACACACATAATAGCTTACATCGGGCAGTTACGAACAGAAATAGATTCAATCTAGTTATTACTTCCTGTCGATCTGTTATAAATTGTATATGAACGTTTCCGATTGTTTCGTATTGTATCCACTGTTTGGAAACTGTAAACTGATAAACGTTTACACTAGACACATCTACCTTCTGTCATAATCCACACTTCCCAACATTAATGATTCTACCTTTCAGAAACACAAGTCGATTTTTTCTCACTCATAATCAACATCTTAGAAAAAGTTGAACTAAGCATCAGCTTATCAACTTCACAAACTTTCAGAATCCCTAGAATGTACATTCACATTCACACACACACACACATCACCAGACTTTTTCAGAATTTCCAATACTCTTTCCTATCATTCTATTTTGTCACTGACCAAGAATTTTCATGTACACTATTATAGATTACCATCAATGATATACGCACTATCATTGATCATGTATGCGTGATTTCAAAGATTCAAAATTACGAGGTCCCTTCCAAATAACCATAATGTTGTTTATGAATACGATATAAATTAGAATTAGTTATTCATTCAATGTGTAATTTCAAACATTTCTGTTTCATTTAGCTTTTTATTTCGTAATTTTCTAACTGTTCTTAACTTTTAGACACTAGAGTATTTACATGAAACGTTTGGTTACTAGTAAATTAACGAATTCAGGGAACAGTTTGGTGAGTTATAGTTATTGTCCCAATAAAATCTACAATATTTTAATTTTGTTTACTTTTGAATTTCTTACGTGAAAATTAATATAAAGCCATCTCTGAATAACACTGTAGAATCAGACTACAGTTATGTATATCATTAAAAAGTATTTCTCTTTTTCTTCTTTTTAAATTTAAAAAAAAAAAACAACTTAAGACTGTAATAAAAAGGAACACTTTTTGAAAAACTGCTGAGTCCAACTTTAAAAATCTTTTAAAAAAGAAAAACGAAATATTCATGGGTAAATGGATTTTCGGCTAATAACCTACCGTAAAATCCGTTGCATAATGTGCACTTTTAACACAAGATTGAAATTTAAGGATGTGCGTTATAAGCCTATTATAAAACCATAGCTTTAAAAATAACAAAAGAGACGAGCATGAAAAAAAAAATTTTTTTTAATTCTACACATATTTAAATACTGTTTATTTAAAAGAAATGACATGTCTAATGCACTAAAAGAGTTGTAGTTCTAGAAGTACAATATTTTATCAAAATTCTGGGATAATACTTTGAAAATATGACTTCAAAACATAAGAACATTGTATACTAACGTTTGAGATTTCTTCTTAGTAAAGGGGGTGCGCGCTATACGGTGAATATTTATAAAAATTTAAAAATGCTGTTTAAAAGTATAGGTACGCGTTATACGCAGAATTTTACGGTATATTAATAAAAAAATATTTATATGTATTAATAAGGTAATTACTCAACTTATTCAGGTTTCATTCAATAATGTTAAATTAACATAGTTGGATAATTTTTTAAGTAATCAGTTATTTAATGCATTGTATCTAAATTGCATAATCGAAATAAATTGAACGAAGATGCTAAGATTATTTTACCTCCCACAAATCTTCTTTCGAGAGACAGAACAAATCTGAATATCCGACGCTTCTCACATTCGCCGTCCTTCGATTTCCAGTTTTTACTCCAGATATGTTTAGCAAGCTCAATTCGCCAAAGACGCTGCCATCGCATAAAGTTGCAAAAATTGTTTTACCATCGTCTGCTACAACATGCAGTTTTCCTCGCTTTACAATGTACATTTCTTTCCCCACGTCCCCTATAAGAAAAACACATATTACTAAAAGAAGTAACAAAATTCCCTGTATTTTGAAGTATAACAGAAACTTCTATAATACATCCGAATGCAACGATTTTAACACCTTGGTTTTTCACTGTCATATACTATGCAAAAGAATGGATACATCATGCACGTTCTTCTTTGTGTTCTTTACATAACGGAATCAGGAAAACTAGATAAAAGGTTTTAGAGCCACAATTTTTCTAGGTAAATTTATTTCCGTCTGTGTAAAATAAAATCACGATTATTCCCCACTTTTCTACAACTTAAAGAACTTCTAAATTTAATATAGGATATATATTTGACATTTTAAAAGGAAATTTATTTTTCGAAACTCTATAAAATCTAGATAATGCTCTGAACTTCAATAAGTAACAATTTTAATTTACAAAGGAATTTTGAAATGGAAATCAAACTTACAAATTACTTCTTAAGAATTTAACTATATGGAATCATATCATAATAAAATAAATGAAATTCCTTTTATAGTTGACACAAAACAATATAAGAGATGTGAGAAAACGAGAAAAAAAATTAATCCTCTAATTGTACGTGATTTTTAAGGTTTTTTTAAAAAAATTATGGATTTTTAATTAATGTTAAACGATAATAGCATACCCCAGGAAATTACATAAAAATTGTTAAAAGTGATAAGCACATTACCCTTGATTGGTGGGTTGAAATAGGTAATCAGAAGTTGAAAATGTGAATCTAATATACTAGGAGAGGTCAAAGGAGATGTAATGTTAGATTATTTGAATTAGAAAAATCCAATTGTTTTTCCTTCTCTTTACTTTATGCAGTTGGTCTTAAATTCCATATCTTGAGATGTTCTGAAAATAAATATACGACATCCCTACTTCCCTGCTTTTTCATGTTTTGCGTTTTAATTTTTTATTTATTCACATTTCTGTAGAATACCAAATGAATTAACCAATTTAGATTGACACTGTAGTTCAGCAGAACAGTAATCGATATATACGGAGTGATTCGCTACCAGACAGAAAATTTTCAGGGGATACAGAGACGACTCGAAATCACATGAGAATGCAGTGTCGAAAATACTGTAGCAGCGATCTGTGGTGCAAAGAAACAGAGAAAAGGATCAGAAACAGTAACACATTAGTAAGAAAGGAAACATTTTTTTGGAAAGGTGTACTGCAACACATGTTCAAAATTATTACAAGAAGTCGTCTGACAGGCCTGACATGGAATTCTTTCCGTTCTGGTAGATTCCTCCCAGCAGTCTTGAGGTAGATTTAGCTGAACGGAAACATCGATCCTGATAGAAGTCGTCATTTGTGATCCGCTTCCTGAGGTATTAGGATGAACTTGCATTCAAACGAGGAACTGGTCTACATGCTGATTGTATATGAAGCTGCTGAGAGAGAGAGAGATTGTAACCGGCACGCTGGTTGTACCAGGAACGTTACCCGAACAGGTGTGTTCCACATCACACGACCTTCACAAGTGCGGACAGAAGGTTACGTAAGATTGGTTCTTTAACGAGAGCTACAATGAATCGACAGCGCGAACGACAAGGATACTTAGCAAAGAGGAGGCAGTCTTAAGTCTGGTAGGAGACAATCTAAGTAGAGGGGACCCACCAAAGAGGTTTATCTCAATCCATTGTCTGGAAGATACTTGCAGAAAACCAATCAGTAAAACTTTGGACAGCGGTGGATACGTCGTAATGCCCTGTTAATTGACTTACCACATCATCGGACCTGTCATGCATGGCCTTCTTCTGGGGTCACAAGAAGAGAATGGTGCACGAGACTCCCGTTACTTCAGTTGAAGACCTTATCGTGAGGGAGGATTCATGACATGCCAGGAATCTTCCAGAACGTAATGCAGAGCTTCTCAAACTTTCAAAACTTGCGACCCAGTATTCAATCACAATTTTCATCGCGCTCCCCTCCATACAATAACGATGTTTTGAATTCGATAATACGATACTTTTACGCTTAAGTTACAATACAACTTTAACCTCTTCGCCACCGGCGTATATAAACGTCTAGCTCAGACAGGACATAAATTGCCTCGGACGTATAAATACGTCTTTCCAAAATATGTTCACTATTACCCATAAAATTATTCCAAGGACTTTGGTTCAATAAAATGACCTTAACATTGTTTACGAAGGATTTACTTATTCCACAGAGGATTTTCTTATTTTCTCTTTCTCCCTTCCCCCAAATATACCACATATTCGTGCATACGTGCAAAATGGTGACATTGGGGAGTGAATCGCGTAACTTTTAATCTGAAGTTAAGAGATTCATTATAAGCCGTACAAATGATCCAGATAAGTGTTAATTTTTGCAGATAATTTTATATATATGACCAACCGTGGTGCGGTCACTGGTAATTATTAAACTTGTTCTTAACTTAGTATTGTTAAAATAATTATAAAGTTCATTGTGCAGTACTGATACATTTATAAGTGTATTATATCAGTGTTAATTTTTTTTCATTGTGACATAATGTATTTAGTTTGTTTTACTTTTGAAAAATTAATAATTTTTTGAAATAATCTTTTGTTTTCGACTTTTCAATATGCTAGCGCCCCCTAGGGGGCACAGTCCACAGTTTGAGAAGCGCTGACGTAAGGTGTTCCATGCAGCACCATTGTCAGACGTGTCAGACGACTTTTGTTCATAATTCCGAATACCTGTTGTAGTACAACATCTCAAAATATCTTTTCTGTATCATTAATGTACTGCCGTTTCTGTTCCCTTCCTCTGCTTCTTTGCACCATAACTCACAATTACAGCACTTGCGACTCTGCATTCCTATGTGATTCCGAGTCATCCCTGTACCCTCTACACATCCTGCAAGTTTGTTGATCTGGTAGCGAATTACCCTGTATATTTTTTTAAACAATAAAATTCTTAGTAATCAATTATTGTGTAAGCAAAAATTCTTTGATTTAAGTAATCAAAGTCATTAAATTAGATCAACGTATAGCTCCAAATTGACTAGTTTATAGGTTTGAGTTGATCTCGAATACAGATAGGAATTAAAATTATGTACTACTTTACATACATTGTACTT
This sequence comes from Trichonephila inaurata madagascariensis, assembly GCA_019973955.1. Taxonomy (NCBI): domain Eukaryota; kingdom Metazoa; phylum Arthropoda; class Arachnida; order Araneae; family Nephilidae; genus Trichonephila; species Trichonephila inaurata. The sequence continues at coordinate 158,299 of BMAV01019635.1, forward strand.
GTAACTTTACACTTTTTACATATAAATTCTTGAAGTTGTTTTTGAGAAAATTATTTATAAAAAACATATTTATGTTTAAAACATTTTACAAATAAGCCTTTCTCAGGTCGAATACAAAGCAAATTGAAAGATAGTTGTATTAATTATTCTTCTCTAAAAAAGAAAGTAATAATTGTTATAAAAAACCTGAGGCCATATATTAACAAAACTGAAGTTTAAAATAATTTAAACTTTATGTATAATGGAGACGGCTTGCTATATATAAAGAGAAACGAAAACTTTACCTTACATATTAGCGAAACTTTATTTATTCAAGAATTTAGTACCTGTTTTAATGAAATGTTTGTATTTATTGACGAAGTTGAAGAAAGTCTTTTCTTAGATTTTCATCTAAGATTTAACATCCGGCGAATGAACTATTAGAAAATATAGAAAGAATATATATATATATAGAAAATATATATATTTTACTATTTAGAAAATATAGAAAGCTAAAACCTGAAATAAACTCTGTCGTATTAAGATTTTATTTTGTTACCAAATCGGTTGCATTTTCCTTACTGAATGCTATATCTATTTTTAATTACTATCAACTGAAAATTTTAAATAAATTCCAGTAGCATATCAACTTTAAAATATTGGATTCTTTAAAAAAGACATTCAATTTTGTTTGGGGAAAAACAACTGTTCTCTATAATCACTAAACATAATGTTATTTAATTTTCTCCCTTTCCCCCGCATAAAATTATTAATCCATATTAATAATATATTCTCTAGTAATTCAGAATCCAATGTACACTTTTTTGACTGATTTTGATTTAGTCAACTTTGACTAAAAGCTTTTGACTGAAAGCATTGAAATTTCTTTCAACTCTAAAAGATATTTATTTATTCTGATTATTAATTATTTTCATAGTAATAAGGTATTTCATGAATTGATTATGTATTGCATGCCATAAAGATCTATGAAATCAAATATTTCGTTATCCTACAAATGGATCATAGTAGTTATTTATGATGACTTTAACTATTGTACGGAGAAAAAAAGATATTTATTTACTCACCTTTCCTACATATGTAATCCCCAGGACTAAACACTTGAAGACGTAATCTCAAAACCAATTGAACCAACAACCCTGGTTCACAATCTTGAAATATTCGGACTTGCTTCAAAGTATCCAGGTGAACATGGATGGCGATTTCTGCTTTTAACTTGTCCGGCAAAGTAGAAGTGACCGTATTCTCATCAAGTGACTGCTTGTTAGTCCAAAGATAATCAAACCACTTGATTACACGATTCTCTAAATCTTGACCCACTTTGCGAAACTCCAAGTACTGTTTGACGTTGTCCATTTTGCTTTGGAAATCGGCACGCGCAGCATTCATGTTCGTAATCATGCTTCCGATGTTCCCCACGATGGTAGCAAAAATGAGGACACCCACTAGAAAGTCAACAACTACGAAGAGGTATTCGATGTCTTGTTCTGGTACAGGTACTTCGCCTATCGTTGTCAATGTCAATGTAGACCAATAAAAACTATAAATGTATTGATGACTTAGGGAACCATATTTAGGATCTGACACATTTTTGTACACCTGTTTATAAAAATACATAAAACATATAACATCAGTGATTTGATAAATGTAATGATTTAAATTTTATCCGAATTATTATTATTCATGGAAATATACATATTCAATTTTATTTCTTATTTAAGAGAATGTATCAGAGAAGACTTTTTTTTTAAAAAAATAAAAGCACGTTTTTAATTGCAGCCAAACGATAATTGAAAGTTATTTTTAAAAAAATCCTAATTAGCTCCCTCTCTACCTATATATATATATATATATATATATATATATATATATATATATACATATTGTTTAAATTTTCAGTCGTTAATAAAATACTTTCTATTCATCCACTCAAGTTCAAATACATTTCTTAAACTTGTGGATGACACTTGATGTTAATACAGTGTTTTAAATATTAATTCATTAATTAAACTAAGAAATGAAAAAATAGTAACAAAAATAATAGTCCAATAGCATGTATAGAAAGGAAATTCGCTCGTTGTGTCCCTGTAGCGCAATGTATAGCGTGTTAGACTTCTGATCCCATGCTCGAGGGTTCGAATCTCACCTGGAATGGCATAATTTCTGAGAATGGGTTTTTTACTATACTATTTTATTAAAAAAATTAATTTAATTAATGAATAAATATAGTTTCACAAACACAAAATGATAGTCCAACACCATATATAGAAAGGAAAATGGAAAATTGCAAAGAAAATAGCTTTCTATTTTGTCACTTAATATTGTGATTCTGTCATATGTATGTACATATTTATATTAATTGTAACTATTTAATAAAAAGTAGTTAAAATAAAATGTTTCTATGTTGACCTAAATAGGAACTAACTTAATTTTTTTTAGAAATTACTTTTGTGGTAGGGCAGTGCTTCTCAAACTTTCAATACTGGCGACCCACTTTTCAATCATAATTTTTATTGCGCCGACCTTATAAAATAATAATGTATTGAATGCAATAATAATGCACTTTGACGCTAAAGCTACAGTATGATCTTAATTATAAACCGTACAAATTAATTATATGTTACTTTTAAGTAATATATATTTTATTTTTCTTTCTCTATTTTTTAAATTGGAACAGATTGCAAAATGCGGTGGCTGCTTTGAAGACAAAATGTAGATTTCAGCCAAATGCAGAAAAAGTACTCGGAGTGTCAATTTCTAATCGTAAACCTTCCTTTGAAAAACTTTCCTCTGCAAGACAAGCCCAGGGAAGTCGCTAATACTTATTAAACTTGCTCTTAATTTAGTATTTATAAATTAGTTATAAAAAATACCTTGTGCATTAAAAGTGTACTGTCTAAAGTACCCGCTCTTCGCACGAGTTCATTTTTTAAAAA
>BMAV01019635.1:161775-196750 GCA_019973955.1 Trichonephila inaurata madagascariensis
CAAAAGCCCTCGTGTAGCTGAACAGTGCGACGTTCATATTCAATCAAACGGGGTGATTGAGTCACCTCAATCCTTTATTTTTTACTTATTTTTATTGTACACGATACAAATCATGATTCGAGTGAATAATTTAATTAAGAGAAATTATGCTTACCTACTTTCACGGACTTTTCAATTTTTCTTTTGTAGCAAATAATCAGTTTTGCCAGAACTAGCTATTTCGTGATCCGTATGCCCCGCGCGACAACTTCCGGGTTAAAAGTGAATTACATATAATATGGATATTACTGCTAAAAAAATTGTGTAAAACGTTTTTCATTATGCTTTATAAGTTTGAGAGTACTCATAAAATAAATCTTGGCTAAGTAATCCTTAAAAGTGCTCTCTGTGGTTTTCCAAATTTCAAAAAACTTTTTTAAATTGAACGCCCCCCCCCCCACAATAATACATTATTTAAAACTTCCCTAAATGAGAAACAAACACAAGAGAGAGGGGTCATAACTAACTGTACCAATTACTTAGAAGATCAAACAGATGTTGAGCAAATATATTCTGCTTTTCCTACAGCTATAATGTACAATATTTCACACACAAAAATAATAACAGTGATGAATTTTTTATCTTCCTAAATTTTTCCAATTCTGGGTCTGGGTTTTGTTATTTCTCTGAAAGAGTGGTATATTAAGCTTAAAAAGAAATCGTAATAAAAAAAATCTCTATATGGGATTACAGCAAATCAAGTAAAAGTTTTTTTTATTTGGTTATAGGATCAAAGATGGCTAATTAAGTTTGAAGAAGTTTTTATTTTTTACGACGAAAGATCGCTAGATGATATATATAAATTATATTAAAGTAAAAGTGCATTTTTTATTATGTCTAAAAGTATTTTGTTAGAATTCATTCCAGTAAATTAATTATTTTTTAAATCTTTTATTTTCGACATGCTCGCGCCCCCCTCGTAAGGTTATCGCGTCCCCCAGGGTGGCGCACCCCACAGTTTGAGAAACACTGTGTTAGGGATCCATTTAAGCTTCTTTAAAATGAGAAATTTTTGTAGTTCCTTCATTTTGATTTTTATTCCCATATTTATTACTAAATTCCTCCGTTTTTAAGAAATGATACAGAAAGTTTTAGATATTCCAAAGAACTTAAACTACGCTTCGATATCAGAAGGGTTGAATTCGTAAGATTCATTGCTAGCAAAAGTCAAATCAAATGATTTATTAGATTTTAGATTCCATCATAAAGTGATTATGCAGAATGAAGAATTGCCACATGTTCCGTTCAAAATGGCTTAAAAAAACCTCACAGGAAGATTTGCAAAGGATCCAGTACAAATATCATTCACGTCCTTTGATCGCGTCTTAAATTTATGCGGTCTGTTTTCAAACGATCTCATATTGTTCTAGAATTACACTAAACAAAATTTATAAATAAGCTGTTATACATAGTATTTTATTAGATATACATAACTAAATGAAATGTGTATAAATTAAGGTATCCGACTACCCTAAAATCGTGATTTTTTTTAAAAAAATTGACAATTTTTTTTATGGTTTTATTTTATAGGCTATCTTATTTTAGCTGTATAAAAATACCAAGAGTATTATTTTTCATTCACTAGAACACAAACTACAACTGTTTTAGTAAAAGCAGATGCCATAACTTTACATAGGATGTCAAATTTTAAAATGCGTTTTACTCGAAATGTGATTTTTTTCCCAAAAAGTTCAAACGGGGAAAGCGGTTGCTCAAAAAGTTTTTAAAATAATTTGCTCAAATTTTATGTGTATGTTCTGTATAACAGTAGAAGTGTTTTAACCCTCAGGTTTATCAATCACTGTTTTATTACAAAATTTACAGTTCTTTATGTGAATATAATCACTGTCTTTTTAAGCAATTTCTTATAGTAGCGAAGATAAAGTGCTCTAGTGTTTGTAAAAATTAAAATATCTCTTATCCTGAAGGTCATATCAAAAAGGAATAGCAAAGTAATACATCAAAATTGGAAAACTGAGAATTTGTTCATTTACAGAGTACAGAGTTTTGTAACCCGTTTATGTAATTTTTTGTCAATTTTTACTCATTTTCCCCCCATTTCAGTAGTAACAATTTCTTTTTCTCTTCTTAATGTTAATCTTTTTTTCTTAAAATGTACTAAATAAATCTAAAAACCACAAAAAAAATTTTTAAATTTTTTAAAATTTTTTTCACATTTAATTTTTATTAAAAAAAGTTGTCGCAAGTAGTTGGATACCTTAAAAGATTAATATGACACTATCTTACAGAATTAATAAGCTCTAAAAATGAAATTTTTTCGATATTTTATTATTTAAATATCGTTAAATTTCAACTATTACACAAAACTTGAATTACTTGAATAAATGTGTATATATATAGACATATTGCAAAAATCGTAAAGTAGGTATATTTTTACTTTTCAGATGATTGTCAAATTATTTTGAGAAATTTAATTATAAAAAGTGTCAAGAGGGAAATATTCTGATTCATTTGAAATGTGTTTAAACAAATATTACTTGGTTCAAGAGCTTTACTATATTATATGAGTAAATATTGCCAAAATTCGTTAAAAATAGTTTGGAAATGTGAATTTCTTAGATTTTACAGCTAAAATGTTTCAAACAGACACAATTTATCTCACTACGTCTGAAACATATTAAAAAGAACTAATATAGTTCTCATGTATGCATGAAACCAATTACAATAAAATGATGCATATAGTCCTAATGGTACAATGTGGTCACAAAAAACCTGTAATACTTTTGAAAGCAAAACATTTTTCTATTGAGAAAGATTGAATGGTTAAGTTTTTCTACAGTGGTTTATAAAAAGATAATACAGAACTGACACTTCAAAAGCAATTTCTTCTGAAAGGCGAAGGATCTTTGGAAATACATTTCCATCAACAACCCGCCTACATTTAAACTATTACATGGAACCAGTACTATATATACATAAAACATGCCAGTAATATTTTGCGTATGGGTGATTTTTAGTAGGAAATAGTTAAGAATTTTCATGTACTGTAGATCATCTACTCCAACTTTTGATAGAATCTAAGAATAAAACTTTGGATGAATTTTTCTTTTTGTAAAACAATTTTGGATATCTCTTTTTAGAAAATTTTTATAAATCCTGGGATACTTTATAACACTTTTCAAGACTTATTCATATGGTTTCTAACTATAATGGAAATTATTTATAAAAAATGATCGAGTTACAGAATGAATAATAATGTACTAAGCCTGAAAAAAAATTAGTTTTAAGGTGCATTCATTATTATTTACAAAATAGGAATGTATTCTATTATGGAATAACGTGATTTTTTTATTTGTATAAAGGAAATTCTTTAGAAATCAATATAATTTCGGTATTCTTTTAACCGAAATAAATGCCAAGAATGTCAAACTAGTTAGGTTACTTAGAGTCAAAAATTACTTCCTCATCTTGTCATGTAGAATTAAATGTCATCGTTTCTTTTTCATTACTAGGATTTTTTTTAATTTTTCATACAAATGAAGATTTACGAGTTAATGGGGTAAAAAATGTAATTTTTATATTTGTTTTTTACCTTAACATTATAAGAACATTAGAATAAATCTTGCATTTTTAAAATATATGTTTGAAGATTTTGCTTTTTACAGTGCTAGAGCAGTTATTAATGGAGACATAGACACATGCACAAATCTTTCAGTATTAGATGTTTTTTTAACTGTTTTCCGTGGCCGTGTTAGCCTAGTGGTCAAGGTATCGGATCGTGGCAGGCTTGTTACGAGTTCGAGCCCACAGCCACTAAAGACCCAACATGCAGGGGAGCGATGCACGTTACATTTGTCCCGTTAGTGTGGTAATTAGGAAAGGGGGTACCGTCTCAGGTGTAGTCCTCGTCACTTGACCATGGTTCAAAATTACGAGGTCAGTCGCCAAACACCCTCAAGTTGTTGAACTGTGCGACGTTAATATTCACACACTGCCCAATTTTCCTCAAATTTTGCGATCGTACTACCCTACATAGTTATTATTCTTTTCTCTTATCCATGCGTGTTAACTATATCTTTGTTCATATAAATGTGGTTGCAATGTGATAAAAAACAGTTAAAAGCAGTTCAAATAACTTTTTTTTTTAAAAAAAATGAAACAAACAACAACAAGAATTCATATATTTCTAAATTTATAACATCGCTTTTAAGGTAATCGCTAAATTTATAAACAGTAAGTAGTAACTCGAATCTTGTAATTTTTTTTTTACTCTCAATATAATAACTATTTTCTTATACCAAATATTTTACGAGTAAAAAGTAGATGTTAAGGTTTTAAAAATAATCTCAATGTAACATTTTTCTAAAAAAACAAAATATAATATACTTTCAAAATGACTCATCAATAGATATCTAAATACTACATAAAACAAACTATTGGAAATGTTATGCATTAAGGTTTCTCACCCAAGAATCAGTTCCAAATCCAATAGCGTAACTCATAGCGAAGAAGAAACATGCATTCCAGTGTATGATAACCAAAATATACAAAATAAGTTTTGCAATCCGGAATGCATATGGGAAATTGGTCCTGGTTTCAGTCCGGTCAAAGAATTCCATCATTCTTGGGAACCGAAAAAGTCGGTTGAGCCGGACGATGACAGCACAAGGGACTTTTCCTTCACATGAAGTTCCAATTATGACGTACAGAAGATCTGTAGGAAATATGCTGATGATATCAAGCTTGAAGGCAATAGATGATGTGTAGTTCTTTATGAGCTTAGAGCGGTCGCGCACCAACAAGCCTTGCTCTAAGTAACCTAGATTAAAATCAAAAATTTCTTATGAATATGTTCTTTTATAAATGCAGTACTTTACAAATATAAGTTTTTAACTTTTTTTGTAGATTTAAACCATATGATGCTTGTTCATGACAAAAAAGGTAATGGAAAATTTCTTCCTTTATGTCTTATGGTGTTTTAATCATCCAGGGGTATAGATATCATTAAAATTAACACTAAACATACCATAACCTATTTTTCTTTGGTAAAAAATAGGTATGTATTATGTGTTGGTATTTTTAGTGTTAAATACTTGACACTATTAGAAAAAAGATTTTGTCTTGCAAGCAAAGAAGCACCAGAAAGAGGGAAGAAGAACTAGTTCACAGTTGCTGTTATATTATAGATTATATATTACATAACCATATTACACGGATTATATAATATACAACAATACTACGGATTATGCAATATATAACAATATTATGAATTATGTGCACGATATATGTACACTGCTAAAAAGAATTAAGAGAGCAAGTAAAAAAGTGAAGAAATCGTTTCGCGTCAGCCTCGCTTGGGCATAAAATGGAGAATAAAGGTGTAACAAAACAGATTACAGGGAAAAAAAAGAAGCAAAAAATAATTGTATAGGAACTTACATTCTTTGAAAAGGTACAAATAACATGAAACGATGCTTCAGGACAACAATTTGGTTACATTAAAATGACAAAATTGATTGTTCGGAAATGATACAGGATGTTTAATATGGTATGTGATCCCCCGCACTGCTAAGACTGCCCCACACCTGTTTTGAATGGATGCGAGGAGATTACCAAGCTTTGGATAGTAACAGGAGGCCTTATAGTCGCAACAACACGTCATCCGAGTTTGTCCTAAGCATATTCAATCAGGTTAAGAGAGGAGAACATGCTGGGGTCACTTCATATACTGTATTGTTTCAGATTCAAGAAAGTGCTCCACAAGATGAGCTGTATAAAGTCTTGCGTTATCCTACATTAAAAGAGAGAATCACTACTGGCTGCATGCAGCATAGGGTACGACATGTTGTCTTGGAATTCGTCTACATACCTTCGAGCCGTCTAATTGCCAATTTGAATGATATACACATTGGTACGTCTGCCTATTCTGATTTCAACTCATACCATCAAACCCCCTTGTCTGTAATGGGATCTTTCCTGAACTAATGTAAGGCTATTTCGAGTGCCCCTTTCTTACCATACCAAAACACGTTTGGTGTCTCACTCTAAATTGAATAGAGACTCGTCCGTTAACAGCACTTGATTTCAATTACTTTGCATCCAATCTCGATGTTCAGCAGCCCACTTCCTTCGAGCAACACGGTGTTTTGCTGTCAACGGAATATATATCATTGGCTTTTGTGCATACAGGCTACCCGAACGAAGCCTATTTCGGATTGATTGGCTTGAGACCCTTCACCCTGTTGACAAAAGAAACTCTATTTGAATCTGCGGGGCACCGATTGTTCTATCTTGTCGAGCCGTTAACGGGATATATCGGTCATTATTTGCTGTGGTAGCACGTGAACGACATTGTCCTTGAAGACGACCAAAATGCCCTGTTTCTTGGAATCGATTTTAGTCTTGCAGGGAAACTTCTTGCCACTCCAAGAGCTTCCTCTACAGTTTTTTGTGTTTTATAGGATTCCATTTTATCGATAATACAACAAGATTATCACGTGACATTTTTCAGTAACTTTTTCTCAAAACAACAACCGAAAGGTAGAATTTCGCCAGTGAGACAACGATAAACAACAACTTTTACAAAATCACGATTTGTGCACTTACATCTGTTTCCTAGTTTTTGACGTCATAAACGTTGATTTGCATATAAAACTCTTTTTTTTTCTGCTACACTTTGAACTACGGATGTTTTGTTTTACATAAGCTATTTGAAGAAATATTTGCTTAATTTCATAAAATCCATGTGCACCCTAATTTTTTAGCAGTGTAAATATCAATGTGCTTCGAACTAGACTTTGTTTATTTTTTATGCTATGCCCTTCTTCACATTCCTACAAAGAGGCTGATGCAGTTGATTCCTAAAAGGATGAACGAATGACATTTGTGGCATATAAATTTTAAGAGTAAGGTCCATATTCGACTAGAAATTTGTCAGAACTCCAAATACCTTAAATAAAACAGCACTAGAACTCTTGTGACAACAAATGTTTTTTTTTCTACGCGGGTAGATGAACTTATTTCTTTTTTTATATATTTAAACTATAACCAATCAACTAAGAATACTGTTTCACACCGGTTTTAGAGAGAAGAAGTCACATATCCACATTCCCAAATGAAACTTCAAAAATGAAAATGAAGATATATTTTAGATGTTCAAGGACATTTTCATCTATTGTTAATGTTGTAATACTCTCAACATACATTACATTCACAAATGTGGCTAGTAACTAAATTTCAATATCAGTTTGCATTGAAAAATGTAAATGCAACGAGCACTTTCAATATTTTTACTTAAATTATTATCTTTATTAGGAAAATTAATGTATAAATGAACTAATGCTAATAATATCAAGATGTTGTTGTTGACTTATTCCACATGCTCTAGCCACTGGCTAGACTCAAGCCATGAGCCCAAGAATCTTCAAAAAATCATATACAAAAAGAGGGCTGGAGTATATGTTCTCCTTCTAAAGATCCACATTGTTCAACTGATGTACCGGAGAGGCCTGCACTGAGTTGCAGTTGGTACACATCAAATAGGCCTTTTGTCCATAAGCAAAGGAGAGGCACTTTATGTGTCCATTTGCAAGATTGTAGATGGTGGATTGGACGACTTTTTCCGCCTTGATGGTTCGAGCACGACCTGGGAATTGCCTATTATACCAGGAATAAGTTTGAGGAATTTTCTATAGCTGCTGGTTTGAGATTTTTATTTTAGAACAGATCTCAGAAAATGCTGGGGTGTTACTTGACACTGGAAACGCAATGACATCTTTCTTGGCCAAAAAGTCAGCCATTTCATTGTCATAGAGTCTATTGTGGGACGCGATGCATCGGAAATAGATCTTGTGCTGCTGCGAAAGCTCTTTAAGAATATTGAGAATCAAAATAGCACTTTTATTGAAAACTTTAGTTCAGTTACATAAGTTCCAGATGGCACTATAGCAATCATATATCAGTGGAAGATAGATATATAGTTTACAGGGCGTTAAGTGCCTCATCAATAGCAATTAGCTCAGATCTAAAACAGAGAAGTCAGTTTATTAACGCAACCAACTTAACCACAGCAGTCTTGACCCAAGACCAATAGTCATTCCATAGGAAATACAGAATTAAAAAGAATCTATTTATTTAAAAATATCTCCTTATTATAAGGTAACACAATGTTTTCTCATAATATCTGAATTTTTTCTAAAACATATATAATTTTTGCATTTCTACTAGAATTTCAAATACTACATACTTGGGGCACAATATTTACTTCCAATTATTTTTCGTCATAATTATTTCAATAGTCATAGAATTCATAAGGTATTAAATATGAGTAATTCTGAATAACACTTAATAAAACAAAATAAGACAATTTATCCGATGACAATAGAATTATCAATTCTGGAACTAAGTATGATTTTCAAGGTTCAATAAATTTATTTTAATTTTTGACAGTTTTCAAAATATATAATCTGATACATACATATATACTCGTATAGACCGTGATATGTATCCCAATCTAACGTTCAGAGTCTTTTAACACTAAATAACGTTAAAAGATTCTGAACAAATATTTTTCTTCTTTCATTATTGAAAAAATGCTCATATTTCAAACTTCAATAAGTCAAAAAAAGACTAATAAGAAGAAAACTGAAGTATGATGAATCACCGTAAAGTAAATGTCTGGATAGTTGAAGCGAAAATCGAATTCTAGTTTGATGTGCAATGTTCTTGAAAATAGAGAAAGCGCCGATATGGAATAATTGTTCTGAGGGAAAGAAAACAATATCCGTCATTCCTTACATTTAAAAAGAAGCTTTGAGGAAGCAGACTTAATTGCTTCCAATTAAAAGGCTATTCCTTTTGTTAAAAGTATGTTGAAATATGCAACAAACAACTCGAAATTACTAAAAATGAGATCTGAGTGGGTTTTGAACGTTAGAAGAGAAAAAATTGGCGATGCATTTTTTCTGAAGAATTGATATCTTATTTTATTCATTATTAAAATTTAATTTACAGTTAAGTTAATTATTTTTATACAGGATGTATCGGCACAACGGTTATAAATTTTCAGTACAAAAAGAGTACAACTACACGATGGGAAATCACATAGCAGTGCATGATCGGAAACGCCGACATAGAAAAGACAGAAACGATTAAGAACACGATTATTATTCTTAGAACAGGAAAAAACTAAGGGAAAAAAACACTAAAGAGACAACGATCGTTATCAAAGTAGGTGTTCGAAATTACGACCCCGGGCTGTGATGCAGACCTCACATCTCTGGTATCTCTCTCAGACTTCCCCAAAAGCTGCCACAATGCGGGCAACAAGCACTGTTAACGGGAGTGTGACTTGATGTATCCTCATATGTAGTAACCAATGCAAGTGAGGTATGGTGATGGAACGGGCTAATCTGCTGGACCACCAATGCTTCGGTTTGCATAGCGCCATCTATCGCACACAACAGCCAAAAACTTCCCGACAATTCTGCTGTAATAAAAATAATAAATGTGTTTTCTCCTCTTATTCCTCGGCTGTCTTTCTTGTAATTTTTGGCGTCACTATCTCACCAGGAAAGCGTTTACGACCATGCATTCCTATGTGATTCCCCATCGTCTAGGTGTACTCTATCAGTCCTGAAAATTTGTAACAATTGTACTCATACACCCTGTAGAATTAAAATTTCATTTCCTTTATATAGAAATAAAGTTTTATTTCTATTCGGCCAAAAGTTATTCCAAAGTTAATTGAAAATATTTTCTAAAATATTTCCTTTCTCTTTGTATTTCTAAAGAAATTTATTCACAATACGATGAAGGTAGGTAATTTGTTAAAATCAAAGTACCCGTGCTTTTAAAAAGAATCACATTCAAAACTCCCAAACACCTATTTAAAAGTGATGGAAATATGTTAGCAGTAGAAAATGTATGTCATTATTGATGATGCAGTGGATTAAATTCGATGACTTTCGAAATAGTAATTGTTGCTGCTGCTGCTGTTCTCGTATCCATGGATTTGGCAAAGAAGAAAAGTATAAGAACACCAGATTCCACCAAAGGTAGCAACAACTGTGGCTGCCAATTCCAGGGAGTTGGCTATAGTGAATCTCCTACAATGGGTTCATGAGTAGAACTAGATTGAGCTTTGTTGTGAAATCTGGACACTCGAAGGTATGTTTGGGTGTGAGCAGTTAGAGTTCTGGGCACTTTTTACACTGTGTATAATATCTTGTTTCATCAGGATGGACTTTCATGTCCTTATAGTGTGATGAATTCTTAATCTTGTGATTATTGATGTCATAATTCTTGAGGAATCGAAGTCTGTTATGAGGGGTTATTAAAGGGATGGGTTAAAAGTCTCAATCTGGCCACAGTGTTTGTATCAGCAGGCCATGGTCTCTGGTTTCCTTGGCCAAAGAATCAGCACACTCATTTCCTCCGGTATTTACATGTGCAGGTATCCTTTGTAGCACACAGGATTTTCCTTTGTGATGCTGCTGCTAGAGTAGGAATTTTTTTGAGAAGGTGATGTTTCATTGTGAACTGGTCCTAATTATTTAATTTTCAATTAATGAGTCATTAAAAGATGTCAAATTGAGTCGTCTGTTAATGTCAAAATAAGGTATAATATAGCATGATGCAAAACCTAAGATATCAAGAACTAAACATAATTTTTTTCCAAAAATATATATTGAAGTGTTTAGAATTGTTTACTATAATATATATATATATTTCCGTAATGGGGCTGCGCATTGGTATTTCTACCTTTGCAGACCTAGTACATTCCCCAGGAGCTGGTATTAATTTTTCTTAGGGCGACACCATTTAGGTGATATTAATTACCGCAAGTAATTTTGACGCCCAGTTTCTTCAACAGAGAGAGGCACCTGAGCTCTGCCGATGCGAAATTTGTACTTAGGAATTTAATTTTGCCGAGAGCATCCAAGCCAAACGGGCACTCAAGGGATCTTTTTCCTGCCGTATAATCATACGACATGGCCGCTGTCAATTTTCTGCATCAGGAAAATCGACCAACTTGGAACGGGGTCGAGCCCGCAACCTTGGGCACAAAAGGCCAACGACAAATCAACTACGCCCCCCAGCTGGCTTACTATAATATATGTATACCTATAATCCTTTGCATATGTGATGTAAAAGACAAAAATATATTGATTCCAGAGCTTTAATTAACTTTGAAAATTAGATACAGTTCTGAGCAAAAAAAAAAAATATATACAGGAACAACACCGGGAGGGTTTCCCGCGCGATGGTGCACACCAGAGTTTTAACAGCGTAATGAATCATTCATCTGGTTTCCGTTCTTCCACCAGAAGAAAGTCGTACAAGTACTCTGTCTGGTGGCGCCATTTAGTAATTATTACATTAATAAATTATATAAATTTTGTTACTGTTTACAAACTCTTATTAATTCATTTTATTTATATCCAAATGATGTTCTATAGAAAATAAAAACGCCACGTATTGAAAAGGATTCCCTCTTGCTTGCAAAATACAAAAAATAAAAATAAATAAAAATAAAAAACGTAGCATTGTGTTTTTCTTATATAGTAAATATATTTATTCAAATAAGTATAAATTAGAAACATTAATGAAAATGTTATTATTAAAAATATTAAACGTCTTCATTATTAATATGCTTCGCAGAAAGGCAAAAATATGTTAGGGAATTGACATTGCATAAATTAATCTTTACCATCATACTTTAATTAGTTAACTGTCTTTTAAGCTAACCACATTGCATTCTAATTCCTCAAATAAATTACTTAAATGAATGCAGATAAACCCTTTTATCTACCGCATTATGATTTACTGCAGTTTTTTTCTTGCAATATATTTATCTTAATTACTAAATTGTAAATTAAGGGATATACATAAACAAAACACTCAACTTTGGTTAATTTAATCCGTCAAAGCTAAATAATTAATTAAAGATATTCAACTGTAAAATTAATTATATACACTGTTCACTTAAAATAAATAGTCAAATCGTTTTCTAAGGTGTTCATTGACATACAAAAAATAAGACACTCAAATTTTGACATTAACTATTTTTTCGAGACAAAAATGATAATCTTCGCAATCCGCTAAATACGCCGTCAGTTGAAAACGCAATTTCTGCTAGAAAACTATTCACCTTCCCCGCTAAAATACTCATCATATAACCAATGCTGCCATATATCTTGGAAGAGTGGATTTCAAAGAATATTCCTGCTAAGTATCGTCAAAATATTCGTAAAAATGGTTATCCTATGTAATTTTAAAGTGAATGGTACTTATAAGTACCGTCGGTAGATAAAGGGTTAAATTTTAGTAGAATTCTATATTATGGAATATTTGCATACAACTTTCTAGCACGTTTAAAACAGAATTTTCTAATGAATTTACGAACACATTGTGACGTCTCACGCGTTCTTTCTCTAACATAACCTCTGTGTTCTTTGACGGCCACGATTAATGGCAAATCTTTTCCAACCGAAATCCAAGAAGTGAAACGAAGGATAGATGCAAATAAGATAACCTTTAAAAGGACAGAAGTTTTAGTAAGCGCAATGGCAATTTAGAGAAAGTTCAGTTCAGAAAAGATAGAAGTGTAAATTGACGGTTTACCTAAGAATCACGAAAATCTCGCCATTCATCCAAGGTACATACCATTGTACGCCAGCTTAGATGAATATCTGAAGTGGATTGGACCGTTGCTTAGAAATCAAGGTAGGAAGATTATATTCTGAATGAGAATATATTATTAAGATTGAGAGTAGGCGGATATAATATAATTATATAGATAAGTGATCCGATTGCGCGATCTGTGTTAATTACGGCTACGTGTTTTGGTTTATTCTCACTTAATATAAGTTTGTTCGATATATAAGTAATTTAAGTTAAATTCTTAATAAAAGTCATATTAAGAATTCTAAAATGTCTCATCATTTCGAGAATCCCACACCTCTCACTTACGCTGAAACCCCACGATATGGTCAACGAAGATCAACAATATCACAACATGCTTAATAACTTTCAATTCCAAATTATCGAGAATTCTTACAAAAGGTTGCGACATAGCCATCCTGTGATGACTATGTCTATCCGGATCCGCGTAAGCTAGAGGTGTGGGATTATCAAAATGATGANTTTAATTCGACTGGAATGCGTCAATTTTTATAAGTAAGACTCTCAAATGAAAGTGATTAAAATACTTCGTTAAGTAATTATGATATTTTACATTAAAAAAATTATAATTTCTTATATTTTGAAAAATATTTATGTCTAGTTTCTCCTTCTATGAGACGCTTTTTTTAGTAGAAATTTTCCCACTATATATAACATATGTTGATTGACCGCATTTAGTATTAAGGTGATCTTTTGTCAGGTTGCTGCAATCGTTAGAAATGATGGGAAGGCTTGGTAGTTTAAAATCCACATTTTGTTTTACATTCACACAACGAACAATGACGAAACACAACACGACTACACACGAACAACCACACGCGAACATGTAAGATGGTCACAAAAGCATTCATTCTTCGCTTCTGAGTTGTGAACTTTTTATAATATGTTCAACCAGAAGCTGTTAGAAGCATATGTGATAACTAAAGGACTTTCTGATGGGTCCAAATACGTAGGTGATGCAAGATTGCATCACCCTGGTTAGAAAACGCCACCTTTTCAGTTTTGAGGGAGATAAAGCTGTGGTTAGTTCAGTTTAATCTGGTAAAATCAAAATGAATTATCACGTGAAATCGTGGAGGGCTTAAGACCACTATGAGTTATAATCCTCCATGAGAAAACTTAAAAGAATTATTAGATATACACACACATAGGATAAAATGGAAATTGATAAATCTGAAAATTCTGTGCTGAAAGGAATTTGAATTATAGTAGAAATTCAAGCTTATATAATAAAATTCCAATAGTGCAAATTCTCAAATAAAACTTGATTCTTCCTGGAATTTTTCATTTATTTGTTCCCATATAACGTATACTTCTCACAGAAATCCGAAGCATGTGAAAAGTATCTATTAAAAATTTATTGCACTTTTATTTATGGGATGAATATCTTTGAAAATATATGGCCGCAAAAGGTTATTAACTAGATAATAGATTCATTTATGTTTTATTTATCTTGATATACTACTTAGATACTATGTAAGGAAACTGTACGTTTAATACGTCAGTTGAAATTCACAAAATGCAACAGATATTTACCTGTTCTGCAATGCACAGCAATATCGACGATATAAATAATATCACAGAGATAGTCCGTGAAATACCACAGTTTCGGACAGAGGTTTTGTAACTCCCAGAATACACTGCGCCCAATGATGATGATAGTATTGTAAAATATGGCGATTGACATGATTGCTAACCATCGATAGTATCGCTGTGCTGCTGGATCCAGAACCAAAGAACGGCAGAACCTAAAATAGCAATCAATATTTTATTTGAAAATTTATTCATGAATTTACTATATATATAACTCATACTCTCAATTTAGAAGAAAATTCTTCCAGTTCATAAGGATCTAGAAATATTCATTTTAAACATAATAAATCTTGAAAATTTTCAAAATATAATACGTACGGCAGCGTTTCTCAAACTGTGGGGCGCGCTAACTCTATGAGGGAGGGGGGTGAGCATATTAAAAAATCAAAAGCAAAAGAATATTTTTAAAAAATTATTAATTTACAGAAAGTAAACAAGCAAAATACATTCTGACATAATAAGAAACAATTGTGCACAATTACACTGAGAAAAAACACTTATAAATGTATCAGTTCTGCAAATGTGTTCTATGATTAATTTAGCAATACTAAATTAAGAACAAGCTTAATAATCACCATTGACCCCATTGGCTCGTCATATATAAAATTATATGCAAAAAGTAACATTTATCTTGATAGTTTGTACGGTTTATAATTAATCCCTTAACTTCTGATTAAAATAGACGGGGTTCTCTTCCCAATGCCACAGTTTTCCATGTAGGTGTGTGTATGTATTATATTGGGGAGGGGGAAGAAGGAATAAAAATAAACAAATCCATTCAAATTAGTAAATCCTTCACAAACATTGTACAGGTCTTTTTATTGCCTTCAAAAGCCTTCGGAATAATTTTATAAATAGCAGTGCACAGAAAAGACCGTACTTTGGAAAGACGTATATATACGTTGGGGGAATTAAGGCTTTGGCTGAGCGAGACGTTTATATACATCGGTGGCCCTCAAGAGATTAATCTCATATTTCAGCCTTAGTGTCATAGTATTATTGAATTCAATACATTGTTATTGTATGGAGGGGAGGGGGCACAATGAAAATTATATATATATATGAATGGAATATTGGGTCTCAAATATTTAAAGTTTGAGAAGCACTGACGTAAGGGTTTCTCAAAGTAAGGTAACAATAGCTCTGATGGGTGTGCAAATTACTCGTATGAATACAAATCCCTCTGAAGATAACGAAGACGATCAGATCATTCAAACTTTGCAGGTGGAAGGAACTGGCTCACAAGTAACAGGGCAAAATCTCAGTTAGATGATGGCTGTGTTGACGGAAACTTGGTCAGCGGTTGAAAAAATAAGTGTGATTCAGTTTTTTGCGTTTAAAAAAACTCTCCAGCTGAAATTAATCGGTTATTGGAAGAAGTGTACGGTACAAGTGTTAAGTCAAGGAGACGCGTATGGTTGTGGTGTATGAAATTTGACAAAAGCGGGACAGATAAGCTAGATGAAGAAATAGAGTTTTTGGTGGAAGGTATTGAGCTACTCTCTTTACAGGTATTGAACCGACCTCTCACAAAGGGATTTTTATCTCTTCGTACCTTTAAAATAACATTTGTGAGGTCAGCATTGCAGAACCGATGCTGAGGTTCAGCAAGCCGTCTTGCCGGGGTTACACAACCTCGACGCTGATTTCTATGATGCTAGTCTCTATGGTATAGTGTACCGATCGAGCAAATACCTCTATAAGCATGTTGAATATGTAGAAAAGTAATGTATACTACCTGTGCTTTCCTACATCGCATATATTCCATGCAGTGGTTACACAACCTTGACGCTGATTTCTATGATGCTGGTTTCGATGGTTTGGTGTACCGATCGAACAAATACATCTGTAAGTATGTTGACTATGTAGAGAAGTAATGTGTAGCTGTGCCTTCCTACATCGTATATATTTGTTTTGTTTCCTGAACAAACATTTACTCTGAGGGAGTTTGTTATCTTACTTTATGAAACCTTTCCATATAAATCTTGTAAAACGACAAAGTAATTTTCCAAAATACATATATGAGGGATCATTTAAGATTTGAAAAATAACATTAAATTCAGATGATAAATAATAGTTAAGTATATATTCTAATCTCTCGTCGAGAGTTTAAAAATGAGTTTTTTATTTAGTGTTAAGTATAAGATAAAACATATCATTAGAATAATTAATATAAAAAAATATATGCTCTCCAATTGCTTCGATTATAGGAAAAGTTAAATTTCAAAGGTATTATATATATATACTGCTTAAAATTTAAAATATGGCCTTTGAAAAGTCATTTACTGAAGGAATAAACAAAAAAATTTATCTTATAAACAAATCGGGAAAACTTTTTTGTGACAGCTAAAAATTAAATTATGTGAGTTTTTCTGTCAATTGATGACCAATTCAGAAATAAAATAGTTGTAATTGACAATTTTCTGAATTCAAGATAAAACTGAAAGCAAAACAGTTGGGAAAGAACTTTCAATAAAAGCGTATATCAATAAGACTATATCCGCCATTTTCTTTAATCAAACTTCAGTTGCGAGTTTCTCGAAATTCATTGAATCAGTTTCACAGATTTGAAGGAGATGTAATGAACATCCTTTCACAATCTAATGACTTTAGATGTGCTATTTACGAACTGATTCCAATGCCTTCAAGCAAAATAATGTAAGATGTCAAAACTAGTTTAGCATTCGTTTAATGAAGTTCAATTCAATACTTAAAAACCTTTCATGGAAGCTCAGACTAAGAAATAAAATTTTATTGAAAGAAATTCAAGAATATATACTAATGATGAACTTATTCATATCTCCACATAGTCCTAAATTAATGTATATGAATGTATGTATGCATTTAAACACATATATTTATCAGCCGTTACCCGCCTTCTTCGTTGGGTAGTTTAGGATGTTGTATGATTCTATATTGCTTTTGTCATTTATTAATTTTTAAGTTCTAGCATTAAGTTTTCGATTGTTTTGCAAAACATTATTTAAGCCCTCGCTTCTTGATTTCAAAACTTGATTTCTACAAAACCAATTTTTTGTGGATCTTTACTGGAAAAAGAAACATACTAGCTGAATTTCAAATATTTATACTTAATTCAAAAATGGAATATTTTTTTTATCTAGAATGCCCCTTTAACACAACACTTTCCCCCTTGGGAATTGATTTCTGTAGAATCCTGTTCTTAGGGAATCTCTTTTCAACAAAAGAAGCACGTTTGCCAAATCTCAACTTGTGACGGGCTCACGCGTCTTTTCATTAACATATCCTTTAGGTTCTTTGGGGCCAGAATTAATGGCAACTCTTTTCCAATCAAAACCCAAGAAGTAAAGCGTGAAAGAAATATGGAAATTAGAAAGCTTTTAAATATCAGAAGTTAGAGTAAGCGGTGTGGCAATTTGGGGAAGGTTATGATAGAGCGTGATACAATTGTGAAGTGACAGCCAAGAGAGTTATTCCGGAGATAGAGCCATTAGGTCAAGGTGCATACCATTGCAATCGAGGAAATACGCAACTTCCATTAAGATTGAATCGGCGATCGAAGATAAGGTAGGATTGTCTATTTAATATTAAGATCTGAGATATTATTGGAATTGAGTTTAGGCGATTTGGTTATTGATAGTGGTCCGGGTTAAGCTAATTCAGTAATATATATATTGTGTGTTTTGTCATCATAAATTCTCTCACATATATTATTATTATCTAATCTGTTAGAGGTTTAAGTTGTAAAATCTTAATAAAGCCAAACTAAGATTATGGAATCTTCTAGTTCTTTCGTTAATCCTACACCTCTAGCTCACGCTGATAATCAAAGAGAAGGGCACCCTAGGGGGGCGAAATCACAAACTCTGTATGTGTAATAGTTCAAAAACGAGATTTTTTTTCTATAACGACCCTGCACTTACCCTTGGGAGTCAATTTTCGTAAAATCCACTCTTCGAGGATTTTTATTCAACAAAAGAAACATTCCTGACAAATTTCAAGTCTATATGTCTAGTTTGGGAGATTTCGGAATGAGTGCGTGAGACGCTTTTCATCTATTTATATACACATTTATGGGCTACACTTCGGGGAAAACAGTCTTTATAATGATTATTGATTTCGTTAAATAGAAATTGAAATTTAAAATATTTAAATATAATATTAAGATAAACTTCATTAGATGTGTTTCTTAAATTATTTAATAAACTGATATTAAATATTTTTCTTGAGAAAGTTTAAAAACTATTTTACCATCTTATTTTATTTAGAGAACTCGTTTTCAATGGGGAGGGGAAGGGAGTTTCAAGTAGTCTACTATCTGGCTTATTCCTTAAATTAAAAAGAATGTATTAACTTTTAGTAAAGTATTAATCACAAAACTAAAGGAATTATTTTTTTAAAGAAAATATTTTGATATAAAGTAGAGTGCAGACATTAATAATGTAACGAAGAAAAAGAGGTTTCTTATTTTATTACGCTATTTATGCAATGTCGTGTTCTTTCAAAACAGCTTACTATGTTTACTTTTTACCAAATTTTTTTTTCCGTGTTCATTAATTCCTTATTACATACAGCAAATAACAGTGAGTAGTCGACAAAATTTTGCAAACCTGGAAAGAATTTTCCAATTGAGAACATTCCTTAAAAATTCTTACTCCAGAACATTCCAGCAGGGTAGAAAGTGCTGTGTGTTAAGACTAGAAATTAGTTTCATCTTGAATGCGTCATTAATTCTTAACTTGTTAGAAAGAAGATATTTTACTTGCTAATGTCTGCAGAGGTGCTTTACGATATAAAATGCTTCTTTAATGAATTCGAACAGAAAGACCTTGGAAGTAGTGCGCACCGATTTGTGAAATAAGTTTTTTAATAAAATCCAGGCACTTTTTACCTTCTAAAAATAGTTTCACTATTTGCATTTTATGTTTTCTATGCTGACGAAATTTTTTTTGATGATTATCGAAGTAGTTATGAGATTTATTGTAAAAAAATAGTTTAATATTTTTTTATTCTTTTTAAATGTTTTCAGTCCTTGAATATCCAGAATTAATTTTTAAAAAATCCTTGAAAGAGTAATAATAATGTTATATCTTAATCATTACTGAGGAATATAGTCAAAAGATTATATCTTTGTACTATACAGCATTTCTCGAACTGTGGAGTGCACCCCCCCTTTGAGGGGTGTGTGATAACTCTACGAGGAGCGCACGAGCATATTGAAAAGCCGAAAACAAAAGATTACTTAAAAAAATTATTAGTTTACTGAAAGTAAGCAAACAAAATAAATTCTGACAAAATAAAAAATAAAATACGCATTTACACTGATATAATACGCTTATAAATGTATCAGTATACTGCACACAGTATTTTATAATTAATTTAACAAAAAAAAAGTTTAATTATTTCCAGTTCCTCCATGGATAATATTGTGTACAACAAGTAATATAAAAAAAATTAAGTTAATTCCTACTTAGATCAACAATGAAATTTTTTTATTTTAGCTACTTTTTATTAAATAGTTACAATAAATATAAATATGTATATACATAGGACAGAATCACAACATTAAGTGGTAATTAATTTTTATTAATTATCTTTAAAGTATCGTATTGTCATCCAAAACAATCGTGTATATAAAATTTCAGTGCAATTGAATGCTTTAAAACGTGAGAAAAAAACCGTTTCAAGTTTTGACTAAAGTCATCAAAAGGGTCGCTAAGTAGCCAAAAATGATGTCAACGTGGCTGTATTTGTAATTCTTTAAATAATTAGTTTTAATCAATTAATTTTTATTAATTATAATTAAATTATTGTATTGCCATCCAAAATAATCATGTATATAAAATTTTAGCTCAATTGAGCGCTTTAAAATGTATTTTATTAGTGATTAAAAATTCCACCAAGATAAATAAATAAATAAATATAGAGAGAATGTGAGCTAATAGTAGGAATTGAAAAAAAAAACCCGTTTAATTATTTTCAGTAACCTTCATGGGCTTGTCATGTATAAAATTATATACAAAAATTAACACTTACCTTGATAATTTGTATGGCTTATAATTAATTCCTTCACTGCCGATCAAAATTTACGTAATTAGCTCCCCAGTGTCACCGTTTTTCACTTAGGAGCGAGTATGTGATGTATTGAAGGGGGGGAGGGGAAGAAAAGGAAAAAATAAGCAAATCCTCTGAAATAAGTAAATCTTTCGCAAACATTGTCAGGGACCTGTTATTGCATTCCAAAGCCAGCGGAATAACTTTATGGATAGCAGTGCTCAGTATAGATCGTACTTCGGAAAGAGGTATGTATACGTACGGGACAACTGACGCTTTGACAGAGCGAAACGTTTATATTCGGTGGCACTTAAGAGGTTAAAGCCGTATTGCAATTTTAGTCTCAAAGTACAGTACAGTATTACGTCGTTTATACGAACGTTTATTACCTGGAGCGTCAAATATATCAACCAGTTTTTTCAGAGACCTTCAGCCAAAAAACGAAGGTGTACAATGGTACAGCGAAAAATAAGTGATTATTTTCCACAATAAAGGTAAAATTGCGACATTTTGCACCTATTTTGCTTTTTCTTCAAGCAGGTTTTCCGCATGTGATGATTTTCAACATTCGTACAGTGTCCGGTTTCATATACTGCATGGATCGCATTCAGTTTTCGGTTTTCCGAACAATCGCGTATCCGAACGGAGTCCGGTACCGATTGATTCGGATAAACGACGTTCTACTGTATTAATGAATTCAATACATTGTTGTTGTATAGAGAGGGAGGTGGTTGCGCAATGAAAATTATGATTGAATATTGGGTCGCAAATATTGAAAGTTTGAGAAGCACTGTACAACAATACTAAAGATAATGGCAGAGAAATTATTTAGAATTTTAAAGAATTGTTCTAAAATTTAGTTTCCTTTAAAATTCCAAGTTTCAACAAAGAAATTTTTAAAAAAAATTCCGATGTGAGAAACTTAAAGGCTTTTCTTAGAAAAACTTTGCACCACGTTACTATAGCATTTATATTTTAGATGCTAAAAATCGTGGGTGACTTAATTTGACATTTTCTGGGTTTGGTAATTATAATACACTCAATATTTGATTCGCGATCAATAGTTTAAATTCTTAATTATAACTTTAATTTTTTTTTTTTGAATATATATATCTTTACTATCATGTATTGTCAATGCAGATTTAACCTCCTTTCGGGCCTTGGGCACAGGAGATCTACCCACTAACCTCCTTAGAAGAATTGCGGCTCGGTGGCTATTTAGAGTACCCCCATTCTGAAAAGGCACTCTACATTTACAAACATCCATGGATTTTCCGGTATTCGAACCCAGGTCCAACGGCAAAGCATTCAACGTCACTAACATACATACCGGAGGTGTGGCCACTAATTAAATAAAAATTGAGCTTGAGAAAAAGAATTTTTCATTAGTTGGTCGTGCGATTTGCGTCTTGTTGCAATGTGTTTGTTCTTATTGATTTTTTAAGTCGTATTTTTGAAGATACATTGAGGCTATATTAATGACGAACTTCGTGATTTGAACTTAGATCAAGTGGCAAAGATGATATCTATGCACAAGCACCCCTCTCTTTCCACTTCCACATGATATCAAGTTGAGGGCTTTCAGAGCTTCTGTAAATATAACCTGCATCAGCCTTTCGACAGAAAAGATTCTTTAGAGGAACGTGGGCAAAAATGCAGAACACTAGAAAACGTAGGATACGAGTTTGCGATCATGACTACTTGGCTATCTTCGCCGCTGCAATGCACTTAAAGAATAAAGGTAAGAAGGAATTTCATGAAATATTAGAAACAAACCGATTGAAATTCATGTATGAGATAAAAATCTGTCGATGCCCCCAAATTGATAAATATGTAGCTGTAACATCTACTTAAGCTAGTTACAGCCTCTGGACAGCGATGAACACACTTTTGTCTAGTGCTATGTTACGTGCTTACGAATCCATATGTCGCGGGCTCTGTCCTCCGGATATGCAACTACTTTAAATATTTTTGTATCGTATTAAACCATATGTGATATATTCGCTCTCAACAAATAACAGTTATTGAGTTGATTATTGTAAAGAAACATTTTTATAGTATTACTAAAAGTATATGTATATATATGTACTTACTTTATAGAACGATTTTAAGCTCAAATTTCTTACAAAATGCGTGACCTCTATACTACAATTTATGTTAAAGGAAGTACATTTCTGAACAAATTGAATTAATTTATAGTTTAAGTGGAAAAAAAGATATCTTCCTGGAAATATAATTAAAGGACATTATATAAATTACAAATAGGAGCGTCGCCCAACCGGTATATTGGTTAGGGACGCTGACTGCGGTGCCGTAGGGACTGGGTTCGAATCCCGGGAAGACATGGATGTTTGTAAATGTATAGTACATTTGCGGCATGGGGATACTCTAAATAGCCATCGAGCCGCAGGTCTTCTCCTGTGGTTGGTGGAAGGGGAAGAGATCTGGGAGGTCCTTCGCCAACCCAGGGTTTTCTCCCTCCAAATTGGGGTGGAACCGAGCAAAATCGTACTGTCACCTGCATGGTGCTCAAAACTAAGGCTAACGACAGACGTAAAAATTCTTGCCCTTAGCCGTGATAAATTTCGCGGGCCTCGACCTGACTTCTTCAGGCAGGTTGCATTAGTCACAACAACAAATAGGAGCACTAAATGTCATATATCTCGACTTTTCAATTATTTATGAAACAAATAATAAAAATCTATATTCAAAACTTCACTATGTACAGAAATAAGTAAACACTGGAAAGATAAATATCGGAAGAAAGTAAATTATATAAAGTAATTATGAATATTCAATTGATAATACAGCTTATATCAGATAAAAGTCTTTTCATACAGAGCGTTTATATGATCTGCTTATCTTATGTAAAAGAAAACTGAACAAATATTATTTATATCATTTTTAATAATAGTTTTTGACTCCTATCGGAAGACTTGTTGTGGTTCTGTACTTCAAAAGATCAAAAAATAACGGAGCTAATGCGCATTAAGTTTGTGAGGGCTCATAATATTCAAAAAGTTTAATGTGAAAATTGGGAAATGAAGTAACATTTCAAAAGTGCAATTCTCATTTTTTAACAAATCCAAAATTATGAAGGCCTTTGTATTGTATCTAATGTTAAAATAAATAATCAATGAAACAAACTGAATTCGACAGCATCTAAGTATAAGTTGATACAGGTAAATACACGTTCCAAAAAACTGACTGACCCACAAAAATGTATTCTGACAGAAATGACGTTTCAAATAATATCTATGATGTTTTCGTATATAATTTAGAGTTATAACATTAATTGTAGAACGACTGCTTCTTGTATCTGGACTGTGTTGACAATTGTTCAAAACAAAATCAAAGCGAATACTCTGAAATCTGTGATTTTAACATGCAGATTATATATTAGTCTTTTAAAAAATTTAAAGTTTGTGTTTTTACATTTTATTAACTTAAACTTTTTAATGAAACTTTTACAACTTTATTAACCCTTTATCTACCGACGGTACTTATAAGTACCACTCAATTTCAAATTATATACGAGGGTTGTGGGGCGCAAGTTATGGCAACTATTTTTTTTTCTTGTAGATATATGAACGGATCACAAACGTATATATGTCATGTATAAGTTATGCAGGCACAGTGTGTATACAAAAGAACAGATAGCTCTGTGATAGCTGGTAGTACCGCAGCGAGGGCTATGAAATCAGTCAGTTAGTGAGTGTCGTGTGAGATGGAAGTAACGTGTTGAGCAGCGCACTTACATCAAAATAACCGTTCTCCGAGGGAGAAATGCGATGGAATGTCACATTGAATTAGTGAAAGCCCTTGGGATAATGCCCTAAAATACCATATAGTAGCACGGTTTGCTAATGCTGTGCGCCAACAGGTGACCCTATTCACACACATGTTGCGGCAAATGCTGAAGCTGATGGTATTCAGCGCATCCCACATCGTTGGCAGCGTGAGGTAGCAGTAGCAGGAGACTACATTGAGGGTCTTCAGGTCCAGGTTTGTCATGCCCACTTTATGTGTACTGTGTTGTCATTCTTTTGCACCGCAAAGGCCATATTGCCCTGTATATATACTACCTTAATAAATTAGTGCGTTACAATATTTCAGTGCTATTCATTATCCACAATGTAGTTAACATCTTGTCCTTTCGTCTGTATATGTCACATTTACCAACGGGACTGGTATCTTCAAGAAAAAAAATAGTTGCCATGACTTTTTCCCCAACTCTCGTAGAATAACCATTTTTACGAATATTCTGACGATATTTAGCAGAAACACTCTTTTAATTCCACTCTTCCAGGATACATGGCAGCACAGGTTCTATGATGAGTACTTTGGAGGGGAAGGCGAATAGTTTTGAAACAGAAGTTGCGTTTTCAGCTGACATTTTGATCGGATTGTGAAGATTGTAATTTTTGTTCTGAAAAAGTATTTAATATCCAAAGAGGTAAGTGCCTTATTTTTTGTATGGTAGTTGAGACCTTAGAAAACAATTTGACTATTTATTTTCAGGGAACAATGTATATAGTTAATTTTACAGTTGAATAACTTAGTGGTACTTATAAGTACCGACAGCACAGCAAGAATTTAGGGTTTTTTTTCGTCCGTATAGCTTATTGTTGTTTTTTGTTGTGTTGTAGCGTCATCACTACAGTGCAATAAAGTTATGCATTTTTTAGTATTTCTTTTTGCTTGACTTGTTTACTTTGCTGTTTTATTCCTTTATTTTAACGTTTTCAAGAAATTTTGAACTTTGAAATCTGATTTCATTTTTTTTTTAACACACAATTAAATGAAATATCTATAATTTATTCAAAAATTAGCCACATTTTAATTTCCTTATTTGTAACTGAGACTTAACAATAATAGGAGGTTTTCAAGGTGCTATTATTTTATTATTATTATTATTATCCTTTTCTTAGAGTGTCTAGGACCAGAGTAAGCATTAAGTCGATCGCGATCGACCGGTGGACCGCCAAGGCATTTTGGGGTGACCGTATTCACTAAGGCCTAATAATCGTATGAAGGTCTAGAAATATTTTAAAAATACGGAGAAAAAAGAAACCGAATCACAAGGGAAAAAGTTCGTTACATAGAAAATGTACTTCGCTATTTGGAGGTTATTTTACGGAGAAAATCGTAAAATTTTCTTACTTCCAGGAAAAAGTTCGCTAAACAGAGAGTAAAATGGAGGTCCGACTGTATTGTAGATTTTCTGTTACTACACCTATGTCACTGGATGGATCGCAACACCTTGAAAAAATTAAAAGTAGCTCGTACCCTGAAGAAGTCTGCCCACCCGTGGTCTAGAAAAAGGAAGCATTTATTACACTTATTTTGAATTTATTACAAAACCTACCATCTGAAAGCAGTGGTGCACTAACCTATGATTCTTTAGATGAAGACATCCCAGCAAATTATCTGATGGAATTTTTGTTAAATTCTTAAGGTAGCGATCAATAGACTGAACAAGACTCAATGTGCAGAAGTTCATGTTCAGAAAATACAGTATTTCCTACCCCAGGATGCAGTGCTTTAAAAAACATTCAATCGAAACCTCACCCAAAATGCATAAAGTGTAACGAATGTTTCTGTATTAATGAAAAGAAAAACTGTTTCTTTGACTGTCATCAATTTAATATTGTGTAAAACCTGCTTTTATGTATAAAAAAGTAAATAAATTTTTAAAAAAATTATAATTATAAAAAATAAATATTTTGTGCTATAAAATACTAGTGTTCTCAGGTTACTTAGCATTTTTAAGAGTTAAAACTCCGTTGAAAACATTCAATCTTTTCGTATTATGAGAATATTTTAGACCTTTGTGGACTGACGGTACTTTAAGGTATCAATTTAATTCATTAGCTCTAACGCATTAAATTCTCCAAAATTGAGTATTTTATTTATGCATATCCCTTATTTTTCAATGCAGGGATTAAAAAAAAAAAAAACTGCAGTAAATCATAATGCGGTAGATAAAGGGTTAAATTTAAAATTTATAAACACTTTCCATGAATTTTTCTAATTCAGCCTGTATATGTCATTTGAAAGTCTTAGTTGATTCTTACATCTACTCAGAGAAAAATGCAGAATCCATTGTTACTGGTATATTTTCTGAGCAATGCATCCATTGCTCTAACATTACACAAGCCCCCCCGCCCCCGAAAAAGTGCCATAGCTTTTCTTACCCTGCTTAGCTCAAAAGTAGATAGAACGTAGATCATTACTTCTACACATCTGTAAGATAGACATAAAGATACGCATTGCATAAAACAGATTTATTTTACATGCCTTTTTTTTAAATCAAAATTTACATTTTTCAGTCTAAAAAACAGCTATTTATGTTATTTTTTGTTCACAGATTAATTATACTTTATTATCTTCTGCAGGATATTTTCTCGACACATCTATGTTCATTAAAAAAGAAATAATCTCATTCTTTTTTATGCGTATTTCATCATTGTTTAGTCCTGAGCCAATGTTGACCATCCCATCAATGGTAGTCTAATGAAAATAAAACGGCTAATTGATACGATATACACACTAATAACTTACAAATGAGTGGAGTATAAAACTGCAAGCAAAGAGACGCCGTATACACAAACCCTAAAAGGACATTAAGTGGAGCTATACAAACCTTATGTGGTTGCTGTGTCCTTTATTCGTTACCTGTTTGCGAAGTAGATGAAATGTTATCGGTATAATATGGTGTTATGGAAGACGTTTGCTTTGGCGTGTCCTGCACATCGAGGGTATTAACAGCTCATAATTGCAATTGAAAGAGCTTTTAATGTGTGTGTGTGTGTTGTGTGTCTGTGTATACCCTGACTTATTGGGACCACTCCTAATGTAAACTAGGGAAAGTGGGTCCTTGAAAAGATTTATCTTTTTCGGATCAGGAGACAATTTTTCCCTTAGTTTTTCAAAGTATTTTGATCAGGAATTAGTTCATAGAATGTGTTGTGCACTTTATATATAAGACTTAATACTTATTACCTGGTACAATCAGTCAAATCATAATTCATACAATGGCTTATCTGTATAGGATACTATGTGATGCCAAATCTTTGAAAAGGTACAACCAATATCATACTCAAATCCAAAATCTGAGAAACCTTTTAATCTAAACTCAGGAAAACAAGCAATAAGTAGGTTCTTTTTTTTTTTTTTTTTTTTTTTTGTCACACTATAAATTAGAAAATCTCTAATTTTCTCAAAAACTAATGTTAGCGATATATGATTGATTTTGTGAAAGCATAACCGAAAAATTATTTTTAGAATTAAATGCCTTTGACAATTTTTTTCTCATCCTAAAACGACTGTTTTAAGAATTTAAAGAAAAGTAATTTTTGTTCGTACTTATAATTAAAACTTTGCTTACATTTTCTTTACAAATAATCTATATAATGCATTTGAAAATTCTTGTACTTTTTTATTTATTTCTTCAGTTAAAGTTATGGTATAGAATAATTTTTTTTGTTCTAATTTACGGTGTTCAGTTTTGAAAAACAGTTTGATACAAAATTAATACATAAAATTCTACTAACAAAATTTCATTTAAATAAACAATTGCCGAAGTTTTAATATTTTCTTCCATGTAGCATAGCCTATCCTTTGTTTTCATACCATTAAATTACATTTTTCAGATTACTATAACAATTACGGAATTATTTGAACGACCTGATTATTTTCTTTTCCCCAAGTATTCAGTTGTCATTAAGATTTTTTCCAATGGGGCTGGATTTTAACAATTTAGCCTTTGTAGACATGGCAAGTTCCAAAATGTGAGAGTGGTCATGGTGGCACCATCTAGTGGCGGCTTGGTTACCAAATTTGGAAGCCTGAATTAATTTTAAAATTCAAGCTCTCGTTAGATGGGAAATATTGCCGTGATTAATTTCGCCGAGAGTACGAGTGCTAAATTGATACTCAAGAGATCTTTTACATGCTACATATTGATATGACATGATTGCCTACGATTTTCACATCCAGAAAATCCATCAAGTTCAGGCAAGGTTGAAACCGCAAACTCAGGTATACGAAGCGTGCACTCTACCTCTATGCCAATGGAACCCACAGTGATCACAAAGAGAAAAATATATTTTCCTCAGAATTTGGTTTTAAAAGAAAATATAATTATTTAAATGAATCAAGTGAAATTAGTTTATAACTGTGCTGTGTTATACTTTATGTAGCTCCAAATACAACATATTTTTAGAAAATAAGCAGAAAATAAAATTAAACTAGTTTAAGTCTCGTTAGTTAATTAAAATATGGTTAACATTTTTAGCACAATTATTCTTCGAAAGGTGAACCCTGATATTACATATTTAATTATTCTCCTTTTCCAACTACATTAATTCCAACAGTCATTCTTAATGTAAATTCTTCAAACTGGGAATGGAACAGACTTTGTTAATTTTAGAACTGTTCTATTCTGGACAGATTGAAAACAGCTGTTTAATGATTTCTGTTGCGTGTTTGTATGACCCGTATAAGCAAATAAAAATAATAATAATAAAAAAAATGAAAAATGCCCCAATTCCAGATTTCTGAGTTTTTGGCCGAGAGTGTTTGATCTTTAAAATATACTATATTTATTCGAATCTAAACTGCTGTCGATTCTAAGCCGCACCTCAAATTCTCAACATGTTTTTATGAAAAAATAAGAGTGTAAAAGGGTTTATCAAAATATCCATTAATTAAGTAATTTGTACGAAAATTAAAATAAGCCAATAAAGAGAGGATATAAATTTATTTTACCAGTGTTAAAAACTTTTGATACGTACATGGATTTGTAATACAAGTAACTGTCAGCATCATGTTCAAATTTCCACCATGCAACAAATTTTTCCGTCCATTAAAATTTGAAAATTTTAAATAAACAACAATCTGTGGGAATTTATTAATGGCTAAAATAACGAAATACATTTTAGGGTGAAATAAAAATTTATCTTTGAATTACAATTCTGCTATAATTTGCTTTGCTATTCAAGCAAAGAAATCGCTCTCTTATTCCTGTGATCAGCATAAAAATATTCCATTCCAGGGGTCTAATGGAATATATAATATATAAATTTTTAAAAAGTGATAAAATAGTACATGTTTTTTGTAAGTTTTTATTTACAAAAATTTCATTAAAATGGAAATTATTTTTACTACTATAAAATATCCTATGTTAGAAGAGAAAGTACAATAATATATTTTTTACTTTTTTTTAACCATAATGAAAGTATGGAACAACAGGAACTACAAAATAATTGGAAAAGAAGATACAAGATCACATTTTCTCTCTGTTGAAACGTGATCGAAGTTCGATTTGATCTGTATATATGATGGAAACGATACAAATGACACCGACTTTCTTCCATTCGATTTGAAAAAACGACTACATAACCGTAAAATAAATTTATGAAGGCATTTGCAAATGGACTATGTCTATCATCTTAGGGGTCAATATTCACCTAAAACAAACGTATTGGGGAAATTGTCTATTTTTCAACTTCACCAGCAAATTCTAGTAAATGGCTATTACAGTTATTTTATATAGTGACCCCCTTCTGTTTTTCGCCTTATTATTTTATTTACAAACACTTCGAATCCACCTTCGTCTCCTGTATGTATGAAAATCTTTTTGGATTGTATCCGATGCATTTAAGATAAAATGATTTAAGATGTACAAAAAATAAAACAAATAAATAAAAATGATATTGTAGAAGGAAAAATAATAGTTTATTGCTGTTTCGAAAATAATATTATTTTGCGATTAATATATTTTTCAATTTTTCTAAAATCATTAGCGAAGTCTTTGAGTTGTGTTTCGAATATATAGCAATGTAAAAAAGGTATCCTTGCCAAAATTTTGCAATTTTTTTAGCAGTTTACGAAAAGAATAATTATTTTTCTGATTGAAGTATTTTTGTTATCTATTTTTACCATTTTCACCTATTAAGGACAAACGATTTTAAATGGCAACCGTTGCTTCATAAGTGAGGATGAACATTTATAGCCAAAGATAACACCAATAAACCAAATAAATAAATAATAGATAGAAAAACCTGGGAAATACAAGGTATTAAATAAGTAAACATTAAAACAGAAATTAAGTAAACATTTAAAACAACAGTGCCATTTTCTCGTTCTTTTCATTTATTATTTTTTGTACACAAACTCAAACTGTTGCCACTCACGACAAGACATAATTATTTTTAAACATCATTATTATGAAAAATAAATAAAATATGCACAATGACGTCACTGCTTGGGATTACTTCAGACTGCTTGTGGAATTCAAGCGTGCAACACAAGGTTTACTTTAAGAAATACATAAGAATTTGTTGCATCTCTATTTATAATATCTTTGTTTTTATAAATTTAGTTTTCATGATCTGGCAACAAAAAAAAAGTTGTTGACATATTTGTAGCACGATGTAAGAACAAGAATAAAAAAGTTTAACGATCTAAAACAGTTTTCTTCTTAAAAAGGATGAATTAATTTTAAATAATTATTTTGCTTACCTTATATATTATTTGTGACTAAATCATCTACAAATTTAAATGTAGTAAATCAGTTTAAAAGTATTAAAACTTTTCATGACAATTAATCAATGCACACCATAATTTATTGCATTAATAATAAAAGACATTCATCACATTACAGCGGAATAATAATAGGAAGTGCATTTATCCTTGTAGAAACAACTGGTTTTAAAACATACAGAGTTTAGTCAACAACATTAATATCTTAAACTTTTGATCAATTGATCAATGCTTTTAATTTCAACAAAATTTCTGAAATATGTTAAATTTAAAAGAAAAACAAGTAATATAAAAAAAATAAATTCAAATCCTACTTTGAATGGATGAATATAAAGTATTTAACAAAGATTGAAAATTTGAATAAGATGTATATATATGTATACATATAGGGGGAGAGAGTGAGGGGGAGGAATTGAAAAAAGAGCATGATTTGTCAGCATTGTTGTAACAATGCAAACCCGGTTTGGCTAGTTTGGCTGAAAAACATGTTTTAGACGCCAACTTTTACCCTTGTTTTAACAGTTACATTGTTGCAACAATAGAGACGAATCTAAGATGGCGTCAGAAACCGGTAAAAATGAAACCAACGTGGCTGTATCTGTAATTCTTTGAATAATTAGTTTCAGTCAATTTTAATTAATTATAATTCAATTATCGTACTTTTACCCAGAACAATAGTGTATAGAAAATTACAGCTCATATGAGCACTTTAAAACGTGAGAAATTTTTTTTTAAAGTTTTGACACAAGTCGCCAAAAGGGTCGCTAAATCGCCAAAAATGATGCCAACGGGGCTGTATTCGTAATCATTGAAATAATTAGTTTTAATCAATTAATTTTTATGAATTATAATTAAATTTTTGTATTGTCATCCAAAATCATCACGTATATAAAGTTTCATCTCAATTGAGCGCTTTAAAATGTATTTTATTAACGATTGAAAATTCCACCAAGATAAATAAATAAATAAACAAACAAATACATATATAGAGAGAGTGTGACCTAATAGTAGGAATTGAATAACAAAGACACAATTCATTTTTCAATAGTTTAAATTCTTCATTATAATGATAAGATATACACACAAAAAAAAGAAAAGAATAATTTCAGGGCTAGATATAAACATTGAACATTTTGATGAATCCTTAATTAGTAGTTTAAATTTATAATATTTTAAATTTATAAATATATGATTAAAAACTTTTTAAAAAAAAGTTTAATAGCGAACAGAGTGAATTATGCAAGGGAGATAAAGGACAATGCAGAAATGTTAATATTACAATATACTAAATAAGATTAATCTTAGTGGCTTGCTAAGCACCCCATTGTTTTCGGTATTAATTTTTTTTCTCTGAGAAGAAAGTTCTTGTTTTTTAAAAATAAGCTTTATACCATTTATCTTTATTCAGCTTATTACCATTTGATTAATTCTAAGAAAAGTCATGTTATGTTAACTTGTTTATCTCGAAGAACATGAAATACATAAACTAAATTTTCATTTGGAAATTCTCTTATAATAGCATAATCTTTATAATCAGGTTTTTCTTATACCTCAGTTACACTTAATTTTTGCCCGTATTTCATTCTATGTGTTAGATTCATATTGTATTCCATTACTTGAGTTCCAATTTCTTCTTATTACAAACATAGTACAAGAATCAATACGCGTAGATGTTTTATTCTTGATTAAAATATCAAATCTAGGCATAGAGCGGCTTACCCAATATAATCTTAACGAACTATATAACATTACTCATCTTAATTTTGAGTCTCAATGAAAGTAATCTTGAAGGATGCACAGTTGTCTTCAAAAAAGTTTACTTGGGATTTTTTTCAAAATCAATGTCGTTGTGAGACTATTAATAACTCCAGAGCCTTCACTAATCGTTTAATAACATCCCCTGATAGTTTGTGGTATTATGTAAACTTATCCTATTTTCTTTCATCCTCTTTTTAGATCTGTTTAAATAGTAATGTGCTTATTTGTACATATCATTGTTCCTTCATTGGAACAGTCTCTCATATTAAGTAACGCCACAAAGAAGCTCTTGAAGTTAGTTAAGAAAGAAACGCTTGAGTGACAGCTATCACAGCTAATTCATCAATTGTGCAAGAAGTAAGCAATGTAGGATATAATTAAATTTATGCCAATTCGGATCATTATAAATTCAACCTTCTCATCAGATAGGTAAACGACAATCTAAAAAAATCACAATATTGTATATGTGTTTTATGGTCGTGAATTTATTGCTGGTGTTGTCGACTTGCGGGTTGGAGCCCGAAGACCACTGAAGATCTGTCATGTAGAGTAGTTGATGCCCCCGTGAAATCAGTCGAGGTTCAAAGCTCAAAGCTCATCCTTTCACTTGGAGTGGAAGTTTGGAGAAAGGAATGAGAGCTCAGGTGTTGTCTTGTCATTTGACCAAGATAAATAATCAACAGGTCCATCACATTAGCCTTCTTTGTGTTTCTTCAGACTGCGACGTAAATTAAAATCAAAATCTAATATATATATATATATATATTCAGGGGCTCCTTTATGTTGACCACCCTGTCAATACCTCATTAATCTACCTTTCGCCTTTAATACAACTTTTATTTTTCTTCATATGGACATGGACAACGAGATCCTGAATTTGAAACCACTCTTGAAAAATATTTTGCAGTAATGTGAGATCTGATGTTTGGGTCTAGGTATCAGATGGCTTTTTCATTTTCATTTCACAAATTAGAGGATTAAGAACTGGGGATTGTGGAAGTCAGTTCAACAAAGTGAAGTCTCCTCCACGTTTCTCAAATCAATCACATGGAGAGAAGTATTATGTTGTTGAAAGTAACCAATGCCATTGGTATAAATTATCGGTATTACAAGATGTACTTAACTGTAAGGTATTCAGAAAAGGTTAACCCTTTAAGCGGCTTATTTTTAATTGAAACGACCAAAACATTCCAGAGAAACGTTTCCCTAAACACCATATTTCCTTCATCGGCTTGAAGTGTTAACATTCAGTGCCCATGCTTTTTTTTGTTCCCTTTAAAATGTGCATGCAGAATGTTACATATATATTTTTACAGATATATTTTTTCCCCATTTTCTATTTTCAAATGCTTAAATGCCTGAAAAAATTTAAAATGTTTTTTCTTGTTCTCATTAACATTTGTTATTTGCTGCTGGAAGCAATGGTGTCACACTGGCTAATTGATTCTACAGCCTACATCATGCTTAGTACAACAAATATTGTGTCAGAGAGATTTTGAGATAGTCTTATATTAAGATCTCTTGGAATTTGTTACGCTGTTAATATTATGTTTTCTTACCCATTCGGGAGATTTTCCGTTCTTCCATATCATTCACCATTCGGTGACAACCATAATTTGCCTTTCCAGATCCAGGCTTTTGCCTGAAGTTCTTGCGCTCATACACCTTCACTACAACTGCTCAGGAACATTTCACTTATATGGCTGCACTTGGTACATGCCTTCAAGCTATTTTCATTTCTCTCTCTAAGTTCGTCAAATCACGTTTCTCCATATATTCATAAGCAATTCACCTATGCTACTGTCTCAAGAACTCTGCTTTATTTGTGCTGACTTAATTTTCCAGCAGCAATATTTTAATGCAATAACCCATTTCCAAAAAATTGCCACGTGGTCACAATAAAGTGACTGCTATACAATTCAATTACAACGCCAGGAATCAAGTAAAACATTAAAAATAACTCGGTTTTTCAGCACACTCTTATATGTGATTAATGGGTCCAATTTTTTCACTAACCTTAGAGCTCTAAGATCTTTGATAATCGTTAAAATATGCTTACAGCAAATTTAATATACTTATGTCAGTGCTTCTCAAACTTTCACTACTCGCGACCCAATTTTCAATCATAATTTTTATCGCGCCCCCCTTACACAGTAATAATGCGCTTTGTCGCTAAAGCTACCATACGATCTTAATTATAAACGGTACAAATTCAGAAGAAAGTATTAAATTTTGTATTTGTTACTTTTAAGCAATATATATATTTAAGCAAATTACTTTTATAAGTAATATATATTTTAAACAAATTACTTTTTTAAGTAATACGATAATTATCATGTTATTTTTCGTATCTATAATT